>VXAB01005241.1:82816-94155 GCA_013399175.1 Odontophorus gujanensis
GGGGGGGTGTGTGTTGGTTTTTTTTTTTTTTTTTTTTGTACATACATGAATAAAGACAGCTATTTTCTCTGTAAAATGAGGTCACAAACGTAAAGAGCCACCATAGACTCTCCTCATCCCAGCTGCAGGTCTCACATCACAGCAGTCAGAGCTCCCAAAACTGTGTGGCCTTGCTGATGACACCTTCCCCACAGCAGCAGAACAGTGCTACATCCCAGTGTGTCCCCCAGTGACTGGGCCTGGCTGGCATGGACCTCTCACCCCAGCTCCAACCTCGGCCTGGCAGCATGATGGGCCACTGTCCTCCTCCTAGCTCAGATCCCCATCACAAAACCTCATCCTGAAGCACTCTGGAGTGATTTCTAGGGAAGCGAGCTAGAATAGAAACCCTCTTAATTCTGCACCATTATCTTCCCTTGGTATCACTTATGAAACAGAACAAGTCACATCTGTGGTATCATGCAGGGCTTTTGTTTGATGCACAAGACTGCATTACACACATATTCCAAACTGCAATAACAGTAAAGCATGAAATAGCTTACTCCTGAAAAAATTCATGGAAGGATGTAGGCACAGCCTCCTGCGCCTGAGCCAACACATACAGCTGGATCAATGGCCAGGACTGGCAGGCTTCTGCTGGAAGGAAGCCACCGCCAGGGCCTGCCTTGACAGCAACTGTGCAGGGCTGACAGTGGTGCAGGAGCTATCAGAAGACATATGATAAATCACCGGCAACATTTTGCTATGTGTGGTTTCTATAACATTTTTCTCCATCATCACCTTCTATTACCACCTTTTTTTGTTGTTTTTTTTTTTCTTTTTTTGTAGAGAACAGACCAACAACGAGAAAAATGTTTTGCTGCAGTCTGGGCCTTTTCCTTTGTTCTGCTGACCTTGGATTCAATTTCTTTATTCTCAACCTGACCTTAGTATCCATTTTCCTCCCTGTTGAATTCAGTTGTAAAATCTTGAACTTCTTCAGACCATCCCCCAGACACTTGTACCAGCCTCATTTGCACAAGGATACTGGAATCTGAAAGCCACTCACAAAGAAGAGTTGTCACTGGATGAACAGACCCAAATGCACTCAATCTGATGTGAGCCTCATTTACACAAAGCACCACTATCCCCATCCTGTTTACTCAGAGTGCAGCAAGGGCAGCTTAGTTCTGGATTCTGAATGGAGTGCCTTAGGTCACGCAGCATATCTTCAGTCACACAAGAAATATTTTCATAATATACAAGGAAAATGTACTATATTTAATCCATCACCAGGGTGTTAACAGAGCATAAGGATTGGATTTCTTTTTTCACATTCTTACATCGCTGCCTGTATTAATATTAGGCTGGGACTGAAGTGAAAATGAAGTGCCAATTTCAGCATACAAGCCCAGGAAGACAAGCAACAAATAGAACAGAAAAGAAACCATCTTACCAGTCAAAGGAATAAAAACACATTTCAAATGAATGATCTTCCTTGCAGGAGCTCTCACTCACGTACCACACACCCTCAAGCCCTGACAGGATGCTGTGCCCTGTGCACCAGGACTTGACAAAGGAAGGTGAGTACAGGTGAGGATTGGGGAGTGCTGCAGGGTGTCTATGGGGTAAGGACCAGGTGTGCAGTGGGGTGCCTATGGGATGAGGAACAAGGAGTGCTACAGGGTGCTTATCACAGCCTGCAAGCTAAACGCCTCAGGCCTTTGCCAAGGGGTCTTCATCCTGTCAAAATATGGGTCCCAAAATATCTGTGCATGCTAGGAGCTGAGTGAAAAAATAAGCAGTAAAAGAAACAGTCCAGGAAATGTACTGAATGCCCCTTCCTGGCTCTGTTGTTACCATACCACTTCAAATGGTCCAGTCTGAACAGGAAGCATTCAAGAAGGACAGCTCAGGACACTTTCAGTTTACAGGGGACGCAGCTAGGTGTATCAGCATGGCATGCTCCAACACCACAGCAGCCCTCAGCCTTTCTCATATCCACCACCTTTCTGGGCAACCTGTTCCAGTGCCTCATAACTCTTACAGTAAAAAACTTTGTTTCTTATATCTAAATCTCCCCTCATTTAATTTTAAACCATTTCCCCCTTTTTCTTTTACAACAGACTGTGCTGAAGAGCCCATCCTCTTCTTTCTTACATCTCCCTTTAGATACTGAAAGGCCTTGCTCAGGTCTCCCTGCAGCCTTCTCTCCTCCAGGCTGAACAGCCCCAGCTCTCTCAGTCTGTCCTCATAGGAGAGATACTCCATCCCTTGGATTGTTTTTGTTGCCCTCCTCTGGACACATTCCACCAGGTCCACGTCTCTCCTGTACTGAGGACAGGTGCAAGATCTCACACTTGGGTTTGCTGAACTTCACGAGGCTCTCCTGGGCCCACTGCTCAAGCCCGTGTAGGTCATATTGCTTTTGACGATGAGTGAGGTCTAACTGTAGTGCTAGAAAGTAAAGTTTTTGTTTGTTTGTGTCTGAGTACTGGCAGCCACAGAACCAGCTCATGTCAGAGTGCTCTTGACCAGGGATGCGTGGATGTGTCCCAACCAGAGATCAGAGTCAGGGCTGCCAGCCATCATGAGGTTGGCTTTGCTGTTTAGAGAATTACTCCTCTGGAGCAAATGCTGAGAGCAAACCAGTGGGAAATGCACCTCATTAGCACGTGGGAATGCACGTTATTATCATGAGATTTTGGACAAAAAGGACGATTCCGATTGTGTCAAGGAGCATAGCTGTTCCGTGGTGCAGATGCCCCGCGCCTTGCTGGTGCTCACGGCGCTCAGAGCGTGGGATGCTGCATTTCCCCTTTCGCAGCTGCACCGAGCTGGAGCTGACACTGGGGACCTTCTCGACAGGGTGGGTTTCCCTGCTGCCTCCCCCAGGGCCACGCTCTGCCGCCACACGCGGCCGAAGCGAGAATTAATAACCGGGAAACGAGGCGGAACGGGATCCGGAGATGTCTCGGCGTGTGAACGCCGCGGCAGCAATGGGGAGTGACGGTTCCCTCCCGTCCTCGTGTTTTCCGCTCTCCGCTCGCAGGGTCGCTTCCTGACGCACGAGCCGCGACTCGGAAGGACCCCGGGCTCCATCACATTTTGCACCGCGCTTCGAGGTGGTCTCCGGGACTGAAGGAGGGCAAATCCATTACACCGTTGTCATGGCGACCCGGGCGCGTAGCATCCCAGGGGGCAGCGCCCGGGGCCGGGGCCGCCCCTCCCGCAGCGCGGGCGGGCACTGCGCGGAGCGCTGCCGTGCGATGCGGTGCCGTACGGACCGCTCCTCGTCCGGAGGCGGCGGTCCCACGTTGGGCGGTTTGGTGAGCGGGCGTCACAGCGATGGGCTTCGGACGCTGGGATGATTTTATAACATGGAAACCAAGAAGCTGGTCTTCCTTCTCCTCTTTCTCATGAGCAGTCTCAGCTCTGTAGATACTGATTTTCCTTGCTCACACAGGCTGTATTTGTTTTCTACTGTGGATGTGAGCATTTAATTTTGGTAATTTCTATTCTTCCTTTTTTTTTTCTTTCTTTCTTCTTTTTGTCTTTAAAAAGGGGCAGTGATGGAAGTTCACATTTCCCCCATTTTTATTTATTTTTCCTGAGCAGTGACTGTGTGGCTGGTCACAATCATGACAATAATGTGGTTCAAAGCCTCTCAGCTTCAACATTCAGAAACTGAGCCCAGGAGGGAGAAGCACCAACAATGGGAGACTGAAACTCATCCCTGACACTTGATAAGATTATTAATACGGAGTGCAAAAGCTTCTGCTTTCCTTTCTGCTGCTTTGCAGACCTCATACACCAGCTCAGATTTCTGCATGGTTAATTTGTCAGTTTATAAATTACCACATTATGTTAACGCTGAATGCCTCAAAACACAAATATATGCACAGAGGGCTTGAATATTTGAAGTGTTTTAGTACTGTAGGGAAATAATTTTGTTGTCAAGCTGTGGCAGATATAGAAGTGCTAGGGGATACATGACCATTTCATCAGGACGGTGTCGATGACGGCCTACGAACATCCAAGGGGGAAAATAATCTTTTATCACTATTGTGTACCATGCAGGTCCAGATGGAGGATAAAACATGCATGAGTTGCCCGCAGCTCTGAAAATAATTATACTCATTTGCCAGATATTTAGAAAGTGCATCCAACCACGTTACCACCCATCATAGTGACACTCCGTTTGCATACTGATGAAGTTTAAAGCCAGAAACAATGGTGTTGGTATCAATAGAAAGGGGGAGAGGGGGGGGGCTGGGAACCACAAGCACTATAGGATTAATAGTGCTATCATTTCATATTATGCAGCATTTCACTTATTCTGCTTATCAGATAACTCCAGTGCTGACACTCACCTCGCTGTGTAGAAGATTGGCTTGGTTTAAGGCCCCAGACGTTACAGGAGTCCTTGGGAAGAGGGAGTGGAGGCTTCATCCCCACCCCCTGTGAAGGGCTTCTCAGCAATTATGTGCAATGCGCCGTGAACGTATATGCAGATCTGTGTGTGCCTATCAGGCAGGGGAGGCACACATCCACATACACCCACAGTCACTCTCTTCCTCTCTAGAAGATTGCACAGGAATATGAGAGAGGATAATATGCACATGCTAAGCTCTGGTGCCGCTGCAGCGTAATTGATGAATGGGTTTTTAAAGTGTAGAATGAGAACGAATACAAGTAGGACCCAGGAGAATAATTCTTTATATTGCAATCAGTACTGCTTATATGTAGTTGGTTTAACAGTAAGAATCAGCAGTAAAGAACACAGACATTGTTATTTACTCCTTACCAAGTGAAAAAGAAAATGATTTTGGAATACTTCATCCACAGTCAGATTTATTATTATAAATTGAAATATTTTATGACATCACCCTGCTTTAAACAACAATCAAGTAAGATAGTAAATTGATAGTATCTTAGAAAAAAGCAGTTTCCACAAATATCTTTAAATTATTAATTCCTGCTATGTATACATGTGTAGACACTATGATGTATGGATAATATGTACAGCTGCCATTTTGACTGTTCTAGTACTCTTTACATTCCTTAAAATATCCATGGTAAAGTATTGTTTCAATATGCTCTTGTATACATGCTCTTTATCATATTTCAGATTAGGCTATGCCTTCTAAAATAAAATAAAATAGACCCTGAAATAGTTACATTATTCACTGATTTATAAAGGACCTTTTCCTATTCCAGTGAAGAACCTTAGGAAAAGCTGCAAATATGCTGGTAAACAGTGAGAGAAAAATGTAAAAATAGTGAGTGGCAGAGTGTAGGTGGAAGAACACCTTGCTTATCCAGAAAATTCATCCTTTACATTTTTTCCTGGTTACTCTACAGTATACTGCAAGCTGAAGAGCACGTATCATAAAAGTGAGTAAAGCTGTTTCATTTTATAAAAACATAGATTAGGTTTTCAATTTTATTTTCATTCTAGTAAAACTAGTACGTAATCACTGTGATGATACAAGGACCTGAAATGATCTCTGATGTAATTCCATAGATCATCGATGTGACACCAGCAATGAATCAGGCCTATGTGTTTTCATAGCACCTCAACAGTTTGATATTTCATGCTTTCAAGGATTTAAAAATGTACATTCGGAAGAAAAATGGATGATGGAGTAATGAGAGTCTGTGTATCCAATACTGTGGCAGATTCATCTGGATCTGAGTGTACCACTGCGCAAAATAAATTCTTGTCCTGAATAAACAAGGAAGAGCAGAGGATCTATGGTTTTCGCTTTCAATCAAACAAAAATCAAAGATGATGATTTAATTGAAGGAAAATCTCAGAATTGAGCTGCACCAAGGTTTGATCTGATACATATATGGTAAAATCCAGGGCCAAAAGATTTTTAGAAATACTTGATTGAAATAAGAAAAGTTCAAAGCAATTAAAGCTTTATCATACAGCTTTTTCTGCCAGAAACCCCTCCCAAAAGGTAAAGGGATTATTTCAGAGATAATTTGACAATGTGTTCCAGTATCCAAAAAAAACAACAATGCAGAAACAAACCAACCAACCAACAAACCAAACAAATCCACCCCTTTTACAAGTAGTGAGTTTTAAATAAGTGAAACATGAACCGTACACATTGTTTGCACAGCCATCATTATAAAGACACTCAGATGAGCAACTATGCATAAGGGTAAGATGTCCTTGAGAACAGTTTTCAGAATGGGACTTGCTGAAGCAGGGAGAATGCTCAGTCCACCTAGACAGAGGTTTGCTGCTTGTCTTAGGACAAGATGTGAAGTGGCTTTGCCAAACAGTTGTTGGTTTGTTCCTAACTTTTCTTTGGAAAATCTGTCATGAGGTGGGTACAAGGTCCAGTTAAGCTGCTTCATGTCTCACTGTGGTATTTCCTTGTGGGAAGTAGTACCTCCAGGAGGCTCAGATAGCATCAGTGGGATCAGCTCCTGCATCATATGCTCGGCCAAATGAAGCACAAGTCTTAGATGCCTTGATTCTGTCCAGTCACTGAATAATACCTGACACTGAATAATACCAGACCCTGAAAAGGCAATCTCACTGTCAGGCTGCAGGGGTTAGTAATGTCCTAATTAGGGATGGTTCATGTGCTAGGCAGTCTGAGAAGCAACTGGAAGACCCAGAAATATCTTTTGACCAAACAGCCTGAATTTGCCAAACAAACATATTCTGCTGCATCACTATGAAGCTGAGGGAAAACCGAGTGCGGAGAAAGAAGCAGGATCTAAAAGTGCACAAAAATATGCAGGGTTAAGGCTGGAATGTGTGAAAAAAAATGGTTTTGAGCTGAACACAGTATGGAAAACTACAGAAGCCATGACAGTGACCAGCATTTAAATACAGAGACATTACAATGCTTTGTACAGCTTCAGAAATCTCCAAGGATTTGCATAGTGCACTGCTGAGATAAACCGAATGACGAGAGCAATTAGCTCACAGAAACCCTTCCGCAAACTACTGGCCAGCATCACAGCTCAGAGAGAGTGGACAGTTAACTCACACAAGCCATGCAGAAGTGCTGGCAGGGAGGAGGCATCCACAGGCCTTCTGCTCAGGGTCACCAGCACCGTGGTCAGCCACGGCTTTGCACACTCCAGGTAGAAAATCTCAACAGCTTGTCTCAGGTGGCTTCCTCTTCAGATTGATCTCAAATTGACCATTCAGAAATAAGAATTGGGGAATGTGTGCCTATAGTATTTGAAACTGATGTGAACATAGCAGTAAAACAAACAAATAAACAAGCAAAGAAACAACAACAACAACAAAAAACCAGAGGTGACTAATAAAACTGAAGACTTATAGGGCAGTCTTTGCTTTTGAACAGAAATATCAAAGAGGCATGAAGGGAAAACTTAACAGGGATTTGCAACACTGAGTCTGAGACTCCACTATGAGTTGGAGTTTGTAGTTCACAGATGCTTCTGGAGAGCATGTTTTCATCCCCAATCTGTCTTATCTGAGGAGTTTTAACATAGACATTAAAGGTATAAAAAAATTTGAAAACAGTATACTTAAAAAGACAATGATACTTAGTGCTCCCATGTAAAAGGTTTCAGAATTTTGTTTCTGAGAGGCCAGTGTCAATGGAGAGTGATCACATAACATTCATCATGATGACCAAAATGAGATTAAAAAATGTTATCCGAGAGACTAAAGAGATTTCATGTTCCCTGAAGATTTATGATTTGCTGTTTGAATGCAGTCCTACTGATTGCAAAAGCACTTGGTGGAGCATTTGACAATAGCAGCAGGAAAAAATCTAGGGAGAGATTTTATATATATATAAATTGTCACAAAAAAAAATCTCAAATGAAATGTGCATCTTTATGAATCTTTGACTGTAAGAGATAAGATGGAAATGAGACAAAACTGGTGATGTTACAAGAAAAGCTGAGTTACTGTGGATGTGTTTATGTTCCTTGAAAAAAGATAAATAACACAGGCTTATCACATATTATTGTTTCCACCATAAAAGGCAATATAACTAAAGATGTGATCATGCATATAACAGCTATTATTACTAGACATGGAAATCATGACAGTGTAATGTTTGACAAAGGCTGCTTTCGTTTGTGGGGCATGAGTTTCAAGTAAAAAGGCCTTGTTTAGACCAAGTAGTTGCTGGTTGGCTTTTAACTGGTTTGGTGGAAAATAGTACCAAAGCGCTAAACTTAACATATGCTTGTCATGATTATTTATTGCTTCTTTTATAGAACATTTTCAAAGAAGTATGAGTTGTCCCAAACTGCTGTTGTAGTTGTTTTGTTTTTTTAAAAGCAACAAAAAGACCACCCACTTTAATTGCTGGAGATTTGCAATTGTATAAACAGACAGAAAAAAAATAAAGCAAACAACAAAATAAAACAAAACAAAGATGCTGATGAACTGAGATCCTATAAATGATGTCCACTGAAGAAAAATGATGCTTTTTTTTTTTTTTTTTTCCTGTCTGTAGACATTATCAGGGCCAGAAAAGGGAAAACTGCTAGCTGGTAGGGGTGGCTGCTAAAATGAGCATGAACTATAGAGTGGAGCTGAATCTCAAAAGCCACACAGATAACAAATACAGAACTAAGTATTTGGAAGAGGAAAAATGTCACATTCAAACTTTCATCATTCTTGCTCCAGACAACTAAAAAGAATAGTTTGAACAAATCTGTTGGGCTTACCTCTATCAAGGTTATTTTCTCTAGTCATTTCAGTTAATGTATGGGTTGCAATAATTTTTTAAGTTATAAAAAGTGTTATATTGGAATGATCCTTAACTACGACTGAGTTTGTGTTTAATTAGAATAAGTGAGGTTACTTGAGTCTCAAAAGGCTCCAACAGCAACTGATTGGGATAGGAGGCAGAGACATTTGTATTACACAGATCTGATAGATTTCATGAGCTAGGTCTGAAGCAGTGAGCAGGGTAAGCTCAGTCTGGCTCTTGATCCTCAGCAGATAATGAATAATGCAACTATCTAAATATAGCAAAGATATAATGCCGAATTTTCTGGTGGATTTGGTACTTCTAACTGAGGGATAGCATGGCTAATATCTCCTCAGGGGCTAAAAGCGATAACAAGGGCTTGTCTTCTGGGGCAGGTAACAGCACCCAGCCCCACATCTCTATCTAGAAGTATACTCTATCTCTGCTTCCCATAATAATTCAAGAGATCATGTCTTTGTAATGACTCACTTTTTCCAACTCAGAAATATGAGTGGAACCCTGGGAATGTGAAACCTAAATGCAAGATAACAGGAGAAATGAACGTGTATGATTGAAAAAAAAGAAAAAAAAATGTGTATAATAAAATGACATAGGAAGTCATAAATGTCAGATCATTGGCTTGCATTCTGAGGAGCAAATAATTATAATCTCCCACTATGAAGAAAACATACACATGAAATATAATATAATTTTCAGTTATTAGCAAATGTATTAAATACATACCTGTGTTGCAAGTTACTCCTTCCTAGTAACAATGGGAAAAGTGTTTAGGTTTGAAGCTGACTAGAACAAGTGAGCTATCTTCATGCAGGATTGTGAAAATGGAGCCCTTTTCATTCACCTTTTTCAAGAATGGTGGTGATGTTGTGAATAATGAGGATGTGAGGAATTAGTATATAGCATATTTTGTTATTTTAATTTTGGGTAAATCAGTTATTACACAATCAGTAAACAAAAAGCTCTGGATTATTGTTTTATAGATTTTTTTTTCTGTATGCACATACTAAATGATAAATAAATCTCACCACCATTGTGGGGAAAATCTTTAAGAGACTACAAACTATATGGAGTCCAGACTTTAATTTTAATTTTGCTCTCAGTTCACTGCATGCACATGAACTGTTCACTTGAAAAATGTTCATCCAACTAGAGCACACAATAAGAAAATGAGACACAGATTTTAAAGTAATGCATCCAAGCCTGTGTCAGCCCAATTTACTGCAAGAAATCTCTAAGCACGTCTACACTACAGAAAAAAAGTCCACCAGTGCAAACCTTATTAATCTCAGCAACCTGGTCATTCATTTCAAACATTTATGAACAGTTTCCAAATATCATTCAAGTGTCCAAAGCCCTAGGCACTGAGCAGTCAGAACGAAGCCCCATCTGACATCTAGGGGCTGCCACCCCCGCCAATGCTCCCATGAGTGGTTGCAGCCATGCGCCTGGGGACCTGCGTCTGCCCATGACTCCGGTGTGGTGAAGTACCTAGGGAGTAATTTCAGCTGACACAAATCAATATCACTGGCAGGCATCAGTATATCTTGTAGTAATCCTTTCCCTGGATAAGAAGTAAATAATACTGGCTGCTTCTACACTGACAGATCAGCCTACACTCAGACTTCATAAAGTGTCTTAAAAAACCTTCTGTTCACACCTTTAAACTCCTGGTTTAATTTCAGAGCTCAAGTTCTGGCTTTATGAGCACATGGAGTAAAGGCCAACCTTGGTGATCCATATTGTGCCAGAAGGTCCAAGAAGTACTCAGGACTCGGATCTTGCACAAGAATATACCCTAAACACACACAAAAGCCAACTTGGGAAACCAGATTTGTTTACTTGCTTCAATAGGCTACATTTGATTTGCTACCTTACCCAGGTATAGAGATATGCCAGAACTCCATACAGAAATGAAGCTCTCTTTGTTCTGCTTAACCCTAGCTTCTGAGAATTGCTTTATTCTCATTACGTATTTAAAGCAGAACCTAACAGTGCAAGGTGTTGCATAACAACTTGGACAGTAAACAGAAGCTCCACATGAAGAGCCCTTCCTCTAGAGTCTGCCTAGGCATGGTATGCTTTCCAGTGTCTCTGAGCTGTGGTATGACGAACATTAAGAACAAAAAGTTGAGTGGAAGGATGCTTTCATGTCTACAATGTCATTGTTAGTTCTAGAGAAATGTCTTTGCAAGTGGTTGGACTGAATATGGAAAGAGCCATTTGGTCTGGGAACAAATACAGTATATCTGAAAATGAAATATATATAACTATACAATATATACATAAAGATATACCTGGTATCTGTGCCATGAAAAAAAAAAACACCACACCTACAGATTAGCCTACCAATGAGGTATTTCTTCAGAAGAGTCTTCAAAAAGCAAGGCCTCTCCTATCTCTGCTACCCCTTCAAAATCCTCACCTTTCCCTGTCCAGCAAGGAATGTATAAAGAATTCTGGAAAAGTATATAAATTTACATATTCCTGAGTACACTGTAAAAAGGCTGTGCTGGAACTGGGAATTCTTAATCATCTGGAGAATCTGGAGGAAAGCAGACAAAGGAGGAAGTCTGTATTATTTTGTTGTTGTTGTTGTTGTGGTTGTTTTTTTGTTCTTTTTTTTTT
>VXAB01005241.1:94211-116421 GCA_013399175.1 Odontophorus gujanensis
TTTTTGTTTGTTGTGTTTTGTGTTTTTTTTTTTTTTTTTTTTTTTTTTTTGCTTTTTTTTTTTTCCCTAGGTCTTCAGCAGAAATAAGTTGGAGCAAAGAAAAGCCTCTGGGAACTGCCTCATGTGAAACACCCTGCCACAGGGTGACACGGCTGCTAGGCTGATTGCAAAAAGGACCGTCATTCACAACATGTTGTTGCTTTAGGACATGTTGAATCCACTTTGGAAAAATTATCTTGCTATTGTTTTCCTTCAACATTGTTTTTATAAGGTTGTGGAGTTTGGAGTTATTTGCTTTACTTATAACTGGAAAAGTACTCATGACTAATTTTAAACTGTTTAACTCTGTCCAGGTTGCCGAGCTTGGTGTTTTGTTAAAGATTTCTCTTTCTCCCCCTCCCCCTCTTTCTTTCCAGAATATTTACAGTCCCATGGCCTGTTTTCTTTATCTCCCAAACACAGAGACCATATTGGCCATTGGTTTTTATCCATATTTTTCTTTTTACTTTTCTTTAAAGTCATGTCCTCTTAGGTTGATTTGCTTTCTATTGTTGATAAACTTCTAGTCTGTTGTTGATCTTGTCCTTTCCTACCTCCAGTGTTTTTTTTCTTTATCAGACCATGTCTGCAATTTGGTTTTACTGCCTTGCCCACCATCCATGCTTGAGGTATTGACACAGGGACTGTGAAGAAATGGACTATGGAGTGATGCCTAGCTCAGAGGTGAGAAGGTATCACTGAGCACAGCAGAAGTATAAGAAAAGATACTCTTATATCTAGGAAAGCAGAACATACAATCAGAAGCAGATGGCGGGTGAGGACTGACAGATCAGGAATCACTGCCCTAGGCATCTTCAGGCCTGATGAGAAGAAATTGTGCAGCATCATGACCCCAGGTGTCTTTCAGGAGATGGGCATGTTCCAAGTCAAGGGTAGCATCACCAGGCAGGCAGGAGCTCTGTGCTATCCCTGCTGCTGCCACACCTTGCTGACTTGACAGCAGTCAAACAATGAGGGTGATACCTTCAGCATGTACAAGTCACAGTGATAGAGAGGTTGTAGGAGAGACTCCAGGAGAAAAAAGGGTTATTTAATAGGCAGATTGTCCTTTCACCTTAGAATAAAAAGGTGAATAATACAGAGTAATTTCAGCAGGCACAGGAGAGGTCAGACCCCACTGCTTTTATAGAGGAAAGAGGGAAGTTCTGATCTGATGGAGAAAAGTCAGGTGGTGGATGTATGCAAAGTGCCCCTGTAAGATATTACCTTGACTGTATCAAATGTGTCAGAAGAAACCTCAGCAGCATCTCTGCAGTCTGAATTACAGTTGGGATTGCGTTAAGACCTGGGTTTTCTCAGGGGTTCACTAGCTAAAACAAACCAGAAGACACATGCCAACTTTAAGAGCATGCATTCACAATCATTCAAAAGCTCTGACTGTGAGTGTTCTAGGGGGGCCTGAGTTTCATAACTGAAAAAGGTGACTGAGAAGGGGTAAAACAACAGTGTAGGAGTCAGTGATTGGTTTACTAGAGGAAGATAACAGCACTGGTGCTCTCTGTATCTTCCAGGGAGAAAAGGGGATATTCAGCTAAAGGTGAAAATGTGATAAAGAAAACCTCTGAAGAAAATGTTTTTAAAGGAATGAGTATTTTGAAATGAAGAACTGGACATGAAGAATTTCCATGAATATCCATGAATATCAGTTATGCAAAGTAGTGGCAGCATATATCTTGGAAAGGACTTCTAATCCAATAGAATATTGCTTTTAATGACACCTTTGTAAACATCTTAATATCAGATAAACTTGGTCTGCTTGGTCTACCATAGCAGCCCTGGGTTTCCAAGATTACAGATTTTAATTAGTTTCCTTGCAAGCTCTAGGGCTTGTTGCTTTCTATATCACATTAACTTTCCAATCTACAAACACCTTACATGGAGAATTTTTATTATCCCTTCCCTGTGTGATAGCTGGTAGACAGTCATGTTCCTTTAATTATTTTTAAGTGGGAAAGTCTGACTTCTTTTATTTTGTATAACATCCTTTGGTTTCTCTGGAGCACCTCTCCATCAAATTAGATGATGGCAATACAATGATGGACTCCATGTATAAGTTTCCCATTAAAAAAGCAAACTAAAAAAAAAACTCAAAGCCTTCCCCCTCCCTTCAAAAAACCCAAACACCCTGAGACTAAAACCAAGTGCAAATTTTAACACAAAATTGTTTAAGTACATTTACAGTGGCTAATGAGCTCTTATGGAGCTGGATGATGACATCAGTAATGAAGAATTCACATGTGTTTTAAATGTACAACTTAATTTTGGAGCACCCTAAATGACTGGAGATCGATTATAATAAAACTCTTAGAATCCTGTTTTGGAATTATACCCATTAGTAGGCCAGAACAATTACACCATTTTTAAAGACCAAGAAATCTGCCAAGATATATACATTTACATTTGTAGATATAGTATATGAAGTTGGTTTAAATTTAGTAATTTTCTCTCAACAACATATATAGATACACACTTCCTTCATTCATTTGTGAAGCTGTCTTTGAAATGTGTTCACTGAAGCTAATTGCAGAGGTCTTACACTTCTCTTCATTTAATGCTATAAAATTAATGGTCCCTTTTTTGTACCTCCAATGCAAATGACTGCATACAGCTCATTTTCTCATATGCTGAACATGATTAGTTTTGCTTAAACAGAACTCAGAGCACGTGATTCTCTGAGTTCAGTCAAGAATAATGCCTCCTGTTATTATTCCGAAGGTTTTGTTATGATGTAGTGCACTTAACAAACAGGATGTCAGAAAGGTATACTGAAGAAAGGTTAGACAAGTGAGCTCTAGGGGTTGTGGCCTGAGAAGAACTCAGACAAAAGCAACAATGGCAACCTATAAATCTCTAGTATCTTCATGTGAGGTTAGCCAGACATTACAACAAACACTTGGAAGAACAGAGGGATATAGCTGCTTCTGAAAGAATATGCCATGCAGTTTGAAAATATTTCTGTAGAGCTTAATCCAGCTCCAAGAGAAACTAAAGTTTTTAATTATTTTAATGGGACGTAGTTAAAGCCTGTAACAATCTTTTTTTTTTTTCTATTTTTTTTTTCCCAACCAATATTCTATATTTGCCTAAGAGATCATTTCTCAGAAACCAGACAGGCATTATCTAATTTTCTAGAAGTTATAAATCTAAGTTCAAAGCAGAAAGATGTGTATGCTCACAGCATATATTCATTTTCCTTCATTTTGGTTGTCAGTCGGCTGCTTGTGCATGAGGGTGACAGAGCAAACATCTACAATTCAAGAAAGTAAAACAGATATAATTTTTATGTGTGTTTCTAGCTGACAGATCTGCTTGCGAACACAGCTGACAAATGTTGCAGTCATAAAAATAATTTGTAATTGAATGGTTTTAAGATATACACTCTGTTGGAGTAAATTCAGTGCAAATTTCCACCTTGTTCTGTTAGGAGTATACAGACTGAATGGTTGTTGCACAGGGGAATCCAAAGCAAAGAAAAGTAGATTTCAAAAAATAACAAAGATAAAATACTTATTTTAAATACCTGCATTCAGGCGCTGTGATCCCAGGGTTACCAACAAGATACTCACTGACTTGAGAGCAACAGCTAACCTGGGATCTGTGCAATCTGTCTTATGACACTTCTAGTGAAAATAGTAAAATTTTAGGCCCTTGGCCTCAGTGGCAGGGAGTGAGTAAGAACTGCCCTTGCATCACAATTTCATAAACTCTCAAAGTCGCAGGGCAAAGCAGACATTGTTTAGCTCTGCAGAATAAGCAGGGACTCGGGCTCTTCTCTCTTGGCCCTTTAGGGGTCCCTGTCTTCACCATTAGATAGCCTACGCTCCAGAGATAAGTTACCTGCTTTATTAACTGCATGTGTTTTCTGCGCAGTGAGACTCACAGGAAACATAAAGTCCTTCCAGCTATTTGGGAACCAACCCCCTTGTCTCTCGTATTAGAGCAGGCTCCATGCAGTTGACTCTCGCCTCCTATGACCCCAAACCCTAAATGGCCCTTTCCGGCATTCAGAATCTCTCCCTTTGCCTTTCCTTCGTGGGTGGAATACCTTAACTACCAAGACATCAGACAGCCTGGGTGAATGCATTCCATATCCTGCAGCCAAGAGCTATGGCAGGAGCATGAGCCTTACGTGAACAGGAGGGGATCAGGTGTCAGGGCACCAGTAGTCATGCTCAGTAGGAAGAAGAGAACTGGGAAAAGGAAAGCCTAAAACAAGTGGGAAAAATAAAACCTACATTAGTGTCTTATTGAGATTTCACTGAGCAACTTCTGACTATCTCAGTAGGGGTATGAAAATGTGAATAAAATATCTGGGAGAAGTAGGATGACTTTCTGCCATGCTAATAGCTCGTAGATTAAGTAGCTACTGTCAACAGTTATTTCATTGAGTTAAAAATACAATGAGGCAAACCAGGAACGCAAAATAGTTTGTGACCAGTCTTGGGGACTGTGCCAGCTACCTTAGCAAGATTAGTGTTCAGCCATTATCCCCAGAAAACCACTTCAATTTCTTAATTTGGAGTGAAAGGAAATGGTTTTGGGTGCACTCTTAGTGAAAGATTTTAAGCAATTACAAGAAAAATACAAGCACAGCAAGTTAACAAAAACAAGTGCTTTGTGTAAGAAGTACTAATCACAAAGCTTATTCTTTTCTTACTCAAGCAAGACAGGGGAGCTTGAAAGCAAACATTTAAAACATTATAAAATTAAGAAAACAACAGTGATTCTAAATTGTGTCATGCAGGCATCAGCTAACAATTTCTGGTTTCTTTAACAAACTAAAATGTTGACCACAAGAAGTTTGGGAGCAGGAGCTTCTCTAGCATTTGCTAAAGATGGAGCAATGGTTTCTGTTTGAATAATTATTCAAGGAAAAGCAATTCCCTCCTTATTCCCTAGCATACCTGCACCACAAATGTGCCCCGTTGCTGCCAGGAGTGATGAATCAAACCAAAGGATGTCTACATAGAAAAAGCAGTGAAGGTCATGAGGAAAAACTCCTACAACAGCTCTGTAGGTAGATATGTTTGTTATGGAGCATAGGCATGAGGCTGAAAGTCCAGAGAACAAATGCTGTGTGTAGAAGTGAGATTTCAAATGCCAGTCCTTCATGTTACCACACTGTCATAGTCCACAGGCAGTTATATTCACTTTGCCTTTATCTTCAGGTAACTATTTCCACTCACACACAGTCATTGAAGAGACTACCTCAGTGTCCATGAGTGATATTGCTTGTGAGGGTGCAGGAAACATTTCTGAAAAACTGGTGTTCACTCACACTTACGTGGAAAACTAGACTTGAGGTCCAGCATCTTCCCAGGACAGCTACGATTTTGTCATTTCCAGTGTTTCTTCGTTACTTCAGCAGAGCACATTATATACACCATGCTGCTGCATGAATACTCTATAGACCTAACAGGTCTACTTCTGTCTTAACTGAACACTGCAAAGTTCTTGTATCCCATACCCAGCAGTACTTTTTTTGGTGGTTAGTTAAGAGCATGTGCAGTAGCTGGTGACTTTTCACAGCAGTTTGAATGGTTGCTGAGATGGATGCTCAGGACCTACTATCCTTTCTTCTCGAGTATTCCATTCTGTTCTTACTCTTAGAACACAAACTTATTCTCATTTATTTTGCAGCTCCACAAGAAGTAGGCAAAGGAGTCATTTAACTCTAAATCTCTATACCATGTTCCGTGAACTGTTTTAATTGCCTTTTTGATATAATTGAAGGTACACTGTCAAGCATCAATATCAATTTTTGCACTTGCAGCTGCATAGAAGTCTTCTTTGCTGTTGATATTCTATCTGCTTTCTCAATTCCGGCCATCGTTTTGAAACATTGCAGTTTTCATGCATTAGTTCCAGACTTCTCAAAGCTGTTACTTCATTCTGACTAGTTCTTGTTTGTATAATGACAGATTTATTTTCTTGAATGCTGATTTCCAGCCCTCCAAGTTCTAGGTCTAACCTGAAACTGACTGACCCTGTGGTTTACCTTTGGGAAACAAAATTTTCAAGCTCTATGAGTAAAAACAGACTCTTCAGCATTATGGTGTTTATTCCCTGGATTGGTCCACAACAGGCAGTTGCAGATTATGAAGTTGAAATGATAAGATAGCAGTCAGAGAAGTTAATCATGCTGGTTTAAAATCCAATTCCAATGCTTTCAGGATAAAAGCTATCTAGGGAAGTTAGAAATACCTGTGTAGAGGAGAGACATCACTATTGGGTAGCTTATGGCCTCATCTACACCATCAACACCCCATCGCTAGGGTATCTTTCCTTGGATTTGTGCCATTTCCAAGACAGTGCATTTGTCACTTGTGCTGAGATGATGACACCGAATGGCCCCACTACCTACCCTCTCTGCCCAATGCACTGTTCACCCAGGATTTCTTTCAGAACCACCCTACACAGCATAGCTTGAAAAAATAACATTAATATCACTAGACATACGTTTCTGCAGTGAAATTCTGACATCCAAATGAGTTTAAAATTTCTCCTCTGCTGCTGCCTCGGTGACTGTGCAAGTTTTAAGTGAAGCAGTAATTGACAGGTTTTGGTAAATGTAGCTTTCAAGTACCTGTTGAGGACACCAATGGCCAAAATAACTTGATAAAGTAGTAAATATTCAGTAGCTTAAGGAGGAATTGAATTGAATAAGTCACACTCGTCTTTTAAATGAAAAAACAGAGATGTCTGTTTTTGCAGACATTTAGGAACGTGCAGAACCTTGCATGTCATACTCTACCATCAGTTAATGTGGAAATCAGCTGTCTTCAGTGGCAATATATGGGTGGAACTGAGAGCAGTACTGAGGTCTCCATCTCAAATCTTACTGAAAAATGTGTTAATATAAAAATAAAACAAGACTCTAGGAATTTTTCAGGATCTTACTAATTAATTTCAAATGTTCTATTAGTCTGATGAAAGAAAGGCCACATGCTATAATCATCTGCCAGCTGATGACTTCTGATTCTGAGGAAGATTTAGGGACACAGTCTTAGCCTCTGATTCATTTTCTTTCCTGATTCAGCACAGAGCAACCGGAGAGGATGAAGAGGCCTCCAAAGGCCCTCACAGGTATTGGATTGCATATTCTCAACTGGTTTCACATTTGCATTCACATTCCTCTCAAAGAAAAGTGCACGTCTGATTCAGTGGTGGGGACTGCAGTCCTGCGCCAGCATAGCAAGACATGTTTTAGGAAAATTCATCATCTCGTGTAAGCAACGTCATGCTGCTTCAGCCACAGGAAGTGTTAGTCATGGGGACAGGGAAAAAAAATCTCCTCTTTTGTGTCTGCTCATCTGCCCCAGACACCACCTCCGCTTAGATGGGTTTCTTCCTGAGCAGCACCATGAAAATAGTGTTACTGGCACCTGGTTTTAGCACATCCCATTGGCTCCCAAATGCAATTTGCTCTGGTCACAAATAAAAATTTGTCTCCTTTCAGTCCTAAACTTGAAAATTCAAATTAGCATGACAGACAGTCAAGCTAATTTGAATTTTCACTCTTTTTTCTTTACTCTTGTGATGACACAAAATGGAAATTCAGAAGTTTTCCCAGAAATGTTATCTTATATGTTTCATTTTTTGCTTTCACTTAGAGGCAGCTGAACATGAGACTTAACTATGAAGTTGACTACGCAGTAGGGAATTACCAGTGCCAGAGACCAGGGCTTTGGAGGTGCATGAACAAGGGAGATGAAGCAGTGGCAGATGCTGCAACAGCTCCTTCTCCTTCTGAAACAACTGGCCAAAGCATGTCATGCCAGGGCTAGAGCTTAGAGGAGGACCGTCAGTATGGAGAGTTGAAGTGAACCAGCACTTGAGTGTCAACATTACCTAAAATATATCTGATGTGGCTTGGCAATACTTTTTGCACTTAAGAGGTTAAAATGAGTTGTGTTCCTAAAAGTTATGAGTGACAGAGATATATATCAGCTTTCCAGAAGAAGAGGACTTCTGACTGCTAAGCATGAATTAGTAAAATTTACCTCTAAATTCAGGAATTTTCTAGTCACTATCTATGTAATGCTCTCTTAGTTTAATGAGTTATACAGAGGGTATAGAACCAGTTTAATGACAGGCATCACCAATAAATAAGATTTAAAAAAAAAAAATCTGAACATTCTCTTTACACGTATCTTTAAAATTCTCAATTAAGCAACAGCAAATAGTATGACTTCCTCAGAAATTACATGAGAGTACATTTCATTTTAGTGTTTGTCACCTAAATCCAAAACAACATCACCAAAACCAGTTCATCAAGTGTATGTGTATATTTCTCTTAGACTGCTTGATAAGAGGACAGCCAGAAAAGAAATAGGTGCACTAGTTTTAAAAAGGTCTATTAAATAATGAAGATATCTGAAATATTGCCCTTCTGTTCTTGTGGACTTGGAGAAGATATGCAATGGCATCTTCCTAAGACATCCATTAGGCAGTAATACCTAGGTACTTTGAATTATATACCTCCCTTGAAATCACTGAGGGTACAGATGACACTGGATTAAGGAGGATCAGTGCCCTGAAAGAGTTGCAGTGGGGGTGCACCCACCTACTCTGCGGTGGCTGCTTTTCTGAGGCCTTCTGACTTCTCTTTCTATTTTGGTGTCCAGACTTCCCACTAAGGTAGGATTATCCTACCACTAAGGTAGGATAAATTTCCAATAACGTGAAAATTCCATATTTCCTACAAGGCTACCAGCTCCACCACCTGTCTACAAACCTTATTTTGCATTCCAGATGCTCAAGGAGTCACTTTGAAAACTCAGGTTATTAATATACATGTTAAGTAACTGTACCCTTATCTACTTAATAATTTCCAGGAATTTTTGCCTGAGCTTGCAGACACCAAGACGAGAGGTGCAGTTGACATACCAGAGGACAAGGATACCATCCAGAGGGACCTAGACAGGCTTGAGAGGTGGGCCCATGCCAACCTCATGAACGGCAGCAAGGCCAAGTGCAAAGTCCTGCAGCTGTGTTGGAGCAATCCCAAGCACAGATATAGATTTGGCAGAGAATGGCTTGAGAGTAGCCTTGAGAAGAAGGATTTTGGGGTGCCAGTTGATGAAATACTCAACACGAGTCAGCAGTGTGCACTTGAAGCCCAGGAGGCCAACCATATCCTGGGTAGCATCAAGAGAAGTGTGGCCAGCAGGTTGAGGGAGGTGACTCTGACCCTCTCCTCTGCTCTTGTGAGACTCCACTTGGAGTACTGTGTCCAGTTCTTGGGCCTCCCAACACAAGAAGGGTATTAAGTTGTTTGAATGGGTCCAGAGGATAGCCAAGATCAGGAGGCTGCAACACGTCCCCTAGAAGGACATGCTGAGAGAGCTGGGACTCTTAAATCTGGGGAAGGGGGGATGTTATAGCAACCTTGCAGTACCTGAAGGGAGCCTACAGAAAAGCTGGGAAGGTACTTTTTATAAGGACATGTATTGACAGGATGAGGGGAAATAGCTTTAAACTCGAAGAGGGTAGATTTAGCCTAGATATCAGGAAGAAATTCTTCACTGTGAGGGTGGCAAAACACTGGAACAGGTTGCCCAGCAAGGTTGTGGGTGCTCCCTCCCTGAAAATGTTCAAGGCCAGGCTGGACAGGGCTTTGAGTAACACCATCTAGATGGAGGCGTCCCTGCTTATAGGTGGCTGGAACTAGATGGTTATAAAGATCCCTTCCAACCCAAACCATTCTATGATTCTAAACCAGCATTCCAGGTTTGGATTCTTCATGGGTCAAAATGTTAGTGCAGGGCATCAATGCTCCGTTACTTACATCCAGCAGAATCAACTCCAGGTACATAGACTGCTCTTTAGGAGCTATGTAATTTTGATGTCATTCTTTGTTCTATCTCCTTGTATTAGTCTGAGATGCATGAAAACAGGTGAATGCCAAACCCTGTGCTCTTCAGGAACCTGGATGCAGGGGCCGAATCAGGCCTCCTGTGGTCTTCTACAAATGGGATGTGGGAGTCTGGACTGTTACCTGTGTCGCTGAGATAGCAAGGAGCAGCTACCAACCTTGCAACCTCTGTCTCAGACTGATGGGATGCAGGAAATGTGCTCCTCCAGTACTATGGAACAGAACCACTCTCTTTCAGACTCCCATCCTGCCTGAGAGATGTCAGCTCTCAGCACCCTCAAAAGTGTCCTGATGTGGTCTGTAGGAGAACCCTGGGGTGGGAGCCATGTGCTCACAGGGTTGTGTCATTTCAGAGCTCTCTCAGTGCCTTCCCTGCACCCTGTTTTCACCTTATCCCTAGGGTCCACAGCATTGCTGAGCGCGAAGGGGGATTTCTTCACTCTGGGACATTGCTGAGAGTCATAAACAGAAAATGTAGGAAAGGCTCCAGCTATGTTAAGCTAAATTAGAAAACTGAAGTACAGAAGGGCCAGGAGTTTCTTGATTACTTCATTAATTCAAAGGTCTACACATTTCTGACGGTTTTGTGGTTTTTGTTGTGTTGTTGATATTCCACATCATGATATCATGTGGTGTGTTAGGAGTTGAAAAGTTAACGTTCCAGCTGCGTTTTGGGTATTCCAGACTGGGAATCGAGCCCGGGCCGCGTCGCTGAGAGCTCCAGCTCCTAACCACTAGCCCAAGAGCATCAGCTCACTTGAGCCCAGGAGTTCTGAGCTGCAGTGCGCTATGCCGAGTGGGCGTCCGCACTAAGGCCGGTATCAATATGGTGAGCCTCAGGGAGCCGGGGTACACCAGGTTGCCTAAGGAGGGGTGAACTGGCCCAGGTCGGAAACGGAGCAGGTCAAAACTCCCGTGTCGGTCAGTAGAGGGATCACACCTGTGAATAGCCACTGCAGCGTAGCCTGGGTAACACAGAGAGACGCGGGTTCCATTTTTTCAACTCCAAACACACCACATGATGTCATGACGTGGAATATCAATAACACAACAAAAACCACAAAACCATGATATTCCACCCCTTATTCAACATCATTACATCATGCTTAATATATATACACATTTATACAGAAACAATGATTAACAGGCATTAAATATAAACACATTCAACATACATGTATACATACATACACATATACATATATATACAGAATTACTGAGGGCACTCTCCCCACATCAAATTCCCTTGTGGTACACATTGAACATGCCCATTCTTTTGCATCACCCACCAGGTAGACCCAGGTCCCTGAGCAAAAACAGTTCCACGAAGAGGTTTGNTGCCCATTCTTTTGCATCACCCACCAGGTAGACCCAGGTCCCTGAGCAAAAACAGTTCCACGAAGAGGTTTGCCCTCTCCAGAAGGACCCAAACCACTTTTTCCAGCACGTTCCTCACATGTACTACAGGGGCCTTATCTCCCCCTATAGTAGGCAGAGAGCTGGACTGAGCAGGACCATCGTGATTGATTGATCCTCGAGTGTTGACCAACCTGGTGGCTTCTGACAAATTCTTCTCCCTATGCTTAAATGTTCTGCTACCCATTGCTTTCAACATGGTTTTTAACAACCCATTGTACCTTTTAATTTTACCAGAAGCTGGAGCGTGATAGGAGACATGATAAATCTACTCGATACCATGATCTTTTCAACTCCCAACACACCACATGATGTCATGATGTGGAATATCAACAACACAACAAAAACCACAAAACCATGACAACATTTGAGAATTTTTTATCCAGAATCAGTGTAAGCTATTTTTAAACATTTCTCTTTCCCTTGCACCTTTGCCAGCAAACTGCATCTGTACTGACAGGATATACTGTTGTTCAAAAAAGACTGTGATTCTGGGAACACAGACAGGAGTTATTAAGGAAAGACTCTTGTCCCTTTTAATTATCATCACTAATCAACCAGGAGAAATCCCTGTCCTATTGTTGATTTAAGTTGGTCTCTTAGTTTCTGTATTATTAATTACATGACTCACTGTACACCAGTAAAGGGACAGGTCCCTCTCCTTGATTCTTTGAGTTAACTCTTTCATTTGCAATTTTCCACAGGAGATATGAAGTCAGATCACTGACTTTGAATGCAAACGGTCTCCATAAGCACTGTCTGCAAACCAGGATAAAGTTACTAAAAGGAAATAGTGGTTTTGTTTTGATCTGCATGTGCATCTCTTCCCTGGAAGGAAATCAGAAGACACTTAAGATTACATTTGCACAATAACACCCATCAATAGATTATTTGCACTGAAAATAAAAGGGTTAATTTTGTCCTATAATCTATTGTTACAAGCCTAATTATTATACGTGTCTTCATTTCATTAATGAATTGCTATTTTTTACATGTATCTCCTTCCCCATTGCTTTTGTTAAAACCTCCTGGTGGGAGGGGCGAGATTAATTTTGTTGTGCCTTAATGAAACTGTATGCTACATTAGATCTACCCATTTGGCATGCACAGTCAACACCACCATTATGCATAATGAATTACTTTTTGTGAGTCCCAAACTAACACAGATCTTCAGTGTTCCTCCCGCAGATACTACAACAACACAGCTGGCAGACATACCATGTTCAGTTGTTATCTTGAATGTACATGGAAACCTAGAGCAGCTGGTCTGTGCTTGACACAATACACCTTTTGAAAATTTTTCATAAAGACCTGGAAAGTTGACTCAAAAAAGAAAAAAAAAAATACAAATGCTTTTAAGAGATGTGGTCAGCTCATTAAGCTTTGCTGTTATCTACCATGAGCTGCATTTGATATGCATATGCCTGTGGATGGGTATGTATGCCCATTCTACAGCTGCACACAGAGCCCCTAGTGAGGCAGCATGTGCTTTGCGTGGGGACCAGCCAACCTGCCTGTCCTCCATGCAGTTTACCTGTGTGTACATGCATAGTGTAGATTAACATATGTTACAGTGGATGAAGATTTTAACATATGAACTCTTTGCCTCAGAGGCAATCTGCTGATCCTGACAGAATTTTTCTTGTCTAGCTTGCTGCCAGTGAAGTGACAGAGAGAAATAATTGATTAAGCATTAATCATTAATGTTAATTGATTAAACATTAAGCTAAACAAGCTCCTTTCTCCCATATCCAGCATCCTGTCATCTTTGGTTTCTTTGCTCACTGTTGATCAGAAATGCTCAACCTGCTGATCACTGGGGCAGGGGAATGCGGCTCAACAGGAGTAAGAATGTCAGTGTCTCCTTTCCCCAGACACTTAGATAAGCCTGAGGATGTGCAGGTCCTAGGGATCCCCTTCTGAAACAGGACTATTTTCTGGAGCGTAACAGTGGAGTTACTCAAGAAGTGGAAAAATAAATGCTGTCACATACTCCTTCTCCAGCACCCTGTACCAGGACCAGTTGAAGTTTGGACATTGCACTTCAACTTCCATCATACTCATCTCTCTCTTCCTGTCCCTCACTACCAGATCTGGAGTAACAGAAGTTGTAATTTTGGAAGACTAATGTGGTGTACTGCATGGTGTATCTGGTAAGTACTATGTGACTGGTGTGCCAAGTAGCCTCTAATGCATTGGTGCCACCTCCTCTGGTAGTATGTTCACTTCCACCACTACCTGTCTTCAGACTCTGTGTTCTCAGCTCAGAGCAGTTGCCTCTGTTTCTTTCACACATTCCTGCTCTGTGCTCTGCTAACCATTCTGTCCTTCAGAGGCAGAACAAAATTAACCTCAGAACAGCATGGAACGCTAGGGTAAAGCGCAACAGCTCAGTGGGGCTGTTTTATTGGCTATACTCTCGTAAAAAGCTTGACATGCCTGTGGGAAGATTTCATGTGCTTGAGCAAGATAAGCAGCTTTGAGACTAGTGTTTCTGAGGTGGTTTGGAAGTAAGAATGATAACAGTTCATTTGCAGAACACAGAGATTTTCTTTCCTTCTGGTAACAGCTGATGCTCTCAGATTCACCTCAGTGACTGTTGTACTAATCCATCTTTTTACATTTTTAACCTTAAAACTTCCTGGAAATGTTCTATATCTGCGGAAAATCATCTCTGTCTCAACAGAGTTTGTTTAGTTGGATCTAACTTTGATGTTAATCCTGGTCTGAGTAGAGCCATGTTGTTCTCTAGAGTTCTTCCAGTTGTGCAACCCTTTGTACTTACATGGACAATATCCATTAAATGTTCCAAACTTCTTAGCTGTTAAGCTATTTTCCATATACTTGCAAAGTAAAATTCTACTTCACAGAATACTCAGAGCAGGGAGTATCATCTTTTTTTCCAGCCCAGCAGAGGGATTAATTCTTTCTCCCAGGACCCAACAATAATTTCCACTATCTTAGAGGATTAATTCTTTTTGAGAAGTGAACTTTACTATCCACAGTCTACGCTCATTTTGGTCAAAGGTTAGAGGGAGAGGGTCACTAGGAAATATATGGTCTCTAGGAGAAATATCTTGCATTCTCATTCCTCTCCTATTGTCATTTGCATATTGTATGTAGCCAGTGCATAATACACATGGACAACCTTGAGGTTAGGACTGGGCATCAGTCCTACCTTGTCACCCATTCTACCTGTAGACCTTGATGACTGTGTGCTCCCATTATCCTGACAGTAGTGCTGAGTCTCATTGAGGAATTCTATTCTCCCCAAGACTTGATATGGACAGATTAGATACCACTTTCAGATGCTGAGTGCCTAAAATGAAGAATGTCCTCATTTTTCAGTGACAACAAAACCTTTCTTAACCACACAATCATATATGTCTCTCTAAATATGTATACATGCACACATGTATACGTGTATGTGGCCATGCATAGCATTTCCAAAGTCCTATTGTAATCAGTGATAGCATCCTTCTAATTAGGGACATTCTTCTGAGCAGATGCATGCTGATTTGATTTTGCAGGTGCCATCCATTGCATGTGGAACATGTGTGTGTAAGATTTTTTTTATCTCCTCTTTTGATCATCTCCCGGGAGACTGTTCTCTGAGTTTGTGCAAGGTACAAGTGTTGTATGCTGCACCAACTCTGACATGGAACTCTGAAATGCTGCCTATATCTAGCCTGTGCCAGTATACCTGTTATTAATACCTACATGTATGATAAGATTAACAAGAGTTCTCAGAAAAAATGTGACACTTGGCAAAACAAAGCTTAGTAAAAGCCAGTTCTGTGAGCTCATTATTGATAAGAGTGGACAACTCATCAATAAAAATTAGCAGCTATTAATCTTGCACATACTCCCCGCAGTTTGTAATTACAGTCATTGAAGCTAACAGGCACCCTGCAAGACTGCAAAAAGGGGCACTGGCAATAGAATTAAATTGGCAGAGATATACTTCTGATTTTCTTTTTTTCATATGTCCTTGGAAAATGCAAACAGAACAGTTTGGCAAAAACAAGGCAAGTCATTTTTCCCAGTTGACAACGTTCTCTTCTAAGAAATCCTTCTTTGTTTGTCAGTGGACAATACTAATGACAAGGACTTAACCTGTAGGGAATTAATGCACAAAAATTGCATTGAAGTTACATTAAGGGGGTACATGGTAAAGGCTGATTTATTTTAGATCCACACAACAGTGGAAATTTATTGCTGACTGACAGTCTGTTTAGCACACCCTGTACTGGCCTGTCACTGAAGAGAAGGGGGTGTGTAACTTCAGGCCCCTCCCCTGATGCCTTATTGAGCTCATCCTTAAAGAAGTTGCTGCCTGTTGCCTTCAATGGTCAGAAGGAGCTTTGCTAAATGTGCAGCTTTGTGTGTGATGACCAATGCAAATTACTCAAAAAGCTAAGTCTCCACAGAAATTTTGGTCTACAATTACCTCTGTTGTATTATCCTTTCATCTTTAAAACAGTGGTTGCCAGCTGAAGTACAGTGAAGGACGTCAACTGTGCTTGACAGGACACTGCATCATACTCTTCATCCTGAAAGACTTCAGAGGACTTAATGAGCATTCAGTGAGCACAGGCCAAGCAGATGTGTCAGGCCAAGTCTTTAAGGAAAGACTATAGAATAACAGATATGTTGAATGAAGTTCTTAATCTAAGTGCAGACATGGAGATGTTCTGTGTTAGGAATGATTTCTTGGGGGAAATTAACATTACCTTAGTTTCTAAGTTCCATACAGCTCTGCTTCATCTGACAGAAGTAACGGTTTGGACTTAGAGACTTGAGAAATGTGGTAGATACCACACGGAGGAGCATATAGTTGATTATGAGGTGTTCAGAGCAGTCCTTAAGAGGCCCACAAAGCATATGCTGCATCCTGGAGGTAATTTTGCTACAAGGGAGCTGAGTGTAATGTTGGATGTCAGGATGACTTGATTATATTCTCACTATAGGGATAAGATTTCCCATTAGAGATAGCATAACTGGGAATTTCTTGGCATGCAAAGGGAATTGAGTTAGATATGTCACTTTAGAGACCTGTGTTCTCCTTCCTGGTAAAGGAACGTAAAACCTAGCTCAATAATGATATAGCAACAGTCTTTGGAAGAGATACTCTTAAAGATTCTGGTTTTCGGCCCAAAACAGGTTTCACTGTGTTACAGGGTACTTTAAACATGTTTTCCTCTCACATTTCCCCTAATCTGTGACAGGTATAGGCCATTTGAGGGAGATGAGAAGGCCATCTCAGTACAAAGTCTCCCACAAACCTCATGTGGGGACCTCTTGCAGCGGCAGTGCTGTATTTTCAGCATCTTGATGTACAGATGGACACAATCTGTCACTCAGGCAGTTCAGGGCCCCTGAGTCAGCTTCCCAACACACACCACCTCTCAGCTTCATCATCTGCCCTGAAGCCAATGAGCAAGAGAGAGTAAGTCTGCATTACCAGCGCAGGTTGGTTTGAGTCACTTTGTGAACTGCACAGCTCTTGTGCCTCCAGGCTGTTTCTCTCCTTGCTCCAGATCTGACATTTCCCTTCTGCTGTATCTCAGCCACACCAGTGTTATTTTGACACAGTACTGTGGAGCACCATCACATCTGTTTTCAATCATAGGGCGGTAATGAGTAAAATGAATGGATTCTTATCAAGATGTTTGTGTCGGGTTGTTAATGGACAAATTGATATTGAATTCAGGGGATAAAGATAGTACATAGTTAAATGCAGATGTGTAGTCGCCAGTGTCCAGTGGAGGTTCATGCCTCGAGGAGCTGCTAACGGACCAGTCAAGCTCAGGACATAATAGCTGATCAACCTCATTGAGGTTCATCTCCAAAGGAGTGAGATATTCTAAGGACTGTCATCAGAAAGAGAATCCTGAAAAATAGCAAGGGAGATCTCAGAGATTTGAGCTTGGGAGTATGGCAATTTAAGGTAGACTTCTTTCATTTCTACAGTTTTACTTTCTTAAATCCACACTGACCATTTTGATAGCTGGAAATGAAATGTTTTATTTGAATTTTATATCTGTTGACGTTTAATTGAAGTGGTTAATAATTCCTTCTCCTGGCTGATGATAGGATCCTTCTCCTGAAGGATGCAGTCTCTCTCACCTTCTTTCCCTGTGAAACATGTTCTCAATTCCTATCTTACATCAGTTTTCAAAATCAAATTATTATGAAGCATGTTGTGAACTGTTAAGAATGCTGCTGAAAAAGTAGAAAGCCAAATTTAAAGGACATGAGTTTTCCTTGAAATATTTCACTCGTTATAAAAAGTGGTGAACATTACCAAATTCAGCATAAGAACCTAACGTCAGTATAAACAAACCAGGATCTGATTTTGGAGGTTACCAAAAGCATCCTGATCTCATCCAAAAACAGAAGATTCAGAGTTTCTCCACTCCCAGAGCTTAGCTCAGAGCACCAAGTTCAGTGAACATACCATCAACTCCAACTGCTACCTCATGATGCTGACTGAGCTGAAGGCTTGAACTTCCAGAGTCCGGCCAGAAAAGAAGACAACCTTTCTCCTGCAACACAAAAACACCAGGCCACATACCAGTTTGAAGACCATGGAGCACAGTGCCAATCTTGGCCAGGCAGTCCTACCACACCCATCATAAAATCTGGATTTGGCACCTTCTGACTTTCATCTGTTCAAGCAACTGTGTGGGCAATGTTTTCTAGCAACAATGTCATCATAGCAGCTGTGAAACAGTGGGTCATCTCCTCTGGTGCAGATGTTTATGACCATCGCATGGAGGTTCTTGTTCATTGCTGGTGAAAATGCATAGGTTGTAAAGATGCATGTTGAAAAGATAGTGTTTTGTAGCCGAGAATTTGCACTATCAAACAGCATTATTGGTCTGTTATCGTTTCCATGGAAATAAATAGGAGGCATTACTTTCAGGGCAACATAGATAAATTCACACAGATCAATACTACACAAACAGCAGATAATTCTTAAAACTTGTATCACGCATTCAGCAGACTGTAATGTTCTTAATACTTTGTGCCAGCTGGTTTGAAGGTATTTTTATTCTTGTATTACCAAAAACACCAAATTTAAAGACTTCTCTTGTTACACTGTTGAATATTTCAGAGATCATGGCTTTGGGATCTAGGCTGAAATGATGAGACTGCAGAACAGACCTTCTATTTCTTCCTCTTTCCTTGACTGTTTTTTCCAGCACTGTGCTGAGGAAATGAATGTTTACCTGAAAGGGTTCAGTTCTCTTATGTATGCATGGAATCATCGTGATTTAAGTGGGACTAGCAGAAGCATAAGGATACTTCATATCTTCATACTGATGATGACCAACACCTTACCTGAATCCCCCTTTTACCTGTTTAGTCAGCAAATCAATATACCCATGACATTTTTCCTGAAGTAATCCTGGAAGAGTTCTTGCCCAAAGAGGATATTTTCCAAGAAAAAATGTTCTACCCAAAACACAGTTTTGCCCCTAATTTCTTCCTAATTCTTCGGAACCACCTCATTGCTATTATTCCCCAATTCTGCACTGGTAATCTCCAACCTTGTCCAGCCAGTGTTCAGCAAGTTAAAGTAGATGAATTTGTATAGGTATGTATATATATATGTTATTTAATATGTGTGTTATTCAAATTAAAAAATTAAAATGATTTAAAAGGTGTTAATTGAATTCTCCATGACTGTGTTTTACTAGGTATACAGCAAGTCAAAAGAAAGAAAAAACTAAATTCACAAGTTTTAAATATAGAAGAAAAATATAATTAGAAATGTATGAGAAATTGAGTTTGTCAGAACTAAAATTCTTGCTAATAAAATGAGGGTTTTTCCAATGGTAAGCCAAGTAGCTTACCATTATTTTTCAAATCAATCAATTTACTGTACAACAAATATGCTTATTTTCTGTATTTTCACTAAATGCATTATTGCAAGAATGAAATTTCTGTGACTGCATGGTTTAATTACAGACACCAGAAGAGAGAAATTTGGGGCTACATTTCTTTGTTCATGTAGGTAGCTTTTACGCTGCCACTTAACAATTTTCTTGTCAAGAAATGGAATTTTCAAATGTGTGCTCAGCATTTCAAAGTCAATTAAATATGTGTTACCTGGTGACTTCAGTGTTTTGGAACATTCCATTCAAGAATAAATTTGAGAAATTCTTATAGTCACAAATTTACCTATTCACTGAGCTTGTATTTACTCTCTGCAGTACATGAAGGGATTTGTATAAGGATTTTAAAATATGATGAAGTTTTAAATATGTTATGTGAAATAGTTTCATATTAGCAGCTACTTCTGAACTATGAAGCCAACGATCAAAGTGTGAGCATGAGATTAAGAATGGAAATGCTTATGAGTCAAAAGTTCTTCCAATGTGGAGAATGACAGCAATCATTGTGATGAGATGCCACTTACGTAGATAAAAAAAAAAAAATCCAATTAGCTTTAATATAGCACTCACCCAAATGACATAAAAGGTTGTATCTTCTTATGATTCTGTGGTTTTACTAATTCTGTTTCTATTCCTATCTAAGATTCATTACTAAAAAAAGACCAACTCAAGTTAATTCTGTATCACAGCAGCACAATGGAAACCTTCATCGCTGAATGGAAAATAGGACCTAAAAGCTTAATATTCTCCAATGTTTTGTAAAATATTCAGAATTTTTTGCTGTACCTCAGGAAGTTTTTATATAGTTCCTTGACTGAATTGCAGTACTTACTAGAATAGTCTTTGATAACAACTGTATTGTTTCAATCTTTAAAAATGAATCTTTCTATCTTACATGACATGAAAATTGTCACTCTTCATAATATGTATTAGCCTTCAAAAACATGTCCTGCATTAAAGACAGGCTTTTGAAGCATTGTCCTCATCTCTTTCAGTCATTTTCTAATACAGTTTCTTTTACCAGCCAGAACATGAAAGAACTATCATTGTCAGAAGCTGACTTTAATTTAAATTTTGCTTTCCAAAAGGTATCACAGTATTTATGCTCTTTCTGTTTCTTACCATTTAGTAATAGCCTGACCTGATTGCCAGTAGCTCCATTGCTGACTTTGCTGGGTGCACAGGCATGCACTTGGCGGGCAATGCTGCACAAAGTGCTTGTTGCCATGCTGTTTTGGCTTTGCCCTGGTATAGTGGGTTCCTCATGCCACGCAGGAGTAAAACGGATTGGTTGCAATGCAAGGTGAGTGTCACATACCACAGGGCAGCAGAGCTAAAGTGGCCTCTCCCATGAAACCAGTATGTATCATTGTCATTCACGCACTTATTTTTTTTTCCTCCTAGCTAGCTTTGGACACAACTGCAAACACAGCAGCGCAACACACCCTTACTGAATTATCTCTGTCCAAATCACAGCTGGGCAGTGATGCTGCTGGAGAAGGCCGCTCCTCATCCGACAGCTTGTGCAAATGGATGATATATAGAGTAGTCAGCAGTCAAGCAGCATGGGGAGACATAATTTAGAAGTACAATGACAGGTGGAGGAGCATGTTCAAGCTGAAGAGTGAAAGAAGATGAACAAAGAATCAAGGAAGGAAAATGGGGTAACTTCAGATGAAGTTGCACATGTTCAGCCTGCTTCTCAATTAAAATTATGTGTGAGACCATGTTGAGCAGAGAAGAGGTTGTGGAGCTCAGGATGAGAGAAGGAATAACAGAAAGGGAGACACAACTAAAGAGCTTCAGCTGGAAGAGATGTAGAACATGTAGTTTTCACAGAAATAGTATAATTTTATTCACAACAGCTATGTAAAACCTTATGCAGACAAAGCAGGGTGCTGGTGAGTGCTGTAGCAATCCAAAGCCAGGCCCAAGACATGGTGGAGGATCAACCATAGTTGCTGAGATATATGTCAGTAACATGGAAAAAAGGCTGTCCTGAGGCTAAGTAATCCCACTGAAATGCCTCTTAGCACCCAAAGCAGAAGCATTTCAACGCAGCATTTGCTAATGGGATCTTTTTGTCTTGTCTTACAGCATCTCCTGTTGACACAGGAATAGGAAAGCAATTCAGAGAGAGCATTTCTGAGAGATATTCTTTGATCCTTCTGCTTCCTCCACTGCATAACCCAAAAGTGACATGTTTCTGTATTTCCTGCTATAAATTGGTAAAACAGAATCATCTATGTCAATTGTGTATAATCATAAAATGCGTTCCCTTTCTCATCCTTCAAAGTTAGCAACAAAACAAAAATTCTAGGAAAATAAACAAAAAATGCAAAAAACAAATGACCAAACATACAACAAACAAAAGTGAAACACATTTCTCCAAGGAGTAGCAGACACAATGAAGAACATTACTTTTACAGATTCTTCTTAAATTGTTAAATTATTAATGATAACAGAAACTGGAAAGCAACACCTTTATTAAAAAGACTTTGGTGTGTTAAAATAATGAAAAAATAATGAACTATAATCTTTAGAGCTGTATACAATATGTACAAAAAAGTAATAGCTCCCCCCATTCTTTTTTAAATCATTCTCCATCCTTAGTAAATGTGCTGTTTTTCAGACAGTAACATTTGTATGTAACCTGTAATATTGCCTGCTATGTAATTGAAAGAGGTGAGAAAAGAGAAAAATTAAGTCAGTAAGGCCCAAATAATGCTCCCACCAAATTAACAGAAGTTCATTCCATTGTCTTTTAATGGAAGAAAAACACTGAAACACAAAAATCTGTATTTTTACCTTCTGTAAATATTGGAAAAAAAAATCAAGTATGACATGATGTTGAACAGTAGAAGATTGTTTCGTCAAATGACTTCTATAAACAGTAAATCTACTTTCATTTAAAACTTGTATTTAAAGACATCTTTTATTATTATTATTATTA
>VXAB01005242.1:0-34968 GCA_013399175.1 Odontophorus gujanensis
CCTAGTGTTTCTATGAATGTATGTTTCTATGTTCCTAAGTTGTAGTTAAGTCTTCCTCAGTTGAGCCCAGTCAGTAATTTTGCCCAAGATACTGTATATGAGATCATTATGGCTCCTATTTCAGAAAAAAAGCTTTTTCTGCTCTACTTTTAAACACACCTTCAGTGCAGAACTGACTGGAAGTCTAAGGAAGACAGTCTTGGGATACAAATAGTCTAATTGATGCAAAGGTAACTTTTTGAGATGAAGAAAGGAGAGAAAGGTCATCTTAAGCTTTTCTATTCTTGTTCTTGCGATATTAATTTCTCATTTTAGTTCTTGTTAAAGAAATTGATACAATGCGTATAATTAACTGAATTTTGAACTGTTGTAGTCAGATTAATGCCAGATGACATTGCTTTGTCAGATCTATTCTAGATAACATTGTACTGTACAATGTGTACTCAGTGAGACAGTTATTTAAATTGTAAAGAAAGCTGAATTAGTAGCACACTACGTGTCTTTATAAAAGGCATACTTCGCACTTCATTAATTAATACTTTGAGGTTGTTTATATTTAGCCATCAGCTCCATCTGGGCCAGCAGCAAGATACCCCATGAAGGCACATATAATGAGCTGTTATAGTTCCACATAAATGTCTTGTGTCTTGTTACCAAAGTCTGTTTGTAAGCCTGTTCTGATTTTCAGACAGAAATAGTGTGATACAAAAGAGAAAATATGAAAACAAGTAAAATTTTCCCATCTTTTGATAATGAAGCGATGGAGTGAAGTTAAAGAGCATAGAGGAATTCTGAAATTCACTATTCTCTGCAGAATTTCTTCCTCAGTAATTTTCCCTTTTTTTGTTTGTGTATGAAACTAGCATTTTGAAATATGTGGTTTCAAGATTGATTAAAAGGCAATATTAGATACATCCTTCTTTTCCCTCAGAATCAAAACCACCATCTGCTCTTGGACGTAAGATTTATGTTATGGTTCCCTATCAAAAATGATAACTATGGAGAGATTCCTTCTAGACTCAATAAAAAAAAAAATCCAAAGGTTTTTAATGATTCTTAAATATGTGACTGTGTTTTGCTTTTAACGTGGATTAATGAATCAACAGTACAGTGGAGTATAATTTTTCAGGATATATAGATTTTGTTCCCTGAACTGTATTATAATACCCAAACTGAGATCAAAGAACTTCCTTTCTGAATGACCGTGTATATAAAATACATAAATGAAAACTGCTTACACTGGGCAATTACAAACTCTATACTCTTTCTTTTATAACACTTATCTAAAATAAAGTTGCATACTATATTTAAAACTGTTCAACCTGTACGTTCTATTAAAAAGATACTCATGTGTGTTTGCAATGACAACTTCTATTTATCAAGGAACCTGCATATTTTAACATAGCTGCAATGGAAATTTAGAAGCCAATAGATAAAGAAGAAAAGTAGAGTTCTGATACTAGTTGGCAGGAGTTTGTCTTCAGACATTAGAAATTAAAGAACAAGGATACACAAAAGGAAAGTATGGTGTACCTGCTCAGAATACTTTTCACTGACAAAAGAAAACCAATAGTCATATAATTAAGAGCTTTTTAGATCAATCAAAATAAATTATTTTCAGCTATGACCTCCCAAAACAAAACTTGGTCTAAGGAAGACAAAAGAATTAATGGCAAGAGATAATCAACAGAGATTTTAATTTAATAGTCAGAGGCTTGTACAAGACAGATTGATTTATTGACTTATTTATATACAGGTTAGGCCTCAAAGTTTGCATTGTCATTTAAAACTGTCTCTGTACTTATGAATCTTTAAGAATGATGCTTTGAAGGGTACTTTGTATCCAAGGTGTTTTTATTTCTTTCTCCTGCTAAATTTTTTTCCTCAGATACTGTTTCAAATATCTTATTTTGAGCGGTAATTAATTACTCATTGAAGATCCATGACTAACACATGGATCAGTCTTACCTTCTTAGTCTTTACACACCTAAGAATTCTGAAAATGTTTTTGAACTGTCTGCAGAACTTCACATAATTTATTTGATTATTAAAGCTTTCTTCTTTGTCTGTCAATATTAGTATGAGTTTGGCTTTTTTTTTTTCTTTCTATCCACTTTTCAATTTGGTAAAGACACAGAATGGCATTATATCTTGGTTATTTTCAATTTTGTTGTCCATTGTTCACTATTTACTGAAAAAGGATTCCCTTCCTGTCTTTAGAAGGAAAGTTAAAATATAATTTTAAAACCTCCCAAATGCAGAAATCATAAAGACTTCCATTTACCCTGAAGACTGAAATTTTCTGCTGGCTGACATCTGAGCAGAAACAATGTGCAGACTCATACACGTCCCTCTTTAGTGTAAAACTCAATTCTCAATTTTAATTTTTTCTTATTTAACTGTGTGGGTGTTCACATACATCAGAATAGGCAATTTATCTTATAAAATCACAGTTATCTGATTGAAACTACACAGTATACAGTGTTTTTTAGACCTCTTTTACCACTCCACTTATTTTTTGAATTGACTTTTAATCTCATACAAAATATTCAGTGAGATTATTTCTTTACGAACAATATCTTTCTCGTGTACATAAATATATAATTAAACAGTTCAGTATGCTTTTTCAGTATGCATGTAAAGCTCCCCTTTAACCAATTTAGACTTAAGCAGTTTGTGTTTTCAATGGCTAATAAGGTTTAAAAAAATTAAATTAATGTTTATATATATTTTTCTTCTCACACTCCATTGCGCTCACACTTCAGTGAATTTATATCAATTTCTGTTGTTTTCAAACAGTTTATGAAAGTCAAAACTGTTCCCAAAGAGATCCTACATAATAGCATGCAGATTTTAATTCCTAGTTAAATTTATGACGTTTTCCCTATTAAACTAAAAAAGGTTATTAAAAAAAAAGCAATATAAAATTAAAGAGCAAGCTGAATGAAGTGATTATTTGTATATATTTTTGCATTTGATTCCCTTCAACATATGAAATATCTTATTCTATGATCCATTGAATTATTCATACTTTGGGGTGATCTAGCACACTTCCTTACTGCTGTTCAATAAACACAGTGAGTGAGTGTGTCCTTGACACACCTACTCTGTCTGCCTAAGGAGATTTGAAGATGTTTCCTTTCTTTCACAGATGGTACTGAGAAACACACTAGTGCTGAGAGCACTAGGATAGAAAGCATTTTGCACTGGTAGTGACTGTTAGGTTAATTCATTCCATGATGTTAAAGCTGTTCCACTTTCATAACATATTAAACATTAACAGGGCTAAAAACAAACCTTAAGTGCTAAACCTGGTGGTTAGGGTACTTACCTACTTGCTTCTGTGAACCGTTAAAATGAAAAATGCCAAGAACACTCAGTCTGAGGACTGCCAAGTTCAGCGATCTATAGATAAGCATATAAATCTGGATATCCAGTTTGGTTCCTTCTGGCTCAATGAGGATTTGATATAATGAAACAAATGATTAATTAAAAAAAATCCAATTTCTCTAATATTCATTACTGAGTAACTCCTTTCATGTGCATGAATGTAAGGTAGCTTTTTGATTCTTAGCTAGAAATTGCCTTGCTTAATGAGAAAAAATCAGATCCCTGCAGCATAAAACAAAGCAGGAAAACCTGTGAGAATGAAGAAATATGCTTTGTCATGCATACATTAAAATCATTAGGTAACATTTTATGCATATGTTTAAATGTTTGTATATCATATTTTTAAGTATTCAATTTTCCGCAAAGAGATTCAATATCTTCTTCTAAAGCATGCATTTCTGTAGTCACATAGACATTTTTTCTGAAGAATTTTTGTTTTACTGATGTTAAAAGTGAAAGTAATAGTCACTGTAGAAATACATTTTTGGCAGTGAAAATAAATGTTTTTTTTATTTATGATATTGTGTATGACAAAATTCTGCTCTTTGAAAAACAGTAAGATTTATTAGATCATTTTTCCACTGCTGACATTGAAACTCTGCATACCAACACATGGAAAATATGATAAATAAAACAAAAGCTCCACCAAGAGCATGATTTCAGCACTATAAAAATGCGAAGCAGCCTGTAATATCAGATTGATAAATGCTCAATAACAGTTGGTCATACTATACTAATTTATAGATCAATTGACAAGAATATAGGTGAAGAGAAGGCAGCTGTGAATTGTAACAAAGATTGTAGCTGAGTATGAAAGAGTTTTTTAAAACAAATTAGGTTGTAAATAAAGTACACAAAAATAATATGAAATAATGTTAAATAATAATTAATAACAAAGTTACGACCATACAATGGCCTGAAAATAGCCTGTTAAGCTGATCTGATTTATAAATCAAGTACAGTCATGCAGCACCAAGATACCATACGTGGCAATTTGCTTACAGAATGAGATAAACAGATTAGATAGATCATGATTTGCCACACTGGAAGAAACAGTCTCTGTGATGAACGTGAAGGTGAACTTTAAATATAATATCATCTGCTTTCTGAATTTTTTCATTAATACATTTAATATAAAATACTAACGAAAATGGATGAAGAATATAAATAAAATATGCCTGATCAAAAACATTTTCATTATATTCAAAATAACAATTTCTCTAAACAATCAAGGCCATATATATATATATTTGTATGTATATATATAATGTAGAGTACATATACTATATAGAGAATATATATACTATGTGGTCTTATTGACCTACTCAGAAAACAGAAGGGATCATCCTTATGTCTAATTAATTTATCATAGAAAAAATAATCATTCTATCATATTACTATATTTTACATTTAATACATACATTGAAAAGTGAAGAAATATTATCTGTGTTACTCAGCAGTACAGTTCACTTGAAGTGTAGCAAAAATCAACCAAGACGCACACCAAGTCTACAAGAGATATTTTAATACACAGTGTATGACAAAAAATCGTAGGCAGGTTTTATAAGTGTATAGGTTCTAGTTCATGGTATATTTCAAGCTTATCTACCAACTAGTAATGAAAGCTTTGTTGAAGAAGAAGAAGAAGAAAAAAAGCAAGCATTCTACATTGGAGTATTTTTCTAGCAGCCCAGATAAACAAGACAAACAAGAAAATTAAGCAATAAAACTGAAAAAACTAAATTGGTCTGCTGGAGTCACTATGTGGAAAATAAGTGGCACTTCATCCAGTGGTATGGTAGCTTTATTGGTCTCTTCAGTACAATCTACAATTCCAAAGTAACCAGGGAGATATGAGCCCTTCATTAATTCCTCTTTACCCCATAAATGTATTTGTGAAAACGCAAGATAACATATATATACTGAAAGTCAGGAAAGAAATATTCACAATGCCTTGATTCTTCTTTAGCATTTACTTGGTTTTAAGCTCTCCTATAAAGTTGCAAAAAAAAAAAAAAAAATCAATTTTTTTTGACATTTTCATTTGCTGAAGATAGGTTTCTCTGCTGTAATCAGGAGGAAATTTTAAGCAATACCGTAGAAAGCAAGAGTGACCCTTAAAGTGGTGAATTAACTACCTCCTTAGCTATATCAGCTGTGATGTAGTGCTAACAAACCTAGTATCTGTGTATAAGCTAACATGATAATTAGTAAAGGAGCTAAGTTGCACATGCTTTCAAATAATTAGTACTTAGCAACAGGTAAGTTCGAGAAAGGAACTGAAGCAGATGCTGACCAGTAGTTAATCTAACATGGGGATATGTAACCTGATACACAAGGCCATGGTAAGAACATGAATCAAATGTGATGCTATCCGTGGACTGAATAAAAGAATTAATGAATTAATAGATGTGATAGATATCAAGTGGAAAGGTAGAATCTGGACAGAGCTGACAGTTGTGGCTGCCATTATCTTTTTTGATCTGATGTAATCTTTCTTTCTGATGAGAATAACATTCTTTGATATGGTCCTGTCAAGAACTGGGGCAGCATGCAAAAGCTCTTCTTATCATTTTTGGTCCTTTGTTTAAACAAACAACCAAACAAATAAATAAATAAATAGGCATTTGTTCTTTCCCATTATTTTATCAGGAATCCTGTAGGAATTTCCTGTGCCAGAAAGTCTGGGTAGGGTTTACTTTAAAAGAACACTGGTACTCTTCCCTTAAGGTCCTCCAAAAAGAAAATAGAAATTACATGTAATAGACGTATCTGATCTGAGTTAGCCAGCTCTTTCTGATGAAATGAATTGTGTTCTAGAGCAGCTTATTTCTTTCTGCTGAGTTGAGAAAGACTAACTCAGGTGCAGACTTATACAGCTTAGAGCTGTCATTAGATACATAGAGATGTGCCCTTGACAGACACATTTTCCAAGGAGATATGGATTCATTTTCTACTGGGCACCTATTTCTTGTTCTGTTGGAAAATAAAAGGGTAACTGAAGTCCTTTCTTCTTTTCGAATTCAGATCATTTAGGAAAAGAATAGTGTTACTCAGGTAAATGACATGCTGGGATCTCCATTTGTAAGTACACTGAAATATAATATAGCTACTAAAAACAGAAAATGGAAATGAATTTATTTTGTAGCTCGATATTGTGTAAACAGGAGAAGAACTTAGGTTCTGAAAATGTACATTCTTATGAACATGCTAAAAAAAAGATATTTTTGTTAAACCAACGAAGAATTAGGGCCTTGTTTGCAAGATATAAAAATGTCACAAAAATTGGAAGTAACATGTGCTGCGAAGTAATTATACTTGAATCACTTGCAAACATCAGATTGCAATCATTTTAAAACTTCGTAGTCTGAGTTGGCTGAGGGCACTCTGATGCTTTAGGCACTCTTCAGCAACCAAATTTTTCAGCTGTCACTTTTTATATTTTAACTTTATATCTTATTTATTTATTTATTTTTTCCCAACCAATTATAGTGTCTGTATTTTGATGGCATTTTGTTGTTGTTATTCTTGGGTTTCCCTTTCTTTTTATTTCTTCTTTTTTCGCCTGTTGCTCTGACAGAAAAGTCTTCTGTTAAATCCTTTCATTCTCTTTGTTCTCCATTTGACTTGTGTTTGAAAGAGTAATTTTTTATCCCAGTATTTCTGTTTAGTGAGATCTGTTTTACAGTCAGCATCTTAGTGTCCAAAAATTTCTACTTCCATTCTACTTCCAACTGTAGATTGCACTTGTTCTTTCTCTTGTCTTCTCTATTTATCCTTCTGCTTTCATTCACAGCTCTCTAAATAGCCTATACCTTTAAGTCAGTTTGCATATACATATCATACCATTCAAATTTTCCATTCTGTAAACCATAAACAATAAGCTCCCCTTCTGCTTCTGCTTGAATACACACACCTTGAACACTCACACAAGGATTTTTTTTTAAGTACTAAGTGAATATAGCTCTACAGAAGTGTTTTGTTTATGTTGTTTGTTTTTGCAACATGAAGGTAAGATATGTAGCTACTGTCACCAGCTTAAAGAACGGGAGCATGAATTCTGAATCAGAGACAGGTGAAAAATTGATAGACAATAACTTTCGGAGAAAACTGTAGATGTTTTATTATGCAAAAATAACTATTCAGTTTCACTGTCCCAGTTACTTCACAGTGTCCTATGTTTTCTTTGCCTATCTCATATATTCACATCTCAGAAATTTCATCTTATGTGGATTGATTCATCTAACTGCTAGAGAAAAAAATGGTAATTTTGTCAATAAGCATTTGGACATGGGTGATATCAGAGAGCTGAAAAACTTCCAGGGTTTTTCTTGTCTGTGTTTAGTTCTGTAGTTTTTGTTTTGTTTAGTTTTGTTTTTTTCATTGTGTTTCTCTTCTCGGTATGCATATTTTTTTTAATTCCATACATGAAGGTCCACAGTAGTAATTTAACCAACACAGAATTCCCAATTAACCAATGTCTTTATGCCTGTCTTCAGATAGAGTTCCAAGGCTGAGCCTGGTCATACCTGATCTTATTGTTAAGTCAGACCACTTCTATCTGCCATTTATTCATGTTCTTCCCTTAATATGTTTTAAACTCCCTCTTTTGCTTTCTTCACAGTTGGTATCTTAGTCATCTTTCCTTTGTGTTGCTTTGTCTTTTCAGCTTGCTATTTCTTCTTACTTCTTGCAGAATTAGGTGACATACTTATTGTCCTAATCAGTGTTAAACATCACATTTGCAAAATGTAAAGCTTTCCCTAAACAGAACTTTGTTCCTCTCAAAAAGCAGTGTTTTGGTTTTCATTTTTATCCATCAATTTCCAGCCATGTCATTAATTTGAAAGCCCACCTTCTGCCAACCTCTTGTTTACCACTGAAAATTAGACAATTGTTGTCCAAACTGTAGTCAATAAATGTTGTTGAGATTCTCTACAGTCTCTATGTGGGTATACAAAGTGGCGACGTGGAGCAAAATTCTGAGTCAGGCACTTGAAGTTCTGAAGTGCTTCAATGTGTAGGAAAAATATCCTTTGATAATTTCAAAATACTTCAAAACAGAGCTTCTTCTTGAATGAACATGAGGAATTTGCAGCACAATCTGCTTATCATAGTTTCATTTACTTAAATATTAATTATTTTTACTTTCTGTCTCATATTTACAGATTTTCATGGCTGTAATAGTTCTATTGAAAACATTTATTTAATCACTCAACATATTAAAAGGAAAAGCAAGGATAGCACTTTTTCTTTCTACAATTATCGATCATACTTTAAATGCTGGGAAATAAATGAATATTTTGTGTTTATTTTTTTAGTCTATTAGTTCCATGGGAACAGGAAATCTTTGGTAATAAATAGTAACAATTGAAGTCTAACATGACTTTCGACCTGACTAACCTTAATTTTATCAGAGCTAAAAATTATTTGCAATTTTGTATCCTTAGTTCTGGAAATCACTACTTAATTCTATAATATAGTTCGGGCTTTCTGACATTAAAGCATGATGTAAGTTACTTTTTCCCTTAGCACTTTAAAGGAAAGTTTATTAATTTTATTTCCTATATTTTGTTATAATTTGGAAGAGTTTTTCATTTTTTTTAAATATAATTTCATGTCCATCTTCTAAATTTTCACTACCTTGCTCTATTTCTTGTCAAATATACCCTCATGTTATACAGGTATGAATGATAACAATACAGAAAAAAACTGCAGAGAATCTAACCTTTAATATTCATGACATCTTTAGTAATAATCATGGACACTCATATCAGAGGTCAACAAGCATGAGAAGAGACACTGGAAAAAATAACAAAGACACTACTATGATTTAAAAACTATGAAATATGTTACAAAAATCCTTCAGATGTCAACATTTTAAAAAGTTGGATGTAATATCCTCTCTGGGAAAGTAAAAGCTATGCATGGAGGAATTTGGGACAGAAAGTTTAGTAAGAAATGTGCAGAATGGATTGTAAGCACTGAGACAGAACTTCCACTTGTGAGCACACACATAAGAAAAAAAAAAATTAGATAAGTTTTTTCAAGAAGAAAAAATGACAGGATACAAATGTTCAGTTGTCTTAGATGAGGTGATGGTGGACAAGAAGCTGGACATGAGCCGGCAGTGTGCGATTGCAGCCCACAAGGGAGGGAGGTGATTGTCCCCCTCAGCTCAGCTCTTGTGAGGCCCCATCTGGAGTACTGCATCCAGGCCTGGGGGCCCCAGTACGGGAAGGACATGGAGCTCTTGGAGTGGGTCCAGAGGAGGACCGCTAAGATGTTCAGGGGGCTGGAGCACCTCTCCTATGAGGAAAGGTTGAGGGAATGGGGGTTGTTCAGCTCAGAGAAGAGAAGGCTCCAGGGAGACCTCATTGCGGTCTTCCAGTATTTGAAGGGAGCGTATAAATAGGAGGGAGAGTACCTGTTTACGAGGGTGGATAGTGATAGGATAAGGGGGAATGGTTTTAAACTGAGACAGGGGAGGTTTAGGTTAGACATTAGGAGGAAGTTTTTCACACAGAGGGTTGTGATGCACTGGAACAGGTTGCCCAGGGAGGTTGTGGATGCCCCATCCCTGGAGGCATTCAAGGCCAGGCTGGATGTGGTGATGGGCAGCCTCTCTAGTGGCTGATGGTCCTGCACATCACAGGGGGGTTGAAACTATATGATCATTACGGTCTCTTTCAACCTAGGCCACTCTATGATTCTATGATTCTATGTTTCTACTTTTTCTGTGTCCTTTTGTTTTTCCTCCTTGAAGTCCTACAAGTGTGCATGACTAGTTCCCTTGAGTTTAAAATATGTAATCTACATAAATTCATGTTTGTTTATTTGATAATTGAATTATGCACTTATTCAGTAAGAATAATACTGAGAACATCAAATGGAAAGACTGCAGTATATTAGCAGAAAGCACTTACAAATCAAACATAAATTTGTTGGATGTTTGGCTCAATATTATTCTGTTACATTTAATTTAATTATTCTTACTGTTTTTGATTCAGCAGAATCAATTATTCCCAGTTGCTTAGAAAATTAATTGGGAAGTTCATGTACGATCTGAAGCATCTATGTCTATTTCATCTTAGTGCCTATTTTAGTTACAGGTTATGGCATAATCTTTTTTTATGAGTTTTCATGCATTTTATATTTCTATAATACAAACTGTAAAGAGTAAAATATAATTATAAGATATTCTCCAAATTTGATTTATTTTGGCAATTTAAATGTGGGAACATTTTAGATTTTACCAGGTTGTAAATGCTTGTTTGCTAACTCTCAATCCCATTATGATTGTAAGCCTATTTCTGACAACTTAGACCTTACTTTCTCCTGTTTGGTCTATTTGAAATTAACATGATAAAAGCAAGGAAGTTAAGATAAGAACTGTCAGGCAATTGAAATTATAATTCTAGGGTATGTTGCTGGATTGATGCTGATGATGCAGAAGAACATCATGCAAAAATTGTGTGCATTTATTGCTATATGAATAGGAGTATAATTATTGTTGGTATTTTTTTTTAATAATAATTATACACATACATATATATATATATGTATATACATATATATATATGTGTATGTGACTCTTCAGAAGTCCAAAGAACTATTTGTTTACAATGAACACATATTTCTATAGTGAATTTTCTAATTCAAACGTTTCAGAATTCTCTAATTCAAACATTTTCAGATGCACATTTTATACATTAATACAGATTTTGTCCTATAAATTATTTTCTCAACTCGTGTTTGATCTTATGATGATACAAACTACATATTTTTCAGCTGTTTATTTCAAAAATTGTTCACTTTTTTTTTTTTGTCTTCAAAATATTAAGAAGTTTGGGTGTTTTCAATCACAGAACATAATAGTAACTACTGTTGGTAATAGTATCAGGAGTACAGCTAAATACACCTAGAAATTCCATTGTTTCAGCCTTCTAGAGTAACTAGTGATCCATATCTGCACAGTTTATTCTCATTAATGCAATTGCCCAAACTTCAGTCAGTTGAGGGTGAGTAGTTTGCATAATCACTCTATATGTAATTCACTGTGGGAGTCCATGCAATGTCATCAGCATCCAACGTTATATGAACAACAGGAAAGGATATTACTGTTGTAAACATATGATAAAACAAACAAAAGTATCATTAACATAACAATCAAAAGGGAACCTTTAAAAAACTTCCTACATTTCAGAAAGATTCTACTAGCTCTTGAAGACTAGTTGCAATGAATAAAGAACAAATTATCAGCAAGGTTGGCTCTCAGTTCTATCAGCACAAATTTCAAACTAATCCAGCTTATGAAGAAGAATGCATCTCTGATAATTCTTTAGTAGTGACATATGTCCTATCTGCCCTCTGCAAAATGTCAGCTTTGATGTGCTCTGTCATGTCCTTTTCTTTCCTCAAGCCTATGATTTTCTCATCTAATGATTTTCAGCAGGACGTTTTACAAGAAAGAGAATCTGCCAAGTTCTCAGTGGAATAACTTCATGTTACTGACCTTTACACATTTACATCAGTGGCTTGTTCGTCCTTGTTGCCATTTAATGAAACAGTTGAGTGCTCAATAACTACATAGACAAAAGTGTTATAAGGAAAGCCAGCAGCTACCTTCTTTTTTTTTTTTTTTTTTTTTTTTTCTTTAAACCTAAAAAANTTTTTTTACTATAAGCAGTCAAAACTACTCCTGTGTGAATATTGATGGTACTGTGATAAAAAGCTCAGTAGGATAAGTGTTTGTGTAAGGATGGGCTTAGTAATGCTTCAAGGTACAAACTGGTCACACACTGCACTGAATCTGGAAATTCATTACGGAGTCTTGACCAGCAAACAGAGCACTAGCACTGCTAATCTCCATTTAACATGTGGCTAGACCATGCTTCTGCTGTAGCTCTCAGGATCTCAGAGGCAGCTATGACTGGCTTCTGGGCTCCAGACTGCTCTACAGAGAACTCCCGCTCCTCTCAAATCCATTGTTGTCACATTGTTTCTTCCTGTTTCTTTGAGAAGCTTGATTTCTGTGGCATTTGGATCAAGAGCTTCCTGAATTTGCTCAACTGGTTTGTCACTTAGGCTTTAGAGTTTGTGCACAATTTGAAAGCAAGCTCTTTCCTGATGAAGCCTATTTCCCTCTGCAGTTTTGCACTGGTCTCTTTATGAAGTTCAAAAATTCAAAGCCTGATCTATAGTATAATTATTGATCTATTCATTTCCCTGGAAAAATGATAGAAGTGAATAATTTTTTTTTTTTTTAAAGCAAAAAATATGAGTGCTTGGTGAATATGCCATATTCTAGTTTATATTAAGTATATCTAATAAAATAAACTTAATTAGAACTAGGAGAATAACACTTCCTCAGGAAATGTAATGTGGGAGAAAATGTAACTAACTTCCTAGATACTCAAACATGACCATCAATAGCTATTACATTGTAAATAAGAGTCCTCTGCTGTCTTTGTCTTGTGCTGGTCAGTATTCCTAAATAATATTCAGAAAAATCTTGGCAGTTACTATTGATCATCATTCCCAATGCATATTTGCATATTGCTTGATTCCAGCAGAGGATGTTTTTCCACAGGGTTGATCACAAAACTCATGTTTTATCCTCTCCCACATTGTTATCCCCAGCGTGTTCCATGGCAGCATGTATTTTCCATGCTACCTTCAGGTTGAAATCCACCCAATGGGTAGCCTGAATTTCTTGGAGCTCCTTCTCAGTTAACGAATGACCAACAAAACCATTAGCAGACAGTTGGCAATGGAGTTGTGCAAGAGCAATTGCTACTGTAGAAAGGATGACTTTTGCCCTTTGGTCAGGACTGTCCTGTTGTTGATTTGCTGAGATACCAGGACAAGTTGTTGTGGGCACTGATAGATATATACACCAGCATTGGTCAGGGATATGTAAATGTGTGAGAATTTCATGACTGTTTCAAGATGGGGCCTAAAAGAGAAATTTAGGTGTGGATGATGGAGAAACTAATTATAGGCTGAACTTTTCACCAAAAATATAGCATTCTTGACACAGTCTCAATATGTTTTGATGAGAAATTCACAGAAGTCCATGGTATATGTCCTGGTTTTATCAGTATTCTATGTCATGGCATCATGTGGCAGGCTGTTTGATGCTTAAGCATGGTGCTGGGTACATTACCTGTGTGCTGTTCTCCTATTAGTTGCAGATATTTCATGTGAGTTCCAGTTCTAGGAGATGTTGTCTTCCGATTCTGGGCAAGGAGACAGTTCTCTTTTCCAGGAGACCAACTGGTGAAAGCCTTCCAATAACAACTTGGACTGACTCACGGCTTTATGATTTTTGTGTCATGGTTATATGATTTTTAATATCAGTATTCTACATCATAACATCATGTAAGGCACTGGGAGTTATGGAGTTAATGTTCCACTTCCATGGACTGCCAAATTTCCAGGTACCTGGTTCTCAGAAGAGCAGAACAACATATCCTAGAGGACTCTGCATTCCTGTTTTCCACTTGGAGGGAAAGATAAAACTTTCAAACCTTCAGCTTTAGAGTAAGGCCTTTAGTTTCAGACACTATCTCTCTCTAATTTTATTTGATTTATTAGCTTCAGTTCCATTTCTATTGTGTTATTTTGCATTCTGATATCTTAATTAGTAAATTAGTTTTCCTCTTCTGATCATTGCTGCTGTTTTGTTTTTAGGCCCATCACCCTACCCTCTCCATTTTCCACCTTCCCCTTTCCAAGGGTAGGGATCCAAGGGTCCCCTGCCCATGAAACTGGGTCAAACTGGCCCGTAAACCATTGACAAAGTGGACATACTAAATGACAGTGCAGACAGAACCTGTAGAAGAATCTGAATAGCAGACCCAAAGGCAAATATAGAATAATTTCCAATTTATAATCAATTGAAATTCAATGGTCTGAATGTTGATTTACAGCCCTTCAGAGTATGCTAATTTATGTTACTGCTCCATAGAAGGTAGCTGTGACTGCCACATTCTATGTTCTGATAAAGCATCCTTTCAAAGCCATGTAAAAATAGTCACAGAAAGCAGAAGTCAGGAATGCATTTTTTGTACTTTACTATGATATTTTGTGCATCATGATGTTATGGTCTGCAACTCAGCAAGAAAAGGCATCCCTGTATTTGGAGGGAAAAATAAAAATCAATCAAACAACATTCAAGTAACTCACACACAAAAGATAAGAGTTTTCTTTAATCAATTTGTTTGAAGAGCAAGGAGAAAAATTGAGAGAAAAAAAAATATAGAATCATAGGATGGCTTGGTTCAGAATGAACCCAAACAATCGTCAAGTTCCAACCCCTCTACCACAAGCAGGGACAACAACCTCCAAATCGTAATAAATCGGGTTGCCCAGGGTCCCATCTGACCTGGTTTTGAACACCTCCAGGGATGGGGGATAAGTAGCTTTTGCAATAGAAGGTTCCAAGTGGCACTTAGGCATCAAATCATTGAGAGCTCCTATAGGCAGACAAGACTTCCTATCTGACTTGCCATCTCACATCTAACATTTACTGTAACCTTGAAACCATGGACTGCTCTTTCTTCATTAAAACATTATGGGATACCACTCTAGTAGGTGAGGGCACAATTCTACCTGTGTTTTGGATTCTCTTGGATGGAGGTTCACCTTTCTTTTCAGGGCCTTCAGATGCCTATAAATGTCTAGAAATTACAGATGAAACTGCAGTGATCCCTTCTATCACAATCTATCAGGTTTAGTCCTGAAATATCGGTGATTCTTTTTATCATGATCAAATGAAGGCATAGGAGTTTCTAAGTCTGATGTGAGCAATGTTTGTGACATGTCTAACTCAGAAGATACAGAGTTCTCAGCGCTACATATCTAATGATTTCCATGGATGATTTTAGGGTAGTTCATTAACAGCTTCCAAACTAACTTTATTATAAGGAAGCAGAAATATGTTCTTTCTTGCAAGTGAGGCTAGAAATGTCTGAGTTTTTAGTTAACAATAGTTTAAACATTCATTTCTGATCCTCAGTCTTCTATGTTAAAAGATGGATACAAGCAAAAGAGAAACCGTGCAGGTTTCAGTGATTTTTTGTATTTTAAAATTCTGGCCTCATGTGTATATTCCTAACTAATACAATTTAAGAAATATTTAGTGCAGAACAAACAAACAAACAAACAAACAAACAAATAAATGCAGTGAAAAAAAAAAACAACGTTAATTAACACAGGTTTTGATGTTAGGCTTGTTTGTTTTGTATCATCACCAACAATTCTTCATCTGGATTGGATTACAACAGACTTTTGTCACTTCTTTAGGTCTACTGATTTCACAGAAATTACAGTTAAAGAGAATATAAGAACTCTTAATCTGACTAATTATATATTGAAAGTATTTGATTAACTTCTAGAAAGCTAAGCAAACAGAAAACAAAGTAAGTTATAACGTATCATCAGGCCTTACAGACCTGAGGGAATTGAACAGATGACGTATTATATAATGCATACGAACATACTTCTACTAAATTAAATATATAACACAAATATATACAATGGAGAAATGCTATTCTGCCAAAGCTTCACTAATCTTAACGAGGAAGTGTCTTCTTCCTAATAGTCTATCTTGTAACACTTGCACAATGTGAAAAAGGTATGAGGCAGCAAACTGCCACTGGCTCATCCTGAGTCATCTGCAGCTGCAGCTATTTGTCCTTTCAGATAAAGGTAAAAGTGAATAAAAACCTCAAATTCTCTAATTGAATAACAATAAATACTATTCCCTAGTTATTTCAGATTATCAAATAAAATCTTTAGCAAGGGATTTTATTAGAAGAGTCAATTGGTTATTACAAGATGCATACGTTTTTGAAGGTAATTTTACCAAAAATACATCTCCGAGTAATTCAGAGTCCACAGATTATACAGTAAAGAAGGACTACTATTTCTACAAATAGAGATACACAAGTTAAACCTTGATCAAAGTGAGATCATGAAAAAATATTAACTACCTCATCCAATTTGACTTTAACTGTCTATTAACCACAATTCAATCATATCTTTGGATGTCCACTCCAAAATGTAATCAACTTCAGTCACAAAATTACTGACCTGAATCCCTAATTGTTCTTTCTAGGCCCTCATGGTCAAAAAACCTTCTGGAATGAATTCTTCATAGTTAACGTATTCAAATCTCCTCACAATTTCTTCTGCAAAACTAGTGTGCCTTACTACTTAAGCTTTTACAACAGCTGTATTTTTAGCATAGTGCATCTTCTGTCATTTACATATCAACTTTAAAACGGGATACAATTTCTCTTTCATTTAGAATAAAGAAATAACTCTTTCCTTCTTGTTTTATTTCCCTCAAATATCTCAATATCCAGGTTGTTCTCAAACAAACTGATAGGAAAGTTACTGAAGCTGTTGGCTATCTACCTATTGCTTGTTTGCTTGAAAATCACTCAATTGATATTTTTGAATAACAATAATAAATAAATATGTAAGTAAGTAAATAAATAAATAAATAAATAAAGATTCCTTCTACAAAACCACAACTGACTCCTCTGCTGTAGAGAGAACACTGTCTGTAGGGCTCCCAAATTTCTGCCTTGTTGGCAACCCATAGAAGTTTACAAGCTGTAATACTTTGTTTGTATTTGCTGATTTCAAGAAAGGCTTTTGTCCTTCGAAAGTCACCTGGGTCATTAAAGACACATTGGCTTTGAAGCATGTTTGTTATGATGCACAGCTGTCCCTCAGTTTTATTTCCTTTTCTATTGCATATTGTAGGCTTTCACCTTTTTAATTAATTTCTTCATTAGCACATTCCTTGTGATTTGACAAATTTTTTTTCTTTTTTTACAGAAACCAGTACATAACAAACTGTAAAGCAGGAGAAAGGGAATTAGGGAGCAGAGCAGAGCAAATTCTTGGATTATGCAATCATTTTATAGCCTATTTAAGGAAAATATGGGAAAGGGAACTCTCATGGTAAACTGAGATGAAGAAGTGCAAAAAAGTAGAGGGTGAAAAGATATATAAGCACTGGTGGTAGGTGAGCAAGTACTGAATTTTAAGCTTGCATGACTTAGATGTCTGCTTGATTCTGTTTTGTCATTAATTCCTAACTATCTTAGTGAAATATGGAAATATGAATATATCTTCTGTGCGAGTAAACTCTTGATCACGAGTCTGTGAATATGAGAACTAGTAAACTCTACAGTGGACTATTTGGAAAGCCCAGTAAGATAACTGAATGTCAGCTGCTGCAGTGAGAAATCACGTCAGATGAACCCAGAAGTCTGAGTGTCATCAGCTAATGGAGAGTGAGATTTGTGTCCCGCTTATAAGTAAACAGAGTTTGAAATCAGCTACTGAAGAGAAACATTTTACTTCCAAGGGGATATGATGTGCTTATTCTATAATTAATCAATGCAGATCTAACAGGGAAGTGATATAGGACTGGGCTGCATTATTCATGTTTATGTGAATGTGAGGATAGTTGCTGCTTTCTGAGGAAAATTTGTTCAATATGGTTATTATCTAGAACTAGGGCCTAGGAATTGCAGCATCTTGCTTTCTTCTTTGCTGGAGGGGCTGCTGAGAGTCCATCAGACTCTGCTATGTTGGACCAGAAAGGAGATTCCCGTAGGCCTTGTCATTCCCTTGTGTCAATCACATTCAACATTTACAAAATTCTTAAAGCATATTATTTTTTAATACTGAAAATTATTAAACAATATTGTATGCATAAAATAATCTATACAAACAACTATTAACAGTACACAAACTGTCTTAAAAGTCTGAATAATCAATATATACTATACCAAAACTGTTGTCACATCAGCCATCATCTACTTGGTAAGCTACCACAGAATCATAGAATGACGGAAGGAAGGGACAGATGGAAGGGACTTCTGTAACATGCTGTGGGAAACAATGTCTAAAGCCCAGGTGAAGTCAAGGTTCACTATATCCACTGCTCTCCTCATCTACTCAGCCAGTTGTTATATCACAGAAAGCTAACGGGTTGGTCAAGTATGATTTCTTCTTGGTAAATCCATGCTGACTACTCCTGATAACCTTTATTATTTCCACCTGCTTGAAGATGAACTCCAGAGTAAGTTTCTCTGTCATCAGGGATGAAAATGAGGCTGACTTTCTTGTAGTTTCCCAGCTCCTCCTTTTTGTCTTTTTTGAAGACAGGAGTGGCACTGGCTTTTCTTCAGTCCTCAGGCATCTCTCCTACTCTTAATGACCTTTCACAGATGATAGAGAGTAACTTGGCAGTCACTTCTGCCTTTTCCCTCAGCACTCGTGGATGCATCCTCTTCGGGTCCATGGATTTGTGTACATCAGGTCTGCCTAGATGACCTCTGACCAGATCCTCCTTGACCAAGGAAAAATTTCCTTTCTTCAGACTCTCACTCTTGCTTACAGGGTGTGGAATTTCTAAGGAAATTTCTGTTTATCTGACTCACATCTCTAGGCATAGTAATCTGTTGTAACAGTTGATTATTCCGACCTAATTGTAGAACCATAACTTTTCAGACAAATTTTCCAATTCATCAATCTACTTTTGAATTCTAACCCTTTACTTCAAACTAAAGCCTAACATTCCTGTCTTGTAAAATTGTTTTAAACATATCAATTTTACATCTGTACTGTTATTGACGATATTAATTCCAGATGGGCTATTTGAAGGAGAGAAAATACCTTTTTAGTGGAGTTTTAAATAATATGCTATAGTTTCAATCACACCTTGTATTCATACCTCAATTGTTAAAGTATATCAAACGCAATGTCAGAAGTAGTATTACAGAAAACTTTCATTACATAATACTTATTCCTTATCTGCGGATCATAAGTTCTGTTTTACCTCTTATATTCTTTTTTTTCTGCTACTTGCACAAGAAAATAGTGCGTGAATAAATAAAATGATATCTTCTGTGGTATCTAGAGGACTATTTTTTAGAAAATACACCTCTCATTGAAAATGTATTCTCAGGAATATACATTATATTTGATTTTATGGTTAAAAATGATTTTTTTTCAAATTTCTAATTATGTGGTACTTTTCATTATGTATTTTATTTTTGCTTGAAGTGGAACCAGATCATGATCTCTTTTAGATATGCAATAAATAATTTGTAGATCAACTTATCTGAACCATAAATTTTTAAACTGAATTACCACATCTTATTGAAGATGGTCATGAAAACACAATTTTTCTTCCTATATATTTTACATGTGCATTTTTTTCTCACAATATCAGATGATGCATCGCTTTTGACATGGTTTGGGTAGTAAACCAAAAGAAGTCACATATTAATGTGTTCAATTTTTAACTGATATCATGTTTCACTACTTTTCATTGTTTCATTTATTTATTTATTTATTTACTATAGAAGCTCATACCACACTATACAGTTCTTCTCTCCAGTCTAAGACATATTCAAAGTCTGTGGACAGTAGGCTGTGTAGGAGAATACCTTATTTTGTGGAGACAGTCAACACTTTCGTATGTACGCAAACATTTATCCTTAACCTCAGATAATGGAATTTTGTTTTTCTTGATGAGGGCTGCTCCAAGGTAATGTCTTCTATTATATTTTGTTGTCTCACAATAGAGGCAGATGTTGCTGACATGACAGTAGAGATTGAAATTTACCACCAATCTTCCATTACATTATATTGCCATGTGACAGACGGCAGCAGAGGGGTAGACTGATTAAATGGTGTCTGAAATGGAACTGCATATGAAGCAAAGTTGTGCAATTGAACTCCTCCGTGAGGAAACAAATTGCACCCACTGACATTCACTGGTGCTTATTCACCTTTGATGGAGACCAAACAGTGGATAAGTGTGCAATGAGGTGGTGGTCAGTGCATTTCAACAGTGGCAACAGTGACAATGAATCACCTCCAGTGATGCAGATTTTTACAAGCATAGCATACAGGTTCATGCTTATCTCTGGCAAAAATGCCTAGTTAATGGTCATAGACAAGTGACTGTGTCAGAAAAATAGTATTTTGTAGCTGAGATTTTGCTCAATCAAATAGTGTTATTGTGTTCTTTGCATATGTTGTAGTTTCCAGCAAACTAAAAGGAAGGTATTATTTACAGTGACCTACTTGTTTACCAGCACAGATGTAAACAGAACAAATACATAAAGTATTTTCTTCTGTTTCAATATTCAGATCATAAGAGACTTTCTTTTCAATTTCAAAAACAAATCACAAAAACTCATACTTTAGTAGTTTGTAATCCTCTTGCCTGCAATCTTAGATCCTACCATTGGCATGTAGACAGTTACAATGTTTTCTTTCTATTGTTTTCCAATATTAACTGGTATTCTTTATTTGAAGAGTTCTTATGGACATGAAACTATACAGATGACAGTATCATGCTTCTGGTACTGAAGGGACCCATTTCTGCTTCCACTGAACTCACTGGTGAAATACAGTTTCTCTGCAGTAAGAGAGAAATCACATCCTCAGCTCAGAGGAAGCCAAAGAATATAAAAGGAGATATGACAGTCTCATTGGTCAGTGACAGCTAAAACAGACTCACTATTGAGAAATTATTTTTAATTGAATTAATGTCAAGAGCAAAAATACTGCAAGCATTCTCATGCAATTCATAGCGACAATAACTATGTCATTTTTACTAATATTTTAATATATATATAACGAGAGAGTGTGTGTGTATATTTTTAAAATAATGTTTTCTGATGACTTTCCAACAGAAATAATTTAACTGTGCTGTGATTCAGTATCTGGAATCTAAAATATCTGTATCTAAAATAGAAACATATTCTATACTTAGTCTCTAATCATCAATTGCTTTGATACTGTAATATATTAATAAAAAATAAGCACACTGCCTGACTCATAGAATCACAAAATCACAGAATCACAGAACTGTAGGGGCTGGAAGGGACCTCTAGAGATCATTGAGTCCAATCCCCTGCCAAAGCAGCTCCCTAGCCCAGGTTGCACAGGTAGGCATCCAGGTGGGTCTTGAATGTCTCCAGAGAAGGAGACTCCACCACTTTTCTGGTGGACTCAGTTAACAGAAAAAGTTTTGTTGCATAAATAAATCGTAGTATTTGTGTTACCATAGAATGATTTATTTTGCTCCTCCACTGTTTCATTCTCCCTCTATTATACAGCCTGTCTGCAGAAAGCCACAGGAAGAAGAGCCTAATTCTCGCCTTAAATAGTTAACAATATGATAAATAATGAGACTAATGGTGAAAAATAGTTACATGTAAAAGATATTCTGAAGGCTATTGGTATCAGTAGGGGAAATATTTTCTTGCCCCAAACCAGCTGACCCAACTAAGGTACATATTTACATGATTAAAAATCCGAAGTTGTTTGTGTTTATGAAATCAGTACAAAATCAGTGGCTAGAAAATTCATTACACATGTTAAATTAAGATATGAAGATAAAACTCTGAAATCCTAGGAATGCAAATATACTATTATGTAGGAAAACAGCATAGGAGGGCTGCTTTAGAACTAGTTTACTGCTGCTCCTAACAAAAATTTAGTTTCACTATTTTGCTGCAGGATTTAGGAATTAAGAATAATTGCAAAAGCTTTTAGTTTCTTTGTTGGTTTGTTTGTAGACACAGGATTTCTGAAGTATTTGGTATTTGAGTTTTTTTTGGTTAACTTCAGTCTTTGTCCACATAAGTTTGAAAGTTAAATAAACAATGTAAAATATTAAAATGAACTACAACTCATATCCAACAGAAGTCTATAGATGGAAATTTTACCTTACAAAATATTCAGATAATTTAAATAACAAATTTGAACAGCTTATAATGTAATGGTGGACAATGTCTTCCCATTGAATTGAGGTAATCTTCCAAATAAAATTTAAGCTATTAATTGTGCACCTTCTCAAGTGAATTGCAGCTGTAGGCGGTTAATATATGAAAAGGCATTAATCTAGTTCATGAAAAAGACTAAATTTGGTGGCTAAATTTATCTCTTGTGCATTTAAACAGACAAATTCTTTAGGCAATCAAGATAATTTTCCAAACATTTTGAGAATCTGTCCTGTATGTCTCTTAGCTTTTCACCAATTCAAGAATAACACATAGAAATAGACCTGCTCTAGCCAATAAGAGCACAGAATAACTGAACAGCCATTGATGTATACCTGTATAGATTTTTCCTTAGCTATGCGTTTCTCTGCACACTGGTTGGTTGACTTTATCTGATTTGCATAATCAGCGTACAGTTATTTCTCAATAGTTAAAGCTGTTCAAGCTGTTTACCAGCAACAAAGATGCAGCCTCAGCTTCTCTCTCTCTCCAACTGATGTAGAAAAACTCTAAAATTTATATGAAAGAATAGAATGAAGTATTCCAAAAGTCAAAGAAAATAGAGCTGTCAAGCATTTGAAGGGAAAATTGTATTAAAGAAGTTGATTTACTGGATAATTCCTATTTCCATAAACATACCCCTCCCCATCCTAATCTTTATCTTGTGCAAGCAGGTCAACAAGATTCTTGTCCTTGTAAGAATAGTTACATTTCTATGCATTTCTCCCTGGTCTCATTGGGACAATCCCATTCCATCCCTTCTGTCTAGTAACATATGTAGTTATTCTGACAGAAGAGCTTTGCAGCTGAATGAAAACTAGAAGAAAGAGACTACGAAATTGAAAGAGGAAAGTGGGGAGTAATTAGTAAAGTGAATATTTGGACACGTAGTAAAATGTGTACAAGTGTAAGATGCCTCTATATTTTTAACTACAGTAAAATGTTTGTCATTTTACATCAACTATCTTTGAATACATTTTCATCTATATTTCATTAAGTAACTTTCTGCTGTTTCCAACTTCACTACTGCTCAAATACACATGTAATTTTTCTTGTTTAAATTTACACTGAGATTAATCCATGGAATTTTGTGAAGTTAAAGGCTAAATTGGGTCTCTAGCTTCTTGGCACAGTTTATCTTCTATGAAATTACAATTTAGTTCACCTAAGAAACCTGCATTTTCAAAAGATTCTGGCTATTACTAAAGCCTTTTATTTTTTATGAGAGAAAACTCTGACTTTCATTTTATTTGGGCTTGGGGGGAAGGGTTACAAGAGGAGATCCAATATTGCTTGAACTGCAAATTTTTATTGTTTTCACAGTCCGTGCAGAACAGTCAGAGAACCAAAGGGTGGCAAAAGTTGAATTATTTATTGCAAACACATACAAAAACTGTCTGAAATTCCGATGTTAGTGTGCATTCTTCCAAAGCAATTGGCAGATGAGAAGTTTTTAAATTTCTCATCTAAAAAAAGAATTTTTTTTAAATTTTGAATTTAAAAAAATTGTTTCAAAATCTAAGTTTGAATAGAGATTTATTTTTATGATTTATCACAAATGTTTGCAATTCACCACATAAGCGAATGCAAATAAGTTCTTCCTGATTTAACTCCTTACTAGCATTACAGAAAATGTGAATTAAATCGCTTCATTGATGCTGCCCTAGGCCTTCTATGGTCCAGAGAACATATATTTGTTTCCTAAATTCAGTGGGGTTTAGACATTGATTACCTGGGCCCCTAGTCTATAGTTCTTCATTTCTTCTTATAGTATTTATAGCAGTAAGGCTTAAAAAAACCCATTTAATAGTAACTGAATGTACGACTTTCAGTGAACCTTTTGTAACTAGTTATTATCTCTGCACTTCACTCATATATTTTAGTGATGTCTGCTGTTATGGGAATTTAGAGAAAATTGCTAGCTTACAAATATGCCTCAGATTTCCCCATTTGCACTGTTTAATTTTTCTTTATTCTTTATCATTCTTCACAAATATTGAAGTGCATTTCTTAACAGAATAGTTCTCTAGAACATTCAGACATATGACTTAATCCATAAAGATGATTGTTCATCTTGTCCAGAAGTAGCATTTCATTTTTGAATATGCCAGTCTGTTTTATTTCCTCATAAGAAAAGTTGCTGATTCTCTTACTCAGAAGAAAAGTACTATCATGTTTGATACTTTGTAAGATACTTTATAAGGTGCTGTTAAATACTTATGTCAATAGTTATCAAGTCAGCATGTGATGCTCAATCATTTCTTCTCTTTCCAGTTCGGCAGGTATTTACCAACTTGATGATCTCCTGATAGTGATGATTTCCCACTTGTTTAATCTTCATTCTTTCCACAGTTTTTCTATTGTATGAATTATTTTATTCTTTTATCTATATTGTTCTTAGATTTTTCAATTACTTAATTGACAATTTAATCCTGCAGTACATTATTAATCACCTTCATCTTCTGTCTGTTCAAGAAACTGTGCATAATAGAATCATAGAATCAGTGAGATTGGAAAAGACCACTAAGGTCATCTAGTCCAACCATCAAATCATAATAGAAGTCATATCAAAATTCTTCAGTGAATTATTCAACTCTTTCTAATTCAAAGACTTCTACTGCCATTGAAATGTCATAGAATACCCTGTGAAATTTCAACCACTGCTACAGAATAATATTCCTACCATTTTTGTGTCAAATATACTAACTTTCGAAGATATCGTCAATAGTATGTAACATGTTAAACAAGTATGTTTAGAAAAATTAATTCTGAGATCTATGTCAACTACTTTATTACTCCATATGTATTTAGCTATTTTTACAAGAATACTTTTATTCTCAATTAAGTTTAATACAGATGATGTCCAGCAGTACATCTCACCCGGCTTCCAGCTGCTTTTTACGAAATTGTATTCCCCAGTCTCTGTCATGTTTGTCACCACCATGAAGAAGTATTAGAAGCGTAGACATCCCAGAAATTAACATTTAGATAGAAAAGACCCATAGTGTGACTAAAATCTGAGTCTGAATTCCACCCTCAATATATTGAACAGAAAACAGAAAATTTTCTCTTTGATATCATCATGGTCATATTATTACAGAATCAGAGAATCATAGGGATTGGAGATCATGAAACTCAATCCTCTTCCAAAATCTAGTTCTCTAGAGTAGATTGCACAGGGAAGTATTCAGATTGGTTTTGAATGTCTTCAGGCAAGGAGACTCCACATACACTCTGAGTGGCTTGTTCCAGTATTCCATCCCTGTCAAAGTAAATACTTCTTTCTTGTGTTCTGATGGAACTTCCCATGTTCCAGGATTGTGCCATTGGCCCTTGTACTGTCATTGGGCACCACAGTAAGAACCTGGACCCATCCACTTGAAAGTCCATCCAGATGTTAACACATAGAAATAGAACATGCTTTTTAGGAAAGACAGGAGACAGGATGGTGAGGTGGGGTGGAGGAGTTGCTCTTTATGTGAAAGCACTTAGAATGCATAGAACTTCACCTGGAGGAGGGTGATGTACCAGTGGAGAACTTGTGGGTGAGAATTAGGGGGCAGACTAGTGTGGGGGACACTGCTGTGGGTGTGTATAATAGGCCCCCTGATCAGGAGGAGGAAATTGATGAGGCTTTCTACACACAGCTGGAAGTAGCCTTGCAATCTCAGGTGCTGGTTCTTACGAGGGACTTCAATTATCCAGATATTTGTTGGGAAAGCAACATGGACAGGCATGCACACTGCAGACGGTTCCTGCAAAGTGCTGAAGATAAACTTCTGATGCAAGTGGTGGAGGAGCTGACAAGGAGTGGGGTGTTACTGGACCTTGTTCTTACTAATAAGGATGGACTTGTTAGGGAACTTAGGTGATCCGAGAGCCTCTATGCAACTTCAGTGTACATAAATCCATAGGCCCCAATAGGATGCATCCACATGTGCTGAGGGAGTTGTTAGAGGTGATTTCTGAACCACTGTCTGTCAACTTTGATAGGTCTTGGGGAATAGGAGAGGTCCCTGAAGATAGTAGGATGGCCAATGTCACTCTGGTCTTCAAAAAGGGCAAGAAGGAGGATCCAGGAAACTACAGGCCAGTCAGCCTCACCTCCTTCCTTGAAAAGATGTTGAAAAAGTTTGTTCTGGATGCCGCCTCCAAGTAATTGGAAGAGAAGAGAGTTATCAGGAGTAGTCAGTGTAGGTTCACAAGAGGGAGGTCATGCTTGACCAGCCTGGTAGCTTTCTATGGATCTGGGTGTCCAGGTGGATGACAGGTTGGCCATGAGCCAATAGTGTGCCCTGGTGGCCATGAAGGCCAACGGAACCCTGGGGTGCATTAAAAAGAGCATGGTCAGCATGTCACTTCATGATTCTTGAAGAGTTTTATACATATATATTATGATTTATGTTTTATTTTAGTTTGTTTGCTTTTAATTAATTATGAAATTATTGAAAAGTGCTTCAGATAGTATTATTCCTCATCCACAGACTATGTATTTTTTAATGAAATCACTTTGTTGAAGTAAGTGTTTTTTTTCTTGCCCACTGCATTTCTTCACACAAGTGTTCTTGTTTTGTTTTATTTTGGTTTGGTTTTATGAGAAAACAGATGCATCTAACTTGTAGGACAGACACATTGTCTGGCAATAACATCAAGATAATTGCTATCACATTGGCTAATCTTCTGACTCAGGCTGCCACATGCACTCTTCCTGAATACTCTTGTGCAACAGCATCCATGAAGCAGAGGGAAGAAGAGTATGCACTTGCACTCATGTTGCTACGTTGTCAAGACACAGTCACAGGACAAACCTCAGGTCAAGAAAAAGAAAACTGCTTCTACAGCATAACTCTTCAGGCACTGCTAATTAGCTTTTCTTCCATTATCTTTAAAAGAAACATAACTACCTATTTCATGTCTTACACTCAACTATGTATCAGTGCATAGGAGATAAGAATAGCTAAAACAGAGACATGAATCTATAGGACAGATAGTAAGCAGACGTTTTTGAAAAAGAATAATGTGGGTTATATGGTATTTGTTAAATGATAGGATGGATGCTACCTTGAATATAACAACTGCATGAAAAGTCATCACAGTTCAAACTCCTGGAAAGTTCTAACTCCCACTGAGTAATTTAGGAGGGTTGAAACAAGTATTAGCATTGCTGCTAGATTACATCATCTCATTATATGAGGCTTGTGACTTAGATATCTATACTTACAGGTTGAACTCTGTAACCCATGTATTACATTATGCCTCATTCTAATGAAACTTCCACCTAAAACAGCAGGATACTCTGTGGAATGGGAAAGTAACTTTGATTCTGATGTATGTCTTCTGTGTAGTCAGAAGTGAAAAGAAAAAGAGCTGTTTCCTAATAGGCTGGACATTCTGATATGGAAACCATTATGTGGCTAAGTGAACTAGATTTCAATTCCTTGAAGTATTTGATTTCCACATCTTCTAAAATATTTTAATAGGAAAAAAATAGCCTCAAGAAAAAATAAAAAAAATGGACATATAATTATGTATATCCAACTAAACAATATTCAGTCTTAAAAAAAATGAAATACTGTTTTTAAGTAAGATTTATTTATTTATTTATTTTGTACTAGTATAACTAAATAAAGTAGAGAGAAAAAAAAAAGGTGGTGGTGGTAGTGGTGGGGAATAAAATAATAAAATAATGTAAAATAAAACCACTTATTTGCCTCTCTCACTAAACTTTTCCAGACCCTCTAAGAGAGAACATGGTAAAATTAAAACCTGAATGTAATAATGTATTCATACTAATCAAAACAGCAGAATCAAAATATCCCTATTAACTATTATTCTTCACCCTACAGAAGACTTGCCAGTGTGTTGTTTGAAAACTTTGACATTTTCCTTAAAAAGTATAACTGAATATTACTACTAAGAAGAAATGTAGAAAAATATAGCCAGAAAATGCGTCAGTTAAGACGAAAAAAATTGGATGCTATCACTTAATTTATACTTCTGCAAAAAGTGCTTATAAACAGACAGAAACAGATTGAGAGAGGGAGAGAGGGACTATGTTGTGGTCCTTTGGCTGCAGGCACATATGTGGCTCCTTAGGTTTGTGCCTATTATAGTCTGGTTCACACAGAATCAGTTCTTTATTCTACAATTCTCTGGAAGGGAGCTGGGGAGGTAGTTGTTCCTGTGCTAGTCCCAGAGAAGCACCAACTAGCTCTCACCAGATAACCATAACATCTCAATCTCTCACAGGTACTCTTGCAAGTGAATACATCTTCTCTGTATTTGGGTATTTGAGACATTAACTTAGTTCAGCCTCTTTCACTCCTCTTCATTTAATATGGTTAGCTCATATTTAACACTTTTTCTCTACTATCTTAATTTGATATATCTTCACTGTCCATCACCATCCACACTTTATAAACACAAAACATAATTAAATACATTTTGCATCTTGTTGTCAGACACTCTCTACGCATTCACTATCACCTCCAATGATGTATGGTATTAATTGAACATAAACATTCCCCATTTATGCTATGATAAAACAAGCCATTGGATAAATATTATTTTTGAAAATGTTCTGCTCAACAATTATAAAACATAATCAAAACAGAAACAAAACAAAAGGCAAACAAATATCTGCATCTGAACTTATCTTTAAGAAGCTATATAATTAAAACTAAACTCTCGAATGTTACAACACAATTTTGAAATCTATCAGGAGAGTGATTCCAATATTCATTCCACAACATATTTTTTTTTCCAAAAGAGCAGTGAAATTAATTTAAAAGATTAATATTTCTTGAAGAAATATTGAGGGAGCTGAGCTTGCTTAGCTTGGAGAAGAGAAGGCACTGGTGAGGCCTTATTGCACCCTCCCAGTACTTGAGGAGCTGGAGGAAGACGGTCTTTATACATAGTGACAGGATAAAGGAGAATGTCTTTAAACTAAAAGAAGGGTGATTTAGGTTAGTTGTTAGGACAAAATTATTTACTCTGAGGGTGGTGAGGCACTGAAACAGGATTCTCAGAGAAATTGTGGATACCCTATCTCAAAAGACATTCAAAGCCAGGTTGGATGGAAACCTGGGTAGCCCACTCTAGCAGATGTTAACCTCGCCCATGGCAGGCAGATGGAACTACAGAATATTTACAGTTCGTTTCAACCTAAGCATTCTATGATGCTACGATACCCTAAATAGATTGGAGAGAGCTTCATGATCATAGAATTAATAGAGATAAAGTCCCCAGAGGGGCAGGGAGAAGGTATGGAGAGAATTAAAAGAAGTTAAAATGTTAAGAAAGTAGTTTGTATGTCTGGTGACCTATCTTCTTAAAGAAGGTTCAGGAGGACATAGAAGTTATGCTTTTGCTGATTCTCAGTGACTTCCAGATAAAAACTTTAAAATACCTCTGATGATTGAAGAAGAGCTCTAAGGAGAGAGACCTGGGTGTCCTGGTGGATGACAGGTTGACCATGAGCCAGCAGTGTGCTCTTGTGGCCAAGAGGGCCAATGACAATCTGGGGTGCATTAAAAAGAGCGTGGCCAGCAGGTCAAGGGAGGTGATCTTTTCCCTCTACTCCGCCCTGGTGAGGCCTCATCTGGAGTACTGCATCCAGTTCTGTGTGGAGTCATTGGTGAGCCTCAACCATTGTAAAATGTGAGCCACCCTTTACTTACCAGTAGTCTGTGTACCATCTACATAAAGATTTACGGAAATATACCATCCTCCATGATATCTCCTCTGAATTCCAACCTTTTGAATTATCTGCCCTACAACCTTACATATATTTGTCATGAAATCAGAAATTAGAAGAAACTGAAGATGTAGAAAATATAATATAAAATATTTGAATGGAATGACATTTGGAAACCACTGAGCCAAAATTAATTTTCTTTTTGGTAAATAAATAAACATATAATCTCTAACATACAATGGCACCCTGATTTAGGAAAACATCCTTCTCAGGAGAAGGATTATTATTCTAACTTAAAGAAGATAAACTTCTGTAATTTCATTAATATAGAAAGGTATTTACATACTTGTCCAGGTCCAAAAAATCAACCTAGATATCTTATTTTCTAATGATAATAACTGCTCATTTCTCTGGTCTGTCTTCAGGCTGCTCAAATCTGGTCTCATCTGATTTTCTGTTTTGAGGCAGGAAAGTAATAAGGAAGTAGCAGAATACTGACATAAAAACATAATAAGGAATATTTAAAACTTCTCAGATATTTTTATTGATAGAATATAATATTATATATATATATCCATACGTATATAATATTATATATATAAATAATGCCAGATACACTCTGACAACAAAATTTCAGAATTCACTCATTGGTAAATAAAAATATTAATAAATACTCTTTATGTTTGAATAATCGTTGACCCTGAATTCCACCAAGTAATTAATTATACTGGCAAGCTATAGAAGAGATAGGAATCAATGATCTACAAGAATACTGTTAGTGTTTTAACAGTAATATTACATATGTGTATATTTTAATTTGTTTGTTTATTAACAGGTATGTGTTATTTATTGGATTTCAGGAATGATGAACAAGCCATTCACAGATCTTTCCTGCAACTACTATTGACCTAAAGGAGTCTTGATTCATGGATGACCTTGGCTTAGTGTGCATATTTTTGACTGTTTTGTTCCTGAAACAAGTATAACCTTGGACTGTTTGAAAAGATACTGTCTGCCTGCATGAAAAATGTCTCCTAGTATTCTACTAGAAAGTTACAGGATCTGAAAAATATTCATTTCTTTTTTTTTACTTAGAATTGAAGATTTCTCTTATTTATATTCCATTTCTTAATTATTTATGAGTAAATAAAAGCCAACAGATGAAAATAAGCCTCTACAATGACAAAAAATAGGTTCTTTAAAGTAGACATATAATTCAGTTTTGGTTTTCCAATTCAGAATCAGAAGATCATAGACTTATTATGGAAAATTAAATGAAAGGGATCTGTGAAGGAAAGTTTTACTTAGATGCATGGAAATCAATTATTGTCCCGTATTAGCCTGAGGTTTACTCCATCTGAATTTGAATTACAGAGGCACAAAGACACAGATTCAGTCAGCCCATCTTCATGTATTTAGTATGGGATTCATTTGTCTTCAACTATTTACAACAGTGGCATGCATATTTGTCTTCCTGGATTCTTTTTATAGTGAAGAGAGAAAAATGGGCTTCTACAAGGAAGACTTAATCTGATAATGTAAAGTATCTGCTTTATGATAGAGTGAATTATTCCCTTAGAGATGCCTATTTCCCTCCTCTGATTATAACAATGGTCTGAATATATAAATCAGATATGGAGATCTGTACCACAGTTACAAATACTTGGTCAGATGAACTCACTTCCCAGGTGCTTCTTTCAGGCAGTCTGTTCTCTTTAGTTCAGATAAATTTTAAACTCTCAGAAAATCTCCTGGCCTAGTTTCAACCCTGACCAGGAACCTTTTTTGCAGGTGTGGTTGGGTATTAAGTACAAAATAAGGATCATTTCTGACAAGCAATTTAATACAGGTGAGTAGTTTTGGGAAGTAAAATTGTTTAAAGCAGCTCATACACATTACTTTAATGAATGAATTTCAATGCCAAAGAGTAATCACAGGCATGTGTAGTTTGAAGTATGTAGTACCTAGAGCTGTGGTCTTCCTACCTGATAGCTACAAGCAGCAATTCTGAACAAGTTATCTAGGCATNATATCTTATTTTCTAATGATAATAACTGCTCATTTCTCTGGTCTGTCTTCAGGCTGCTCAAATCTGGTCTCATCTGATTTTCTGTTTTGAGGCAGGAAAGTAATAAGGAAGTAGCAGAATACTGACATAAAAACATAATAAGGAATATTTAAAACTTCTCAGATATTTTTATTGATAGAATATAATATTATATATATATATCCATACGTATATAATATTATATATATAAATANATTTCTTAATTATTTATGAGTAAATAAAAGCCAACAGATGAAAATAAGCCTCTACAATGACAAAAAATAGGTTCTTTAAAGTAGACATATAATTCAGTTCTGGTTTTCCAATTCAGAATCAGAAGATCATAGACTTATTATGGAAAATTAAATGAAAGGGATCTGTGAAGGAAAGTTTTACTTAGATGCATGGAAATCAATTATTGTCCCGTATTAGCCTGAGGTTTACTCCATCTGAATTTGAATTACAGAGGCACAAAGACACAGATTCAGTCAGCCCATCTTCATGTATTTAGTATGGGATTCATTTGTCTTCAACTATTTACAACAGTGGCATGCATATTTGTCTTCCTGGATTCTTTTTATAGTGAAGAGAGAAAAATGGGCTTCTACAAGGAAGACTTAATCTGATAATGTAAAGTATCTGCTTTATGATAGAGTGAATTATTCCCTTAGAGATGCCTATTTCCCTCCTCTGATTATAACAATGGTCTGAATATATAAATCAGATATGGAGATCTGTACCACAGTTACAAATACTTGGTCAGATGAACTCACTTCCCAGGTGCTTCTTTCAGGCAGTCTGTTCTCTTTAGTTCAGATAAATTTTAAACTCTCAGAAAATCTCCTGGCCTAGTTTCAACCCTGACCAGGAACCTTTTTTGCAGGTGTGGTTGGGTATTAAGTACAAAATAAGGATCATTTCTGACAAGCAATTTAATACAGGTGAGTAGTTTTGGGAAGTAAAATTGTTTAAAGCAGCTCATACACATTACTTTAATGAATGAATTTCAATGCCAAAGAGTAATCACAGGCATGTGTAGTTTGAAGTATGTAGTACCTAGAGCTGTGGTCTTCCTACCTGATAGCTACAAGCAGCAATTCTGAACAAGTTATCTAGGCATAAATCATATTTCACTATCCCTATTGATCTAAATCTAAATATTTTCATTTCCCATATCCACAATCAGTGATGGCAATATTTCATGATCATCAATAACAAAAAAGGTCATTCTCCCCTTTGCTATTTTCAAATCCCATTCAGACCAGTATCACTCTGTATCTAGCAAAAGACACCTAAGGAAAAATAGAATAAAATATAAAAATGTCTTTCATTTGGTATATTTTTCCTATCCCCAGCCACTGATGCTTTATTGTTCATTAATATTTCTTACCTATTTACAAGGATAGTTAGGTTGTGTTGAAAGATCTTCAAATCTCCTTAATCCAGTCAAGTTATCACTTACTCCGAGGATATTTTAGATGAGTTATAGAATCCAACCTGTGGGATAATTGCATCTTTACTAGAAATGCATTGATTGTACTAACAGTATTCAACACTGATGAACGTAGTAAGACACATTAGTCCAACAAAGCACAATTGAAAACTAGGTCTAGAAATCTTGGGAAAATAGTCTCTGCACCATCGTGGATATAAAGTAATGTATGCATATTTCAAACAAATGCAGAATACTGAAAATATCACAGGAGAAAGCACGCTTCTTATGACCCAGACTACAAGCCTCTTGCTATTTTCTGTTTATATCTACCCTGAATTTCAATCATATTATCATCTACCTGCTGAGTCTGGCAACATACCTAATTTCATGTTGTACCACCTGACTGCCTTTTCTCTAAAATATACTTTCCCAGTCTTATTGTCAATGACCTAGTAAAGGTTAGCCATAAATCTTTTTCTCAGCAAGGATGCTGGTAGTTTAAGAGCTTGTCTAATAAGCAAGGCTGTATTTCTGAACTCATAACTAAAACAGCATGAACTATCATATCTTTCTGAGAAGTATTTAGATAAAGTTGTGCAAATCCAACAGGTTAGTTAATGAAGTTGCAGATATTTTTGAGTATTTGTATGTATTTGATGGAGTATTTGTTTTATTTGTGTTTGCTGAGTCATGTTTTGTTCCTGATGAATAATCATTCATATTACCTAGTGGTAGTCTCCGCTTCAGTAAATTTTCTTTAAGTAAAATAGAACCAAATATCTCTTGTATGCAGGCTACTCTTATTTGAGAATAATGAAAATCAACTCCTTCTCAGTGCCAATCTGAACACAATCTCTTCCATTTTATTATAGAAGAGGCAAGTTACTGTCTGAGATATAGTGCAATTTCTTTAATCTAAATAAAGAGAATTAATTTTCCTACACATAGCTTAACTTTTACCTGAACTGATAATTTCTATGATTCTATGATTTCACCTTATTGAAACTTACTGGAATAGAAATAAGGACAATTTTGTTTCCATTGTGCCTGCTAGGAATTGTGCTTTTTTAATTCCACCAAATTAGTTACAATNTTTGAAAGACTGTCTGTTTTCAAAAGTATTGCTCCTGAAGAAAGAGGGGTAAATAAAAATTTGTGATTTTAACATAGTATTGGCTAACTTACATTAAATTAATCACTAAACATGAAGAATAAATTACTTTTTCAATTTACTATCAGTGGGAGGGTATTAATGAATACTAGATATCATACCATTAATGTTTAAAATATATATGTGAAGTATACTCTGTATGTTACTTAAAATCCTCATCAATAAATGATCTGTAGATATTATGAAACAGCATATACGCTTGTACATCTTGGTCTACAATGTGGACTGTTCTCGCAGTACAAAGGCATAGTTTTATTTAGACTCTTACTGTAATATAAAGCCTTTTTGATCATCAGCAGTCATTATTCACATTATCTATTCTGTTCAGATATAAAAATAAAATTCTAAATAATGTTATGGATCAAAATAACTTTGGATACATAAAAAAAAAAAAAG
>VXAB01005242.1:36028-48520 GCA_013399175.1 Odontophorus gujanensis
GGTTAGTTAATGAAGTTGCAGATATTTTTGAGTATTTGTATGTATTTGATGGAGTATTTGTTTTATTTGTGTTTGCTGAGTCATGTTTTGTTCCTGATGAATAATCATTCATATTACCTAGTGGTAGTCTCCGCTTCAGTAAATTTTCTTTAAGTAAAATAGAACCAAATATCTCTTGTATGCAGGCTACTCTTATTTGAGAATAATGAAAATCAACTCCTTCTCAGCGCCAATCTGAACACAATCTCTTCCATTTTATTATAGAAGAGGCAAGTTACTGTCTGAGATATAGTGCAATTTCTTTAATCTAAATAAAGAGAATTAATTTTCCTACACATAGCTTAACTTTTACCTGAACTGATAATTTCTATGATTCTATGATTTCACCTTATTGAAACTTACTGGAATAGAAATAAGGACAATTTTGTTTCCATTGTGCCTGCTAGGAATTGTGCTTTTTTAATTCCACCAAATTAGTTACAATCTAAGTTTTACCTCTTCTTTGTTTGTCAGGAGAGTATTTTTACCATACGTAGATGGTAATCAAGATGAACTATATGATGATAAAGTAATAGTGATATTTCAGAGCTTTTTAAAACAAAAACAAATTCTCTTGTAGTCTTATGTGGGAGGGAAATATTGGAAGTATACTGTATTTCAATAAATGTCCTTTCTGACTGTAAAATACCTCAGTCTACAATTACATAAAAAGCCATTTAGAGTTTTTCATTTGCCAGGGGACAGAATCACATCTCTTCCAGTTCATAATCAAAATAATATAAAACCAAATAGTAAGCCCATAGTTTTTCAGAGTATGACATCATCATGTAAAATTTCCAAGGTATAAGATAAAATTATATTATATACATACATATATATTTATATATGNGATATAAAAATAAAATTCTAAATAATGTTATGGATCAAAATAACTTTGGATACATAAAAAAAAAAAAAGTAGGAGTCAAATGATGTTGATTATTTTTTCCTTTTCAGATTTTATTTTTTGTAATTCAGCATAGAAGGCTTATTCACTATCTTTATTCACTTGCACTAACATTCTGAGTTAGTCACAAACAGAATGCATCAAAAAGAGGAACCAATGTTCTAGAAGACTTTGTGTTGTTTAAACATACAAGACTCATTTCTGGGGCTACTGTGCTATACTGCAGTCTGGAAAGACTTCTGAAACTTTAGGAAAATTCTGGATTTTTTCCTAACCTGAGAGGTTCTGTTTCCCTCCTACATTAACTTGACTCAGGAAGCTGAAGATGTCTGCCTGTCTTTCTCTGGTTAGTGTTCATATTCTCTCTTTCATGGCAACTGCTTTTGTACTAAGTGAAAATAGAATAAAATGCTTTAACATAATTGCCATTTTAGACAAGTTTGTTTTCCTTTTATGTTCAAAATTAAGATTGCTTTAAAGTGGTGTTTCTCCATATTCATCATGCTGAGGTGTTTCTATGGAGACAGAAGAAAGCAATAACCGAGTTCTAGTTCAACTTGGTGACTAAATCTAACACAATTCCACTAAGAGTAGAAAGAGAAGATCAATTTGAATCCTACCTGTAATGTGTAAGAAGTTTTTGCTCATCAGTTATTTGAATAGGGTGGAGAAATACTTTAACTCTAAGGCTCTGGAGAATTAAACATCTATTAATTTTCACCCAGTACCATCCAAAATACATTATTGCATATCAGATTTTTGTTTAGAAGAATAAAAAAAAAATAAAGTAAAAGAACATATATAGCTTGACATGTTGATGTGGCAAATAAACGTCAAATAATTTTTATTTAAAGAAATGATTTATATAGTTACACAGAAACCAGTGAGCAAAACCAACCTTCATTAGCACAATGCATTAAAAACTTCTGTATGTAAATCAATACCCCTCTAATTATACAGAAACATTTATCATTTTCAACATTCACATGAGATAATTCATACCTAGTTTCAACTAAAATTAAATATATGTAAGAGATACAGGTTAGCTTTGGTCTTTGTAGATGAAACAGTGGAGTTTATTTGTCTAAAGAGTATGCTCATTTAAATCTCAAAGATGATTTATAGTATGATACATTTAGTGGTTTAAGGATACTTGAATCAAAACATATGTCTACAGTTTTGCTTTCTTTAAAAATTTAAGTGTCAGTTCCTTCCTGATCTCAAATACACAAAGGCTATAATGATCAAAATCTTCCATGGATTTCAGAGAGCTTCAGATGAACTTTTAACAAGTTCAGTCTCCAAACGCATTGAAGAAAATGCACCTGTAAAGACTTCACATTTCACGGCTTCTCACTTGTATGTGTGATCTAATAAAATAAGATACACATCTTCATTTATTAAATAATAATAAAAAAACCTAGGTATAAAGTATAGTTTTAATACACCTTTCATTAAAATATTTTATTTTTAATATTTCAATTACATTGTCACTCAAACTTAGGAAAAGCTATATTTTTCAAACTTATTTTACACAAAAATTCTGTTTGTCAACCGTCTTCTTAGTAGTATGTAATATACATGTACATATGTAGCTATGTTATATAAAAAACAGCTCAATCTGTACTGATTGGCAGAAGAAGTCCAATGCAAATATGCATGAGCCCATCTGTGTATCCTGTGAATGGATTAGACAAGTGTATAATTACTTTTTTTATTTTCCTGCAATTGGGAAACATTTTCATAGCAGAAATAATATTTCTCTGAACTGAGTAAATTAAATTTATAGTTTTTAATACTTTTATGTTGGCAGGAACACAGTAAAGAAAATATTATATGTAATGGTGTAAACATGAATGAAAATAAGAGGTTAAATTGTGGCTCATAAAACCAGTGGAATAACTTTACTTTGTTTCTCTAGGGATAGCATTTTACTCAAGGAATTTAAGAAATTATTCTTTTCCAGAAATTGCTGTCACTATTTATAATGAATCAACACCTCCATACTTTCTGAGCAGTTAAGCCTACTCCACAGATTGTTATTCCAGTACATATTATACAAATGAAATAAATGAATAATTCAAGAAAGTTACTAATGCTTCTTATGATACTGCATACATTTTTTTTTCTACTAGCTAATCCAGTAGATTTTTATAATTTACACCAGGAGATATTTTACAAAGGGTAACAACTTGTTTGAGATATTGTGCTAGAATTATCCTTTGGGGCTTAATGCCAACATTTTACCATAATGACACAGATTAAGTTATACACAGATAAGTGGTGCCCCTCATCATGTTTCACTGTCACTCTTTAGCTTGGTTATTAAATGTTGTTTAATTGATCTTCTTATTCTCATTTTGTGTATAGAGACAAAGAATTATAAATGAAGTTAATCCCATTTTATTATCATCAAATTAAAAATATCACCTTTTAAAACTTTTAAACTTTAACTTTAGCAGAAATTGACTTTGTTGCATTCTAAGGAATTTCTGGCACTCTCAACACAGTTGAAGAAACATTTATTTCTGACTAACCATGCTAAGGCTGAAATAGTATACAGTTTGATTTTCAGTGTGTCAGTAAGTCAATGATTTCACTGATTGCAATTTACTTTTGCAATTCAGGACTGAGATCCAGATGTACCAAATCTTTGTAAAACAACTGTTAATACTTTTTATATGGACTTTCTGACTTAGCAAAAGAGACAAGATAAACATAAAACTTTGTTCAAAAATGTCTTTTTTAAGAGTATTATGGCATCTGGAGACAGTAAACAAAGCAATGACACTGAAAATTCAGTTCAGAATTCAACAAGAATGCCTTAAGCTTCTGTCTGTGTATTCCTTATTTCTTTTCAGGCCTTGAGATCTTCATATTCCATCTTGTTTGGATTTTCTGGTGGCTTCAATCACCAAATACACATTTTTATGCTCTTTTGTTACACGTAGACTGTGGGTATAGTCTACCTTGATTTCAGCAAGGCATTTGACACTGTCTCCCACAGCATCCTTATAACAAAATTGAGGAAGTGTGGAATAGATGAGTGGTTGGTAAGGTGGGTTGAGAACTGACTGACTGGCAGAGCTCAGAGTGTCACTGGTGCATAGTCCAGTTGGAGGCCTGTACTTAGCAGATGTGTGTGGGAACTTCTTCACAGTGCAGTGACGGAGCACTGGCACAGGCTGCACAGAGAGGTTGTGGAGTCTCCTTCTCTGGGGATACTCAAGACCTGTCTGGATGCCTACCTGTGCAACTTGGTCTAGCTGCTTTGACAGGGGGTTGGACTTGATGATCTCTAGTTATCCCTTCCAACCCCTATAGTCCTGCAATTCTGTGATTCTTAGACTTGAGTTGTATATGGAAACTTTTTCTACTATTTTCTCTGATAGAGGGAAGTAGAATTTCTCTGAATTAGAGATATCCATATTGCATTTTATCCATATTGTAGCAGATAGGCATAGAAAATTTTTATCTATGGAAGGTAGTATTATGTAAGATTTAGCAGTATAGGTAGGCAGCCTCAAAAATGGGTGGACAGATGTTGCAACTGGTATGGGTTGCTGCTTACTCTAATAAGGTGAGGTTTGTTCTTCCATTCTTACCAGCACAGAACAAAAATAGATACACACTTAAATGGAGTATCAAAGACAGCTATAGATTCCTTCCATGTTGGTTATGTCTAAAAAATAATTATACCCCAAACTAGACTTCTTGATAGCACTCAATTTTCTATTTCTATTCTGGGCCTTCAAGAAAATTTCCTCCAGTTTTGTAAATTTATTTTCAAGTCCTGTTTCTTTCATACTCTGTTATGACTAAGAGTGGGAAATTTGTTTTAATAAAATATTTCTCTTGCTTGCGTTCAGCTTTTCAGAGATGAACAAGGAACTCATTTCAGCACTGCTCTGTTAAGTAAAAAGATCGAATTTAACCAGTAAAAAGTCACCCTATGTTTCAGTGAACCTGTACAAATAAGGTGATTGATCTGTGAGATTGACCTTAAATGAATTTGGAACCAAGAATAGAAGACATCATGGGCATAATCTGCACCTCTGCATATACCAGCAATCCACCATTCTCTAGTAGCTTTGCAGACAGCAAACCAGCACAGTTATGATTCCTATGTGAAAAGCCCTCCAGACATACTGTGTGGAAGAATATAGATTCTTATTCTGCATAAATGCAATTTTATCTTTTTATTGTACAGAAACAAAACAAAACAAGACTTTTTTATTTTTTTTCTGTTATCAGCTACTTATTTAATTATACATTTCCACTCCTTAACTCCAAAGTTTTTTTCTGTTCTATTCTAAAAAATATCCAAACTACTCTAAGTAAGTGGTATCATGCTTTTAATTTGTTCTGAGATTAAAAGTCACAAATCATAATCTTGCATTTTTTTTTTGAGAGTAGTTTTTATTCTAGTATGTTTTCAGATAATTTGGGGAATATCTTGTACTAAAAAAAATATATATCATATTATACACCTTTTTATTTTACTTCTACTTTTTGAAAATTAATGGGTAAAAAATGTAATTAAATTTATATGTATGTACATATATATGTATTATTCAGAGACCTAGTACTTTTGAAACTTAGAAATTCTAGGAGCTTAAGCTACTTCAGCCTTTAAAAGCAGGAGGCTTAAACTCCAAATCAGTTTGAATTCTCTGAGCCAATCTTTGTCTGTTAGAAAAAAATGAACAGAGGCACAAACTAGATAACAGCCTTTTATGGGGTACAGAAATTAAAGTAACAGAATTACCTTTCAAAGATATCTCCAGGGCTTTAATGTAAAAATAGCTATTATTTTATTAGACCTAGCTCTAATCCACAGCCTGCTCAGCTGTACTCCAGACTTCTGTAAGATAATCAATGCCTTCAGTGGAGAGTAGCTTGATTAAAATAAAATATATAAAAAAATAGGGACTATTAAAAAAAATAAAAAATAAAAAAATAAAAATTGACATTTTGAGAAGCTGGAGAGCCATCTTGTGGTGATTCTATGTAATCCTCCAAAAAAGGTAGTACAACTTTCATGAATTTGCTTCACTTAGTTTACTAGCTGGTTCTTATTGTAGAAGGGTTTTGACTGGAAAAGTGTTTTATCTTTCTCCCTTTGTGTATTCTGATCAGAAATATGCATTAACGCATGTCTAGGAAGAAAAGAGAAAAAGAATAAAAAAATATCAAAAAGGCCATGTTGCCCAAACAATTTGTTTGTAACCATTCTCTTAACAACTCATGCTCTCTAATACTGAATGTTTTTTCTTCAGAAATATATTATCATAGACTAAAGAGGAAAAAAAGCAAAAAAACAAGCACCTCTTTGGAATTAGAAAATTACAGCTCCTGTTTTTATATCACACACCTTATTGAAACGGTAATTTTAGTTATGAAAATTCCTGCGAAGAGTCTACATTTTAAAATCTTCTAATGCAGAAAATTTACAAGGAAGCTGAATTTGTGTTTTGAGCTTCTACATCACATTGATGGAAACTACGCAAAAATTCAGATTTAGGAGAACTGGATTCTGCCATGAAATGACCATCTTATAACTGTACAGAGAAAATGTTTTAGAAATTTAATGGCAACTGGATATAGTGAAACTTAAGTTTCACTTATAAGTGTGGCATTTGAGGAACCAGTTCTGCCTCAGCTAAAATCAAATAATTCAATATTAGTCATCAGTAATATGCTCAGCTTACTCCTTCCATGAGAAGTCCTATTTAGTCGTATCTAGTTTTGTGCTTACCAGCCTGGATAAGCAGCAATAAACTTCATGAATCGCCACTAATGTCAGCACTTTTGCTGAGAGCAAAACATTGTCATTTTTTTTTCTTTTATTTATATTTGTAAGTTCCACAAAGGTTATAGTTTCTCTTAACTATCATTTTTTTATATCTCAAAAGCAAGGAAACCATTATTGCAGAGAACATAAAAATAGTTTTTCCTGAAACTGGCTTGCTAAGAAGCAATAAGCTCCTGACAACATAGCCGCCAAAATGTTTTTCATCTTAGGATAAATAATGTACTCTTTCAGTGCTTCCTGTTCTTCTCATTTTCTCGTACCTTATTTTCTCCTGCACCTAACCTGTAGCCAACCCTGAGTAAGGGAAATATTACTGGCAACTGTAAAATAATCAAACCAAGTTGAAATGGTTTCCAAGTCGCCAGGACCATTACTATTGGCATCCTTATCCTTTTCCCTTTTCTCTCTCTACACAATCTGTAGCACTTCCTTATTTCACATAATTTCAACATTTGTCCTGTCTAAGAGAATTATCCCTGGAGGTGTTCAAGGCTGGGTTGGATTGGATGTTGGGCAGCCTAATCTAGTGACTGATTTAGTTTATGGCAGCACTGCTTTTGGTAGTGGAGTTGGAACTGGGTATTTTTTAAGTTCCCTTCCAAAGCAAGCCATTCTATGATACTACAGTATAAGGGTTCTCTGAGATTAGAAAAGAGAAAGAAGCTTAAAATTATGGGAAAGGACAACATTAGAGAAAGAGGGAAAAGAAATAACTAAATGGCACCTGGAAAGATGGAGATAACCTTTATTAATGGATATCTAAAACAGTCCGTGAGAAAAGTCTGAAAAAGCAAATGCTAGAAAACAGCGTATATAAACTTATGGTCAATGGTGAACAGTTAAGTCCACACACACACAAAAACAAACAAATAAAAAACCACATATGGTTAACACAGCTTTTATAAGAGAGCAAATCTGTATTTTGTTCAGAAGAAACATTATGTAAATGTATCTAAATACTAATGTCTGTAGACATATTGGGATGAGGATATAAGTTTTATTCTATATTTTGCAATTTTTCCTTTATCTTGGGTTTCAGATTAAGTCTCTTTTTTAAGTTTTAACTTCTGATTAATTTACTTTTATTTTATAATTATAATTATAACTCTCGGATGATAGGCAGATGTCTATATTACATATCAGCAACACAGTCTGTCACTATTTGGCACATTTGTCAGTCTTTGCTTCAGTGAAGGCTAGAAATGGAATATCAAGAGAGATGCAGATCAAGATAGAGGTAAAATGGTAGAGAACTGTGTGGACTCCTGTACTTTGTTTCTTTCAGAATACCAAATTCTGACTAATAGTACTAGAGCGTATCACTTGAGATTATAATCTTGCATCAGTTATTCATTGTGAACATTGAAATCAACTTAAATGTAGTTTAGATTTAGTGAAGATGAGAAGCCACAAAGCACAAAAATAGAAGCAACTGTGTGCTTTAATTCTGGTCATGACAGGGTAACTGACTACTTACACAGAACCATAGACCTTCATATGAGAAAGTATATCACATGTTTATTACACGTGCCACTGAAAGTGGTCAGCTACTCACTAATTAGACAAATATAACGACGTTATAGATAAATACCTTTTGTATCTACGGCTTATATGGAAATAAAACGATCTTATTTTTCTTTTGAAATATTTAGAACTAAAAGCCTCTCTAAGACCGAGGACACAAAAGTTGAAATGATATGCATTGTGGTTTATCTCAGAAAATAGAGATGTTCATAATAACCGTATCATTCCAGATATTCACTTTATCACTTGTTTCAGCATACAAGACCTTCCATTAGTGAAGACTCCAAAAAAAACCCAGACATACTAAGAGTTCTACTTTTTTTATTCTGAGATTATTATTCATATTGAGAAATATGATTAAATAATGGATGTTTTCTTATTATGAGAATTTTCCATTTTTCTTATTTACTTGATCTCCGATAGAAGATATTTCTAGTGAATTCTAGATGTGGTTGATAAATCAATAATTTGTCTCAGGAATTATAATGAAGGGTAATGAGAATTTTCGAAATTAATGTACTTTTGAGTATTCTACTTGTTGAAGTAATAATAAAAGTTGTCAATATTCAGTGGTCATATTCAAATAATTAAAAAATATATTCAGTAAAATATAAAACAAAAATATTAGATTTTTTGGTGAGCTTTAATACTTTCTTTGATTCTAATCAAACAGTTGTAGCAAAACTGCTATTCTCTTAAAGGTGAAGATAAACCTGTAACAGTTGCAATAAAGCACAGTATGAAAAACAGTTATAATCTTACTAGGAATGTGTGCGCTTTGGTATTCTAGAAGCACATATGGCAATTTTCACACCAGGAGGGAGTGATAGGTGCTTAATACATTTAAAAGAAAATTGAAACTTCTCTGTGTTAAATAGAAAACAAACAAACAAATAAGCAAACCACAAACAAACAACTTTTGTTAATATCAGGCTTAAAGCTGTGACAAATTACACATTACCCGATCTAGTGGATGGCAACACTGCCCAATACAGGGAAGCTGGAACTAGATGATTCTAGAAGTGGATTCAGACTTTCTCAGATAGTATTGAGGAACCGCTCCTCTTCCCAAAACACACTGTTTATTTTGAACCTTTCAAATAAGATGCCTTCATGATCTCTAATATATATCAAGTCTAAACAGGGCAGATATATTTATTTGTAAACATAATGAAGGGCTTTCTTCAAAAAGAGTGCATTTCTTACCTACTCTCCCTTGTGTGTCATGAAATTATTTCCAGAAATTGGGAATTCTTATCAGCTTTCTTTGTAAGCAGTGTCCAGCTAATCTCAATCAATACTACAGTATGTTAACCATTAAACTTTGTGGAATGCAATATTGATAGTTGCCATAGGAAGAAGTTAGACTGGTACCAGTTGGTTGCTCATTTACCAAAAATATTGTACCGAACAAGTATCAGGAAAAAATATTTCTTGATTTTTCATGCAATGGAGCAATGTAGGGGAAAACACAGTAACTTTTAAATTTATGTATAAATCAAACATTGAATTTTAAAAGGAAATATCAAAATGAACAAATTGTCGTAAACAAGATTCACTCAAAAATGGATAGAGAGCAGAGAAGTGAGAACCTCAGAGTACCTTTAAACAAGAAATAAATCTGAAGGCACACTGTGAGGAGAGAAACATGGAAAGGTGCTACATGGGGAATAGGAGTGGGAGGTACGTTCATGTAGTAATTAAGTATACAACAGATGAAATGGCTGGTGAGACTGGATGGATCACGGCTTGTTCGGGGGTGCTGGTTATTGTATGTTCAATAAATGTTTGACCTCCAATACACTGTATTCTATGTTTATTCAGAGAGATAATCTGTCTTTAAAATCTTAGCCCTTATATGTGAGCAATTAACACTTAACGACATACACTAGAATTTTCAGATTTGTTTCTTCTACCAGCAACACAGAAACAATGAAATTCAAAATGTAATTGCTATTACAAACTAATACAGTGAGAAAGATAGTGGAAGTTTACACAATAATCATACGTATATCTTGACTATTACACTTTTCTCAAACACAAACATTAGCAGTAACTTCAAATAAGCAAAAAAAATGACACTAACTTATACATGGCAATGTTTTACTGATAAAAGTATGCATACAACTCTTTCTTAACCATTTGGTAAATTGTGTTTTCAAGGGTTTGCACATCTCCACAAACACTGAATTTTACGGCACTTAATTAAGTGCTATAAGTGCTTATATTTTTCTGCATTAATTTACAAGGTCTAACTGAGTTCTTGGAAGACGGTATTAGATACATACTCTCCCAGTGGAGATAGACACCTGCAGGGTGTGATTTTACCCAACAAAGATATGAATTAATCTATCTACTTCTCTCTCATCCTTGATTACACAGGAGTTGAGAACACTTACACTCCTGACTCCCTGAGCTATTTGCTCCTGTGTATTAATTTTCTTGTAGCAATAAACATGGCATGAAAGTCTTTCTATCTACTATTATCAGTGCAGCAGCCAGAACTTTAAGGTTATCTCTACTAGATGTTCCTGGATAAAAAAGTCCCTTCCTTTCCTTCACGTTCATGGGAAATAGCTGGCTATACTTAAGCACCCAAATTCTTCACAGATGATCTATGTAATATTACTAGAACAGATATTTCAAACAAACTTATCTTTACCACTGTGTACAGATTTCTCTCACATGATTTGTAGAATATATCCCAGGAGCTTCTACCACTTAGAAGGAACCATTGCATGTATATACATGTACTAAGCTGTTTGTTCATTTCACTCCATTATATTGTGTGTCCTTGTCAAATATTCTGTTATTCATCTTCCCTCTAAACTTCTTTAAATCCCAGCCTTTTTATTTTTGCTCACTGTGAATACCATTTGATATTTTCAACTGTTTTTGTCACCCAATTCGAAATCCAAGTCCTCATCCTTAGCCCTCTGAAGCATGCTAACCAGAAATTAATACAAATATGAATAAAATTGAGCTATGTAATTCTTACATCTGTTTTCCATCATTTTCATTCCCAACCACATGCTTCTTTATTGGTAATATGTGTCAGGATAGTATTTATTTTGAATGTGCACGTGGTATTTTTCAAATCTTTCTGATTTTATGAAGCTTCTTTAGACTTGGCATGAAGCACAAAGTGTTCGCTTGCTTCTCTATCACATGTACGATCCTTCTTTCTCAGCCATATTTCTCTAGACCTTGGGATCTTTGTAAAAGTTAGTGAGCACAAGAGGAAAATATGTATACCTGCATGGTAGTCATACATCTTTTAGCAGGACTGTCCCACAGATGACGGATAATTATTATTCATTTAATCACAAAGCTGATGTATGAAAATATAAGAACTATTTCTAGTAATAGAAAAATTGTCCTTCATGTCTGTACTAACATTAACACCAAAGCTACCAAAATTTGCACATATAAGTGAATAAGCATCTGAGGACTGGCCTCTAGCTTCTTCAAAATAATCTTTTATAGCTTTGACTAAATTAAAGTAGTGATGCACAGAAGAAAGAACGAATTCAGAAATATATACTTATACAAACAGACCTACTGGCTTTGTTCATCAGCTAGACATGGCTAATGGTTGGCAGTTGAGCCATATGTAGAACTAACAGAAATAGCACAAACTGAACACAGTGGATTTACTATTTGATACTGAGCTTCACATTAAAATACAAAAATTAGTTCAAGCTTAACTGGCATGGTTGTAGCATGATGATGTTATTCTCTTAAAAGCTTTACTTCATAGGGTCTCTCTGAGTGCTTGTCTACTCTGATAGTCTGTTACATTAGTAAGATAAGAGGATTTCAGTCCCAAGAAAAGATTGATTTCTGCTAGTTCTTGTTTTCTGTCCTATGTTCTACATACTTGTAAGAAGGCTCATATTTTGACTAATGAGTAACTCTGTTAAATCTATGGTATTCTCTGAGTATAGTAATTAGTTACTCAATGTGAATAATGAAGACTAACATACAGGATTCACATCATATCAAGACTTTACCTTTGGCCTATCCTAGAAATAGTTACATCTTGAATATAACATGGAAACATTAACAGAATGACGCCTTCTCCCCTCAATAAAGAAAGAACGAAAGAAAGAAAGAGAGAGAGAAAGAGAGAGAGAGAAAGAGAGAGAGAAAGAGAGAGAGAGAGGGGGAGAGAGAGAGGGAGAGAGAGAGAGAGAAAGAGAAAGAG
>VXAB01005242.1:50226-66876 GCA_013399175.1 Odontophorus gujanensis
CTCTCTACAGAGCTCCTCTCCAGCAGCTCATCCCCCAGCCTGTACTGATGCATACAATTATTCCTCCCTAGGTGCAAGACTCTACACTTGCTTTTGTTAAATTTCATTTGATTTCTGACTGCCCAGTTCTCCAGCCTGTCCAGGTCTTGCTGAATGGCAGCAAAGCCTTCAGGTGTGTCAGCCAATCCTCCCAACTTTGTATCATCAGCAAACTTGCTGAGGGAGGTCACTATCCCCTCATCAAGGTCACTGATGAAGATGTTGAACAAGACTGGACCCAGCACGGACCCCTGGAGGACACAGCTGGTTACAGGCCTCCAACCGGATTCTACTCCGCCAATGACAACTCTCTGTGCTCTGCCAGTCAGCCAGTTCTCAACCCACTTCACTGTCCACTTGTTTTGGCCTTGTTGAACTTCATAAGGTTGGCATGGGTACACCACTCAAGCCTGTCTGGGTCCCTCTAGATGGTATCCATTACCTCTAGTACATCAACTGCACAACAGAGCTTGATGTCATCCATTAACTTGTTGAGCATGCATTCATTCCCACTGTCCATGTCACCTACAGAGATGTTAAATAACACCTGTCTCAACACCAATCCCTGAGGAATTCCACTCGTCACTGGTCTTCACTTGAACACTGAGCCATTGACCGCTACTCTCTGAATGTGACCATCCAACCAATTTCTTATCCAGGGAGTGGTCCACCCATCAAATACATTTTTCTCCAATTTGGCAACCAGGATGTAATGCAGGACAGCATCAAACACTTTACACAAGTCCAGGTATCATCACGTAAAAAGTTAATCTTCTTCCTGTTTATAATAGCTAACTTTAAGTACTGAAAGGCTGAAATGAGGTCACCCTGGAGCCCTCTCATCTTCAGACTGAACAAACCCAGACCCCTCAGTTTTTCTTCGTAAGAAAGTTGCTCTGGCCCTCTGATAATCTTCATTGCAATTTCTGGATCTGCTCCAAAAACTGCACAGCTTTCTTACCATAGGAATCCCAACCCTGGATACAGAACTTCAAGTGAGGACAGAGTAGAAGTAGACAATCATCTTCCTTGTTCTACTGGCCATCCCTCTTTTGATGCAGTCCATGACACTGTTGACCTTCAGAGCTACAAGTACTCTATATTGGAGCTCTGTGCAGCCAAGGAGCTCCTTTACAGAAAGTGTAAATTCCCTTCCTCTTCTTCCTTCATCTATCCTTTCAGAATATCCTGTACCTATCCATGATAACATATAAGCCATCCTATCACACCAAGTCACTGTAATTCCAGTGATTTGCAGACCTCAGACTGTGCACGGGCTTCCAATTCTTGTTTGTTTCCCAAGTGTCAATAAAAAAATAATAATAATTAAAAAAGGAAACATCTGAACTCTCTCCCTTTCTGAAAGGAACTATGAATGTCTTTCTATTACCTAAGTAACTATATTGAAATGCATGGATTGATTATTTCAGGGCTTGGTGCTTAGCCCCAGTGAGCTTTTAGGAGTATTTCCACTAGGTCAGCAAGTTTGCACATTGATACATTCTCAAAACTTTCTATTAGGTACATTTCATCTCTTCCCAGTGATATTCTTTAATCATCAAATAAAGCACAATCATAAAAAAAGGAAATAAATAAATAAATAAATAATAGTTGCACTGAAATGCAACCTTGCATTGATCTGCCATCACTGTCTGTTACTACCCATGTCTCTTTAACCAGAGGGATTGTCAAGACTACTGTTGAGAACCTGTTTCTCTAATCCTCATCCCAGAGACCTTTCATATGCTCAGGTTTTTTCTTCTGTACATCATTTGTGCCGATATGGACGAGGAAGAAGATCAGGAAGTGAATGGATACTGATTTTTGAAATTGACACACATCCTCAAAATGACAGATTATCCTGGGAAGCAGCTGCCTCTGTGCCACTCAGAATGAAATCTCAATGATTTACATTTCTCGTTTATGATACAAGTTGCCATCCAAGGACCTGCATTACCCAGGCAAGAACCTTCTCAAGATGGAACTTGTTCTTACCACCCAATTCCAAGGGCCTTGAATCTGTCCTGTAGCCCGTCAGGAGTTCACAAATCCAGTAGCCCAATGAAGGTGAGGCTATTGCATCTCCATGATTCTATGTTCTTATGTTCTGTCAGTACTGAAGCTGAGCACGTGTTCCCAGTGCATGCACACACACACACACGATACTTATAAAGATAAATGGATACAGATGACCACACAGATCAATGCAGATGGAAAATACTTTACATATACACCCATATATACATATAAACTCCAGTTTCTCCATCTTATGGCACACCAGACATGCAAGTCTATAGAACCTATGATTCTTACATAATGGCTGTCACTTAGATCTCCACCATACACACACATACATACAGAATAGAGTGCCATCACCAAGGCAAATAGTTAGAAATGGAGACAGGCAGAAGAAAAGGCAGACTTCACTTAGCCAGTGCAAGGTATATCTGTAACCGACACTGATCAGCATTTTTCCCATGCTGATCCCTGCTCTAAACTACTTTTTTTCTTTTTCTGTCGTTTCCTTTGGTCCTTTTCAATAAAACCAAACTGAGTAACTCTTCTACAATCTGAACATTCTCTCCCCCTTTACCTCAGTAATTAGTAACATCTCTCAGTTCTCTCTCAGGTGAACAGGAGAGCAGCTGTCACTTAACGTATGTTAATGTCTTTGACAACTAGACAACGAGCTGATAGCTGGACAGTCCTGAAAGTCTTTTGGGTCAGGGTGATCAGTTGGCTCCAGTCTGTTTATAGATGTTCCATCAATTGTCATTGTTCCTCTGTTCTCCATTATATTTTCTCAGGCAAGCTTTTAATCTAACTCTGGCAAAAAAGTTGAAATCCAGTAGAAGCCATTTTTCTCACTATAAGAAGTAGCATCTTTGCATCAGTCATACCTTTCCTCCCAGCTGAACTGAGTTTAGGCTCTTTCTCATGCAATCTCATCTGTATCCTGTTCATCATCCCAAGTGTAGTCGATCTTGATTATGGTTTCTCTAATACCAGTATCAGAGGATGTGGACTACAGGTAAAATTACCTCTGTTGAGGCACTGGTAATTCCCTATAGTAGGAGACTGACTAACATTGGCCAGTACCAGGAGATCCTAACTAGTGGTGGCTAATTTGGCTATTCCCAGTAGAGCAAGGGACTGTGTCCTTTGATGTATAGTTGCTAATGCAGGCTTTATCTGTGAATAGTACTCATCAGTGCACTGACTGCAGTATTAACTGTTTCCATTGCTTATACACACAGTCTGCATCAGTCATGGCTGCTGGTACTCCCTGGTGCCAGATAAGTTGGAAGCTAGCTGTGAGATTACTCTATAAGATTCTCTGCTTGGCAGGGAATTTCTCATACTGTCTGCTAGTTCCTGGCCTTGATTCATTTTTCTTGTAATTGCTGATACTGACAGACTCTCCTTCCTCCTACACTGGTAATCTGAAAATTTATAACAGTGCATGAGAGAAGTAAACACTTAAAAAAAAAAAAAAGATAGAAAAAAGCATGTTTCCACTTATGATCTCATCTGCACAAATGTTTTAGCTTTGTTTTTGCAGAGTGATTTTTTCATGTGATATCTTTGCTATTAGATGTAATAAACTGTAGAACAAAAATTTCTCCCAGCAAATTTAACATGAAAAAATAATCCTACAAATGTATTAATGCACACACATTGCACTGTTTTGTTGGAGAAACTCTTTGTAGAGGTACAAATTCTGTAACTGCTTTTACAGAATAAAGTCTGCCCAGAACTGAAATGTAAGAAGGCATGTTTCAGCACTTGCCTAATTTTTCCTAATACAACTAGAAATCTCCTGAACAATTCCCATTAATTCTCTGGCATATAATATGTACATGGACTGTTTCCTGTAGGGAAACTTATAGTTATCATAGTTTGGAAGCAGAGAGTTTATTACTTTTGGTATAAGCCCATGTGGAATACTTCACTTATAAATAATTTTTTATTTTACTGATTTTCTCCAGTCCAGTAGAGAGAAAATATCTGTGATCAAAATAAACTTTCTGTTTTCAGTTCTTTCTTTACTACGAAGTTAATAATATGGGGAGAAATAAAAGTCATTTTAAATTGAATGTTATTCCATAAGGAGGTGTCAAAAAACAAGTTAGAATCTTCAGTTGATAGCCATCATAGGGAATAAAAAGAGTGCCACAAAAAAACGTTATTGTGAAAATAACATAAATTTCAATATGATGTGCAACAAAAGAGAAAGAAAAATCCAAGAGACAAGAATCAAAAACCACATCAAATTACAATGCAAGTTAGTATCCATTTTGAGGAAAAACAAAAAACAGCAACAACAAAAAACTACTGCATGTGTCTGGAAATGTTGAATACTGGTATTGAATGAGAATATAATTAATGCAGTCTCTGAGAGTTAAGTCCAGTCACCCATAAAAGAACTTAAAAGTTCTCATTCTACTACCAAAATCATTTTACATAGCAAAAAATCAATAGTGCATTTCCTTGCATTTATAAATAATGAACTTCAGAATTGTATGGAAAAAAAAATATAAACATATTACAGACATCACATTAAATTGGCCTTAAAAATTGAAGAATTTATACTAAATATTGCCTAATGTGTTTTTTAAAATAAACATTAATCATACTGTGGTTTCTGATATAGTTCCTTGTTGAAATATTGAATAAAGTGAATCTGAAAACTGGTAGTAAGATTTAGTTTGTGTTTACTGTATTTATTGTTGTAGAAGTCCCTAAATATAGTTTAATTTTGTCAAACAATATTTTTTTCTCTTTTAGAAAAATGTAAATAGACTTGTATATTTTTTTTAAATACAAGTGAAAACATTTCAGGAGTCATTATGTACCTTTATCCTTAATTTTTCTTTAGATCTTTTAAAAAGGAAAACACTGATTTTTTTTATTTTTTTTTTTAAACTCTCACTACCCCTTTTTTGGGGAGGGGAAGGAGAGATATCTCTCAAAAGCAACTGAAATGCTGAGAGATATATACTAATTTGGTGTATGGGAACTGTTGAATCACAGCCTGAACCACTGATCGGTCACCTGAGGCAAGCACCGAGTCAGCCACAAGGGGCACAGGCGAAGGTGCTATACCTGTGTGATTGGAAGGGGGGGAGCCTGGCTCCACCTCTCCCAAACCCCTTTTAAGGGCTGACCACCACCAGGAAAGGATCTTTTCTTGGAGATCCGTCCTGTGTGGAGTCTACAGCAAGCCTCTGTCATCCTAAAAGTGAGCCACCCTTTTTTTGCTTGCTATCTGTGTACCATCTATATAGGCCTGTTAAAATATACCATCATCTGTACTGTTTTCATTGAAGTACCATCCTTGGGGGTTATTTTCCCTACACATGGTGATAAACTGCTCTGCAGTTATAACGAAGTATCCTTGTCTCCCTTTCCAAAATACACCTCTATCCCGAAGGCTATCCATCCCCAAGGTTCAGCGTCACACAGCATGTACTCTGAATTTTTACAGCCTTTAAAAGCAAATCAAGAGGCAGAAGTTCAGGTAGATATTTTAAAATTTATTATTAGGAATAACTCAAGCAGAATTTAAAAATAATAAGTCACTGGATCCCACACTTCATGGAAAATGACAATTAACCCAAAGTGTCTGATCTGTGTGTTTTTCTGATATGGACATATTCTGTAAGAAAAGACATTTAAATTTTTAATTTTCTATGTTTCATCAAAAGAGGCTTGAGGAAAAACCATTAGGAATATTTACATATATTTCTATGTTCCTAATAGTCTTACTGCTGTATGACAAAGTCATATTAGATAGGATTTATTTGAGTAATGGTAGATTCGCTCTGAAACAGATTTCTAATAGAGGTGGGATGAATCATACCTCTAAGTGATTAACAGCCTTCACTATAAAGGAAGCTTAGGATAACTACTTCAGATGTAGAAGCCTGGACTATTCTCATCTGGGGTTTGGTGAGAGAAATCCAGTCCTATGGCTTTTAATTACAAGGCTCAAGCACTGATTTAATAACTGAATTCAAAAGATAAGTCATTGTGCAGCCAGTAGTTGGGTATGAAAATAGGGAACTATTGAAAATGTCTGGAGTAGAGACTGCTGGTATTACATTACACCAGGCATTTATTTATTTATTTTGTATTACCTTGTTTTCAGCAGCCACTGATATCTCCTGTTTGCACTGGCAGTCTTTTCTGCAGTAAGTGAACTGGTAATTCCCATGAGAAGATATAAGTACATGTAGGACAATATTCAGTCTACAGAGAATACTTTTATTTTTCTGAGTAGCCATTTTCCAGAATTGAAATGGGAACAAAGTACTGATCTGAATATTGTTGACCAAGAAAGAATTAGTAAGTAGCAGGAGGAATATGAGAAAATTGAAAATAAACTTGTCATGCAAGAACAAAAATATCCAGCATAAACCAGTCATTATATTACATTTGCATGTATTTTAGATGTATACATATTTTAAAACTTAAAATTCTACAGTGATACTGGAGGTAACAAAAGCTTTTTTCTTTTTCTTGCCCCACTCTGCAGCTGTCAAAGTACTGCAAAAACTGAGGACTGCTATTTCATATACTTGAAGAGATGGGAATAATGTGAGGCATATCATGCTTTCATGAGAGATATTTGCCTGATGGGAAGTGTCAGGGATGATGGGCTCTCAGGATTCTATAGCAGGTGTTGGAGATACGAATTCTATGCTGGTTGAAGCTTTTGGACTTCAAAGTGGCATTGCTTCCTATAGCACTGATATTTTCTTTGTACCAGGTTCTAAAACATGCAAATAACATAGGTTGTTTTTACATGTTTATATACTGCATGGCTGACCATGTTGCATTCAAGGGTACGTGGGGATTATGGGAAGACTCTAAAACACAGTCTGCATTTGAGAATAAAAAAGAAAAGAAATACTGACCTAGTATTAAACAGCAACATTCTATTGATGAATAGCAATGTGATCTTAACTGCACATCAAAGCTGCCTTTTCTCCAGATCTTTAACTTATCATCCTCCCTGTATTTCTTCAGAGTATGTTCATGCTCTACATGCTATAGCATAGCCCAATAAGAGAGTGCAGTTGCAGCATATTCTATTCTATAGAACATGCTCTTTGAATGTTACAAAATATGTTTTAAAAGCATCTATTTGCACAAATTCAAGAAGAACAGCATTAAAATTTGCATAATTCATGATTTCTTTGGACTTAAACATGGGAAGCACAGAGAGGAAGTTGGTCTTAACTTTTCTTCAACATTCTCACACTTGTTTACTCCTGATTAAAGTCTGCTTCCATTACAGTACACAGTCTGTATCTTTATGCCTTAGGAATCTTTGGAAGAGGAAGAACCTTGATAAAAAAGTAATAAAAAAAAAAAAGCAAATCAAATACTCCTTTGGTTAAGAATACGCTGTAGTCCATATTATAGTAAAAGGGAATAACCATGTAACTTGTGTATTTTTGCAGGAGAATGAGCTGCTGAACTTATTCTGTCTCTCTGTATACACATAAACACCATAATTTAACATGCTCTTGCTGAGTTGCAAACTATATCTTTCTACCATAGTTTTGTTAATATGTTTGTACAACTTGTGCATATAGATATCCAGGTCTGCAAAAGTAACGTGCCATGTCCTCAATCTACATTAGAAATAGGGTGAAAATAGCACTACAGAATTTTAACAAACCCTGTATGCACATTTAATGTACTTGACAAAACAAACAAACTTAAAAAAATAAAAAACCCAAACTTTCTGGCTGCTGAACTATTCCAGATCTTGGCAACTGTAACTCCACTGATACCTGTACTTCTATGCATGCATAAAAGAGATTATTACATTTTAGAACAGCCTGGTTCAAAACATTAAGAAAAGAAACTTGGAATAATGTTTACAGTTCTGAATGTTTCCTGCATTTTAATATTTGCTTTCCAGACAATGGTCTCGGAGACAGGGTTTGATTTTAGAGTAATTCTGGGTGGAGCTAGGAGTTGGACTCTCGATCTCATCTAATTCAGGATATTCTATGATTATCTGTTAATATGCATAAGATTTTAAAGCAGGGGGTTTTTGTAGTTTGGTTTTTGCCTTGATATTTGTCTTGGAAAAAATATAAAAGAGTCCAGTTAGAGCTTTTTCTGATTTTGATTTAATAATTTGAACTCATTTCAGTACTGACTGGGAATTTAAAAATACTTCTCTCATAAGCTGACATGAAGTAATTTCCTGATAACATTAGAACATATTTTACTAACTGTTCAGTATTGCTGTCCAGGAATTATTATGCAACTGTTCATTTATATTTCTGATTAAATTTTAAACAGTATGACATTCTTAGACATAAAGAATTAATATAACTCTACATTACAAGTTTAAAAGACTGAGATTTTTCTTCATTGTATTCAGTAAATTCAGAAATAAAATGTTTGTTCATAGTGAGATCTATACAATACACTCCCAGATTCTGTGTTGAAGAATTTAGTTGTTAAGAAATATTGCCTCATTGCCATTGCACTACTTTTATCAGACAGTGTTCCTTCCAGCCATTCATATAAAAATTCAGAGAGCCATTATTTGACAAATAGTTGTGACCAGTTACAAAGCAGTCAAACTTCTTGTTTTCAGATAAAGAGCTTTGAAAAGTGAGTGGGGGAATCAGCTCCAGAAACACATTAATATTGAGTAAATTATGAAATCTTTTTGATCAAATGTATAAACATATAAATCCAAATTGTGATATATAGATGACAATTTTCATGCACCGTTCACATTAATAAAGTGACTGTGCTAATAATCAATCATACATGATTTTAAGACAGATTTTGCATCTGTAAGCTGTCATTCAGTCTTTAACCCACCTTCAGACCCTTTCTACAGAAAAAAATATATATCTGTACATTCTGTGTAGTGTTAATATACCGATCTAACATCAATGTGCAGTAGATGTGTGATGAATAATTAAACATCTCAACAGAAGAGGAGCTAATGTGTCTGCACACTGGCAAAAGCCAATCTCTTTATGCAGATGTAGAGGTGATATTACACAGGAGAGACAGATTTGAGAATTCTCCTTTTCGTTTCTTAAAAAATAAAATAAATAAAAATCAGACATTTCCTATACTTTTCTGCTTGAATTTAAACAAAGAGACCACAAAGTAAACATTAATTCTCTTACAATGAATCAATGTTTTACACACATATTTGCACCCAATTTTTGCTCAGAAGACAATAGAAACACCAACCTTAAAACAGTGAAAACGGTGATCTGAAGTAAATTTGAATATATGGGTCACAAAACTGATGTTGGCAGCAAATTGGTAGAGATGATTATATACAAATATAATCAGATTACTTATTCAAAAGCTATTCAAAAACAAACCTACAAGAGCAACTTCAGCATGGTTTTGTAGTCTACTACGCTGCCAGACTATTGAATTAGGATTTCCAGTTCTCATGGAAAAATTCAAGTTTCTTGCATACTCAGTCAAGAAAGAGTGATAAGATGAAGATCAAAATATTAAGGTAAAAATCTGAGACTTGTTTCTTGAAATCTAGGATCTAACAACTCAGCAATTCAGTCTGTAGAGACTGCATTTTTTTTTTTTGCCACTTTCAAGTTCTCATGTTAGTAAATGCAAAGTGTAATTGTGGTAATAAGCAGAAGAGAGAGAAATAGAAGAAGTAGTTAAATGCTAATCAGTATTAGTGAGAAATATGTACATATTTCATTAAAAGGTAATTACATTTAAAAGAGAGAACTTCAAAATGATATTTAATTAGTTCTGTAATAGAAACAATTACCATCAAGAAAACATGTAAGAACTATTGGAATGAATATTTCCCAATTGTACTTTATTTCACATAAAACAAATGGATGACAATATAATTAATACAAATTACATAAAGCTGAGTGCTTTTTTTAAATCCATGTTTAGAAAAAGTTGATCATAATAAAAGGATTAGAAGTCCTGATGTTGACTCTCTTATTATATATAAGTAATAAGACATATAAAAAACTCACAAAATTACCTTTCACCTTTTAAAACAGAAATTCTCTAAAAATATCTAAATTGGGCAAGTACTGTGATAAATCCATGCAGTTTGATAGCAATTTCTAGTTTTATGATTTCCAACTATTCTATCTATTACAGAATCCAGAATGAGGGTTGAAGAGCACTGAAATAGCACATTTCCCTTTCCAAGAGGTAGCCCTGAGCATTATTTTTAGCTCTTCTGTGTTTTACACACTTAACTGTGTATTTCTGCAGGCATACAATTTAAGCTATAATTGTGATATAAGGCTAAAATTTATGTTCACTGTATAGTTATAACTGTGGTTCAACTGGATATGAAGCCTGTTCCCATTTACACACTCTTGCTCTTAGCCATCAGTTCCCCATGCTGCCTAGAAACTCCTCAGCTCATCTACACTGATTTAATACAGCAGATTGACTTGAGACAAAATGTTTGATACAACTCTAGCCGCTCTCAAGCAAAGTATTTGATTAAATGGTGCAGAGATTCCCCCAGACTGCCTTGGTCAGTTCATAGGTACTGTTTGTAAACTTAATTGTACTGATAGACAAATGTAAATGTTAGTACTGTTGCAGATTTGGTCATTTCAGTTTTCTGAATATAATGAAGGCAGACGAGATTTTTTTCTACATAGCTTAAGATAACGCAAAGAGAAAGATCACAAATTTAATGAAGTGGTCACACAGAACCATTAGCCACCTGTACTATATGAATTAATTAGAAGAATTTGGAAAGTTTCATCTAATCCCTGTGAAGATACTGTTGAAAGGACCATTGTGACAGGTGTTCCTATCACCATCTGAATAGCAAACAGTCAAGGAAGTTTCTTAAAGCTGCATGGCTCTGTTAGCAGTCTTCATTAGCTCTCTGAGTTACATCATCACTGTCTACAGAAATTAAAGGACATGTTGAAGGGTTGACTTGAATAGATAGATAACTGGTAGATAGATAGATGGATAAATTATTAATATTTCTGAAAGGATGTCAGATATTGGATTTTCTTGTTTTGGCTGCATATTTAATTATCTTATTATGAAGATGGCTGGAGTGCTTGATGTAATGTTCCTAATTGTTGATAGAGTATGGTCTCTAAGAGGCCCCTCATGTATTACCTGAATAATTGATCATTCACTAATTATTTATATCCTGCTTATTTTAAAGAATGGAATTCTCTACAGACTGATTAAAGCTGTTAAAAAAATTAATATTATTAAAGAAGGTATAAAATAGCAATGGCAAGATTGAATATACTGGTACCTTGGTGTCCTGGACTTCAAATGCACTATTATTTTAGAAATCTGCGGTGAGATTTCTCTGACCAAATGTAAATCTCTGCATTGCAGTTAGACCTACTTATGTTTATGCCAATTTTAATAAAGTGAGACAAATTAAAACTTGTAGGACATAATTTATTTAATTCTAAGGTAGAAATCTAAACAAGATAAAGAAATTGTGTTCAGGAATTATTTACTTTTCTTTCTTTATGACAAAGGCCTAGGATGATTAACTCAGAGGTGGCTACCTTCTGGGTAGCTAAGTGATGATAACCGCTTTCTGCGGTATCACGTTCCAAGCCTCTAGCAGAAAGCATAAATTTTCTCACAGGTTCTGTTTGCAGAATTGTATGATTCTACTTGAAACAGCAAATAACTACAGATCCCTTATTTGGAAGTATAAAACAAATAATTACAACTACAACAATAAAAACCACATCGTGCTACTGATGGTCAGTGTGGCTATATTTCACTGAAGAAAATTCAGTAGTGAAATGAAATTTTGCATCATTAGATACTTACATTACCAAAATCATTTAATTAGCATGTATACTGCAAGTGAGCTGAAGGCAAGGCTTTTTAAATAAAGTGGGAATTTTGAATAAATGAACTATTAAGCCTGAAAATGCTCCAACTTATGATGATATATATCTCACTGAAGTTTGTGGGTACAAAATCAGGACAAATGCTGAAGGTTCTGAAAAGGTCTCATTACAGTTAAGAGGTTAAATATATAAAATCAAATTTGGTTTATAAGGCTGACTATAGCAATATTTATCTTTTAAGCAGTATTCAGCTTATAATAATTCATAATCCTAGCCAAAATGCTTGGAATATCCATAGGTTCTTAAGTATTGTGTCCACCTGGGCATGGAGCAGGGAGTCATATTGTTATATTTACTATGTATAAAGCTGAGAACAGCTTTCCAGAAAGTCAGACAATGCTCTAGATTGTAGGAAGATTTGGTTTTGTCTGCTTGTAGCGCACCATCAAAGTTAAGTATGTACAGCTTGTGGCTTTTCTTCTGTTAAAGAGAACATGTTTTGTTTCGAATGCCACTGGCAAGGAAAGAAAAGTGCTGAGAATGCCATGTCTTTTGTATCTGCATTACCTTTTATTATCAGGTGTATAATCCACTGAATGTCAGAAAGAAAAAAACAAAGTCTAAATCTACCCTTTGGAATTGTTGAATTTTATTTCAGTAGGTGGAAATAGTCTGTTTTCTATTTTTTTGAGTCTGCAAAGTTAGAAATACATCAAGGACTTCCTAACTAAACTAATGAGTTCAGTGCTACTCAAGAGTTCTATAGTCCATATTGCAGAAGTGTTAGAAGGCACCTAGTCAATCCAGGAGCTGTGGCTGCTAGATCCCTCACAGACTGTCCATGAAATTAGTCAGAAACTAGAACAATTGTAACATACTCAGCAGACAGCTTGCATAGGGGTCATTCCATATTAGCTGTCTTCCATGCTCAAGAATGTTCTTAGTAATATTTGATTTGTTAGCAAACACAAGTACTAGCCATAGCTTTCCCAGTGATTATACTGCAGCAGAATGATGGTATGAACCAACACTATTCCTCATAAGCAGAAATGAATCAGCATTCTTCCAACAAAAGCAATCAGATATCAAATTCAAATAACCTTCCAATGACCTTACTAATGATGCTACCACTGGAGTGAAAGTGTTTGCATACAGAAATACACAGTCTTCTTAAGAACACAGTCTTAAGAAAAAATGAAAGGTATGAGTAGCTAATATACTACAAACCCTCAACAGTGGGAAAAACAAAAAAACAAAAAACAACAACAAAAAAAAAACAACAGAAAAACAACAAGTTTATTTCTGCAGTAAACATTACAGTAAATAGTAATAATATACTGTCATATTGAGCCTAATTTGTTGTAGGTGCCTATACAAAAGACAACAACTTTGTTTAAAACTTTTAAAAAGTTATAAAAACTACTCATTGCCACACCTTTACTGCCTTCTGCAGCAGCTGTCCTAAGAATCTTTCACGAAATATCTGCCTAAGAAAAACATATCTATCCAAATCTTCCACTTTCCAAAGCAGAAGAAACAATCATTGATCTTGTTAATGTAAGTCTTAGTACTTCATTTTTTATAAAAATCTGTGTATAGCTAAACAGAGTTATAAGCTACCTGACATTCACTCACCTCTAGAAGAAATATAGCAGAACCATTCTAACTAAGCACCATCACATATTTTAAATAGGAAGAAAAATCAAAGTTTACCCAGTCAGATTATGATAGTACAGGACACACATGAGCTTACTTTGCATGTAATTTCAAACAAAGTTAAAACTTACCTGACCACAATAATTTGGTGTCAGATCTGAGTTATCAAATCATGTAGAGAATTAACATTTGTTTGTTTGGGGTCAGCACTATTCTATACAGGTCAGAGATGGCAGACAGCTATTTAAAATATAGTATGTAAACATACCTTCTACAATAAAATACTGAAAGACAGTTGGGAAATCAATCACTACCCAAATACTTTGCCCACACACAAAGGTCAAAATGTTATTATTTACACAAATTGATCTTTTTTTATCTGTCTGTCTTGTTCTAGGATGAATTATTCATATATATCATTTAGATGTCACAATTAAAGTGGGCCCATATGATCTGTGCATATAAATCCATAGACCTCATTTTGGTTAGCTATGTAGAGTGCTAATGCTTCAGTGCAATATTAAAACCTCTTTTTGTTGTTATTTTGAGGTTTTTTTGTTTTTTTTTTTAGTTTGTTTATTTTAGTAAAATGGTGTGGAAGGCATTATTGCATTATTCTAACAGTGTCTTGTCAGCATGTTGTCTACCACAAGAAAGTGACTCAGATATCCCAATTATAAAGCAAAATTTTACTTTCAAATACATTGTATTCACTCCAAGGAACACTTTCTGAGTTGGAAATTGCTGACTGAGCAATATAGTACAATTTTCTTTTCAGTATTTATTTGTAAATCTCCTTTGAGTAATAAACATACACATAAAGATATGTCCATAAAGAAATAAGTATAAACTTCATTCTATGTCAGGAAAATTATTTGACAAATACATTTTAGTCTCCCAGACACTGAAACAGAGCAGAAGGCACAAAAATTTGTGCTTAAAGAGCAGTTTGTATTTTACAGAGAAATGTAAATAAAAATGCTGTTCTCAGTCTCTGCAGATTTTCTTACCTTTCAGTAACATGCAAACATTTTACACCATTAGCAAAACAAAGAAAAGACTAATTTTTGACAGCTACTCTTATGTTCTCTTACTATAAGCTCTTGGAAAATGTCCTCTGGGGAAAAAATAGTAAACAACAACAAAGCACTTTATTCTATTATATTTTAAAATATACCACTTTGGCTCAAAAGAAAAGGTAAGATTAAAATTTAATATTACAGGAGATACAATGGTTCTTAAGGAAGCAGATTGAAAATAGAAATGAAAAATAAATGCCTTAGCTGAATTAGTGAATTGTAGCCTCTATACAGCTTTTGAATCATTATATAAAGAATACTATAATTCAGAACAAATCAGAACGACCACATATAATCTAATCCAGTGATATTTTGTAAAATTTTTTTACGTATATTCTAGACTGAAGTATAATTATGAATAATAATAAGTGTATACAAAAACAAAAATCTGCATGCATTTTATGCACATAATTATTAATTATAATTATTATAAAACTATATGATATATGATATATTATATATATAATAGAATTATGAAATTTGTCTTTTTCTTTCTACTAAGTTTGGCCTACATTCAAACTACTGAATAGAAAGATACAGTCGATTTTCTTTGCAATATGGTAAAAAAATTAAGTTGACATATTCACTCTGGTAGATGAATAAGCTTTGTTCATGATAAACAATAAAAATATTTCATAACATTGTACTAAAATATGCTGCACCTGGTCTGAAAGAATATTTTGCCTTGTTTCACTGATGAAGCAAAATCTCTATAAGCATTTGAAAAAAATAAAGTAATTAGTCTAATTAGTTGGTTTTTTTTTTTTCCTGTTGGAAATGAAACAATGACTTCTTCAACAGTGTACAATCTGTACAAATGCCATATGTATATATGTGCGATGTTGATTGAGCAAATAAAAATTTATAATATAGAGTTTATACACTTGTATACAAGCATACGCTTTTATGTTGTATAGTACATTGTGTTCTTATAATTGATAATTTAAATTTATAAAATGAAAATGTTCGTACTATTAAAATGAAGAAAACTCAGACCTGAAAAAAGAATTGAATTTAAATAAATTCATGAAAAGATCCTATCATAATTTTCTCTAAGTGTTAGCAATGGAAATAATTCTAAAATTGTTGTGAAACAGCAGAAGAAAGGAAAAGAAAAATTCAAGCTTTTTAAAAGAGCAAGAGAACAACACCAAGAAAACAACAGCACAAACAAAACAATGCTTGTGTAGAAGCTAGTGTAATTTTGTATTTACCATGAATATTACTTCAACAAACTTGAGTAGACCCACATGAACTACATGTAGCTTGACAAATCCTCCTAACGTGATTTAGCTTGAAAAAGTCCCACTTGTCTTATTAAGACTGTTTAATAAGTTAGTCTCCTGTTTACAAACTCCCTTTAAATATTGGAAGGCTGCAATGAAGTCTCCCTGGAGCCTTCTTTTCTCATTGATAAACAAGCCCAGCTGCCTCAAACTTTCTTCATAAACAAGGTGCTCCAGTCCTCTGATCAATTTTGTGGCCCTCCACTTGACCACCTCCAAAACCTCCTCATTCTTCTTGTACTGGGAGCCCCAGACCCAGATGCAATATTCCAGATGGGGCACAGTAGGGCGGAAATAATCAACCCCCTTGTTGACCACTCGTCTTTTGTGCAGACCAAGATACCATTGGCCTTCTCGGCTGCAAGAACATACTGCTCACTCGACATTAAGCTCTTCATTCACCAGAACCACTAAATCCTTCTCTTCAGAGCTGTTCTCAAGGAGTTCTACCAGTTCTGTACACCTTGCACTTGGCCTGTTTTAATCTCATAAGGTTCTCATGAGCCCACTTTTCAAGCCTGTCCAGGTCCATCATGGAGCACATAATACACCCCCTGTGATCCAAGCAGAGACAGTCAGAGACCTGCTCCTCCATCTGAACTGCCACAAGACCATGGGACCAGATGGGATCCACCCAAGGGTGCTGAGGGAGCCGGCAGAGATGATTGCCAAGCCGCTTTCTACCATCTATCAGCATTCCTGGTTATCTGGAGAGGTCCCACAAGATTGGAGGCT
>VXAB01005242.1:71375-89713 GCA_013399175.1 Odontophorus gujanensis
TTTTTAAATATATATAAAGCTTGCTTAATACAGTATTTGATCTCATTAACTTTAGACTAAATAAATTTTAGCTATTTAATATTAACGATATCTAATTATTTCATTTTCTCTCACTTTTATTTTTTTTTAGCCAATGCATCAATGAAACTTAAAAAATAGTTTCTAGTTTATTTACATCAAACATTGAAGGTGGGAAAATATGTAATTATAATTATAAGTGTAAGAAAAAAAATACCCTTTGAATCACTAACTTTGAGAAGCAGTCAAGAAGCCAGAAATATGAAGAAACAGCTTAACTAAGATGATACTCCTTAAGCAAGGACTATTTCACTTGTGGCAGAACAAATTGCAATGAGAAATTAAATAAAAAAATCCACATGTATTATACATACTTTTATTTGACAACAGACTCCATTTACGGTTAGGAATCTTGTTTGCTCTGCATTCAAGTAACTCTCTAGATATGTTCCTTATAGCTGTGAAAGAAACAGCTATGACAGAGTTCCTTGCCTTTGACGAGCTTTCTTAAACTCTTCTGTGTGACAAGGGTTGTTATGAAATTAATAAGAGTAAGAAATGCTTTTCCTTCCCTTTTATGCTGAGTAGGATCTTATTCTAAATAAGAAAATTAATTTTGATCTGATTCAAAATGGAACTGTGAGTGAGATTATGGCTTCATTTATGTCACTCGACTTTTGTGTAAGAAAACTATTTAAGGCAGTCAAGATTTCTTGCAAAATGAATATGTCATGGGTTGTCAATACTCTTGAAAAAGGAGATGGGTCATGTAGCGTATCTTGATTTAACTTTAAGATGTTTCTTTCAAAACTTATTACTATAGAGATTAGGAAAATATATTCAGAGTAAGTGGCTAAAACAGAAGCACAGCTAATTAGGAAAATCAAAATATAATTTCAAAATATCACTGACAGCAAATTTGTCATTAAACTGAAATAGTATTTTAAACACAGTCTTAAAGATGTGATTCAATTTATGACAGCTTCTGTCTCCAAAACTTGGATGATTAGTAAAATTATAACATTTTGGCACAGCCCAAGGAAGAAGGGCACTATCAGTAGGAAAAGAAAAAAATTAAATAAGCTGTGTAAATTGGGAAAAAAGCCATCTGAAATAGAGGACATGACATTCAGTAAAAAGCATATATTTTATAAATAAACCATACGGACACTATAGAAGGTATTGTTATTCAGAGAAGATTGCTGGTTCTCCAAACCACCAAGACAAATAAACTAGCAAGAAAATGAGAAAAGCTGACCTTGTGACCAAAAAAATATTCTACAGGCATTTAACCTAACTCATAAACAAGATTGAAGCGGTTTGAAGACATGTAGAAAGAAATGCAAAGTGAAGGTCAGCAGTCTGTGGCAGATGCAATAAAGATTGTGACTGGATGGAAGAAATTCTTTCCACGTATGCTTAAAAGCCTATAATGCATGACTGATAGACATTGCAGAGGAAAGAACAACACAGCAGAAAGAAGGTCCTGACCTAATGATGTGAAGGAACAGAACCAAAATCTGAGAAACAACACAAGAACCTGGAACTGATGAAATCTTATTCAACTGTAGTTTTTACTTATTTACAGTAGCTATAAATTGAACTCAGCATATTCTAAAGGACAACACTTCTAAAATGAGTAGGTAATCCATTTGTTTGTGCTTTTAAGCATCACAGTGCACTGGAGTATAGATCTTGCCCTCACTGCACAATCTTCTTCCCTTATTCTTTTTTAGAGCCAATTTCTGGATGGATACTGAAAGTACTCCTTTGATCAACCAGCCTCGCAGAGGAGTGGCATCAGCCTTCAGCTGATATGCAACTTCAAGAGCAGAAATCAAGCTCATGTGCATTCATGCACACTATGTAGACTAATTTGATAAGTTTAATGGGGGTCTAAAATATGATTCTGATGCTAAACCAAGTTTTAATTAGAATAAAGTAGAGTTTGCTGTCTCACCAGAATTAACTGTGGCTCTGTGAGAACAATCCAGCACAGGCTGAATAAATATATTACCACCTTTAAAATAAAGAAACAATAATAATAATAAAAATAAAGGAAGAGAGCAGAAGGAAACTGTTGGGGGCAATGCAGTTTGCCTAAATTTTCCCTAAGACTACACAAAACCAGTAGAAATGGTGCTTGTTTCTCTGTAAGCTCTCTGCTTACAGAATTTAGAGATTTTCTGTTGATGACACCGATTATGCTTGACTGCTCATAAGTCTTATGTGCAAGCATAGATACCTGGCACTACTTTTGAGATGTAAAGGCTTTTCATGCTAGACTCTTCCTAGATTAGCTTCCTATCATTTTATGTGGAGAAAAATGGAATAAAAAGTGCTAATTTTTCTCATTTCCTAAATGACTATAACTGACATTGATGCTGTCCCATGACACACCCTTGCCTCTGTATTGGAAATAGATGGAGTTGAAGGCTAGACTATTCAGTGAATAAATAATAGGTTGGATAGTTGGAGCCAGAGGGTTATTGTCAGTGGTTTTAGGTCCAGGTAGAGTCCAGTTATGAGTAGTGTTCCTGAAAGGTGCATGTATGGAACAGTGTCATTCAACATCTTTGTCAATTTCTTAGTGGGATTGAGTGTATTCTCAGCAATTTTGGTATTAACACCAAGCTGAGTGATGCAGTTGATACAGTGGAAGGAAGGGATGCCATCCAGAGGGACATGGACAGGCTAAAAAAAAAAAAAACAGGCACACAGGAATCTTATGAAGTTTAACAAGGCCAAGTGAAAGGTGTTGCACTTGGGTTGAGGCAATCCCAGATTTGTTTGCAGACTTGGAGAAAAACTCCCAAGAGCAGCCCTGTGGAGAAGGATTCAGGGGTCCTGGTGAATGGAAAGCTGGACATTAGCCAGCAGTGTACTGTTACACTTGGAAGGCTAACGGTATCTTGGGCTGCATCAACAGGGCTGGTGGCCAACAGGTTGAGGGAAGTGATTGTCTCCCTCTACTCTGTCTTTTCAAGGCCCCATCTGGAGTACTGTGTCCCGGTCTGAGCCCCTAGTACAGGAAGAATGTGACTCTGTTGCAGCAGGACAAGAGGAGGGTCACAAAGATCAAAGAGCTGGAACGTCTCTCATATGAAGTCAGGTTTGAGGAGTTGCTCTTGTTTAGCTTGGAGAAGAGAAGGTTCTGAAGAAACCTCACTGTACATTCTAGTACTTGAAAGGAGTTTACAAGTAGGAAGAGAACTGATTTTTTACATGATCTGGGAGTGGCAGGACAAGGGGGAATGGCTTTAAACTTGAAGAGAGTGCATTTAGGTTAGATATTTGAATTTCTTACTCAGAGTGTGGTAAGGCAGTGGAACAGGTTGCACAGAATAGCTGTGGATGTCCCATTCCTGGGGCCATTTAAGGCAAAGCTGAATAGGGCCATGGGCAGCCTGATTTGATGGGTAGCAACACTGTCCATGGCAGGGGGTTGGAACTAGATGATTTTAAGGTCTGCCTCCAACTGAAGTTATTCTTTGATTCTATGAACTGTTAAGCTACTAGGTGAAAATGAAGACATATTTACCACTAATTTTATCCTGTTGCAGCTCACTTTATAAGGGGCCTAGAATTGTATTACTATATGTACTTTTCCATCACAATGCTGCATTTTTTTTGTCCAGGACGTACTATTCTAAGAGTTTTCTAGTTCCTCAAAGCAATCTTCTCAATTTACATATTCCCATGTCTTAAAATCTAGGACGCTAAGTACTAGAGGCAAACATGACTCACAGTTCACAACCAGTTACAGCATTTAGGACAATGAACTATGTATTCTCTTTTACTATCAGAAGAGAAACAAACAATAAATAAAAAAATAAAAACAGCTTAATATGCAGTAAAGAAGACATGAAAAGTAGCTGCTTAAAGCAGCTGGTAAACCAAGCTATCAACTGGGATGAGAGCTGCTGAAGATGTAGTTCAGGTAAGCACAAACTGCTGTTCCGCAATGGTAAACAAATAAACCCTCTCACAGCAACACTAATAACTAACCTCAAAATCCCCAAAGGAACAACAAAATCCATTCTTCCAGACATAATTTTCTTTTCTTTCTCTGACTTGAGAGTACTCAATCATCTTCTGTTCCTGCTGCAATAGCAGACTATAGCTAAAACTTCATATTTTCCTCATATTTAGGATAGAAAAAAATCAGTTTGTCTATGTGGTTGCAAAGCCCCTCTGACTGCTTTGCTGAATGGATAAATCAAGGTAAGTAACACAGAAGAAACCTATTTACAAATGAAAGAAAACATGTCTTATTAAAAAAAATAAAAAGAAATACTTATTATTTATAAAAAATTACTAGTTATTTTTTTCTTGCTAAGGTTACAACCAAAAAAGCTTGAATCTATAGGACAGAGAAAAAAATAAAAATAAAGATAAAAAATAATAGAAAAAAGAAGATATCTATTCATATTCCAATCCACAATGAAGAAGGAGAGAAACAACATGATTAGGCAGTTTCTGATAATTGCTTCCTGTTATGCTAGATTCAGCCTAGTTGCGATATCAGGTGTCAAAGGTAAGTAATCATCTCCATGCAGAAGAAGAGGATCTACAAATTTCTTCTTTACTAATTACGTCCTGGAGAACTCTGAGATTTACTTCAAGCAATAACATTGTAGAAGCAGAAGAAACAAATAAAAGGTAATATAATGCCACCGTATTATGAAACATGGTAGCAAAGTGGAGGTATCCAGAAGTGCCCTCTTCCAAGTAGCGGTGTTTTATGTCATTACTATGAATGCTTTATTCCAAAACAAATGGGAAGGCAGCACAGTTTTCTAGATAGAGCAGTGCAGGGAAATTGTGTTTTTTTTACTCAAAATAGATAAATACATAAATACATTCTCAATTACTATCTTGTATTTTCTTTCTAGGGTTTATTATTTTTTCTTGTGTGTGTGAATTTTTTGTTGTTGGTGGTTGGTTTGTGTTCTTAATCACATAGCATCCAATCAGCAGGAATTCTAACACTCCTACCTACCCTCATGAAATAGTGTGATTGACCAGATTTGGTTTTTGTCCTTGTCTCCCTTACTAGTCAGCCAGGTTTATGTCCTTGTGTACTCTTCCTTATAGCTTCTTCCCTTTCTTGTTATTTTTTGTTATGTTAGAAAAAGGTTCTTGACTAATTTCAAGGAGCAGATGCTCTCCTTTCACACACCCCTGCAGTACTGTTAATTAAACCATACTTTAACATTCTAGTATAATATACACTGAATCTATGTTTGCCTGCTTATTGAGGTAACTGTTGGGCTGTACAGTTTCTATGTAATTCTGGAATTGTCAACTTGGCAGAGAAATAGCTGCAAAGAAAGGGTATTTTCTTCTTCCCACACCGTGCTGTCATAGTAACAGTATTACTTGGGGAAAAATACCTTAATTTAAAACCCCAGAGACTTTCACTTTTACTGATATAAACAGAATCTGAGAAAATTATGCAGAAAGGTTAATCAAACCCCAAAATGACAAATGTTATGAGAAATGCAGGAGTGCATTTGGGACAGTCCTTAGGAACCTAAACACTCTCTCTTCCTGTCCTCTACCTTCCCCCACTTTCCTTCACACAGTATAAACTATATGTATATGGTTTCTACACAATCTCATTTAATGAGAAAATGATATGCAATTTTTCCTCCATATGAATGTTTTCCTTTCCTGTTTATTATCAGATATGTGAAATAAAGAAGTGAAGACTTATGTTTCACTGTTTTGGAGAGAGTGTTTGCCAATACCTCATGCCAATAGATAGTACAACATTACCTGTTCTGCCAAGTCCAGCTGTGAAATCACTTGTCATTCTTTATTCATTCACTTTAAACATCCACACCTGCAGACTAATCTCCAAAAATACATTGTTTTCATTGACTGTATTTTACATCCTGCAAAGTATTCTGAAATATTTTCCTATTAATTAGAACACGTGAACAGTAGCTGCTAAATAAATAATCTTAACTTTTAAATAGAAGTGAAGAGTTCAGATGGAACAGACCTTCAAACACCATCAAGTCCAACTACCTGATCAAACAGGGATAAATAAAAGTGTAAGCATGTTACTGAGGATATTACCTAAATGCTTCCTGATCACTAACAGGCATGGGAAAACAACCATTTTACTAGAAATCCCTTTGCAGTGTTTGATCACCCTCGCAGTGAAAATATTAAACCTAACGTTCAATCTGAACCTCCCCTACCACAACACTGTGCTGTTCATTTGTGTCCTATCAGTGGTTATTAAGGAGAAGAGTTTGGGAGTTGGAGGAAGCAGTGAGGCCATCTTTTGCCTTCTTTTTTCCAGATTAAACCCATATGTCCTCAGCCTCTACTCATACATTTTTCAGCATTTCCACCAGCTCTGCCCTTCAATGACCTTAATGTCCTTTGTATTGTGAAGGCCCAAACTACAAGCAATATTCAAGGTGGGGCTACATCAACAGTAAATACAGTAGGATTATTTCCTCTCTTGACCATTTGTGCTATGTATATGCACTCCAAACATGTGGCTTGACCTCTTGGCTACTAGGCAAACTTCTGACTTACAGTAAATCAGTCACCACCCTCAGATGTCTATCCATGTCTGTTATTACTACACATCATGTAAAGATCTGGCAGAATTATATTATCCTTATACTATAGATTTATTCACTATACTGTGAATGATATAAGTATCACAGTAATGTCATCACTTATTAGTACAATCTTATTATTTTTAGCTTATGTAATGTTTTTTTTCTCCTTTTATTTGCATCCCGTATTGATATAGGATGTAATGGTGAAGTCTAGTACCTTAGTAGAAGTTTTACTTGAAAACAGCAGAAATCTGAAAAAAAATAATTAAATGGATAATCTAGAGGAGGTGATCAAAGGATATGGATAATAATAATTTGCACTGAACTCCTCAAGGCAAAGCCAGCGTACCACAGAGTACTTCGGAAGAATGAGAATAGCAGGAATATGAATACTTTCAAGATTACCAGTGTTATTCCAAAGTAGTCTTCATTATGTTAGAAAGTCCTCAATTGGACTAAGCAAAAATATATTAATTATTGAAGTTTCTTGAATCTGCTAGTTATTGTGAAGAAGAATGATTTGTTAGTACTAGTAAACATTAATAGTACAAATACAGATATTTTATAAGGTAATTTCCTATTAAATATACTGCTTTAAAAAAAAAAGTTAAAATTTCAGGATAATTTCATGCTGTGATTCATATTTCTTATTAAAAAATATCACTAGAAAATATTACATACCATCAGGAGTGAGATACAAAAATTGAAATGAAAAGGAAAAGAAAATGCATAAAGCAAAACTTCAGGCAAATGTGAAATGTTTCAGAAGAGGTAGAAGCAACTAGAAGTAGTTCAAATAGCATTGTTGTACCTTTAAGAAGTGAGTAGAGTGAAAAAAGAAGAGCTAGTTATTTTTCTAGAGATAAAGATAAATGCGCAATAGATATCTGAGGAAGATGAAACAAAACAACAGATAGCAATCAGGTTTGTTTTTTTTTGTTTGTTTGTTTTTTAATATATATATATTGAATATTGAACTCTATAATTGCCTCAGTTTTAAATAGAAAGACTGTAAAAGCAGAAATTTCTATACAAGATGAGAAGCGGGGAGTGAAGGTGTAGGGTGAGTAACCCAAAAGAGTGGTACTCAGAGAAAATAGCGAGGAAGATGGTATATTTTGCTAGGCTTATCTGGATAGTAAACAGACAACCAGTGAATAAAGAGAGGCTCACCTTTTCAAGATGGTTGAGGCTTACTGATAACACCACAGGGGAGGAATCTCCAGCAAGAGAACCTTCCCCAGTGGTGGTCAACCTTTGAACGGGGTCTGGGAGAGGTGGAGCCAGACTCCACCCCTTCCAATCACACAGGTGCATTGCCTTCACCTGTGCTCCTGCGGCTCACTCAGTGCTCACCTCAGGTGACCAATCAGTGGTTCAGGCCATGATTCAACAGTTCCTATACAGAAGGGAAAATATTAATTCTTGCTGATCTACCTAAAATACATATAAATTGCTTTTTACTGTCTATTCAAGCAGAAAGTGGCACTACAGGGAGCATGACTATGGAGGTGATTAGAATGGGTGGAAAAACGGTAGAAAAGAAACGGAAAACCTTCGCCAAAACATGTTATTTTTACAATCAGGGAATCTTTAGATCCATTTTAGGAGATCAAGATAGTGAGGTTTTTGTTGTTTTTGTTTATTTAACCTCCTGGAAGAAATTTATGGGTTAATTTCTGATTCTTACTGTTCAGAAATAAGAATTTTGAGACTACAGTTATCAAGTACTACCCTTGCACATATATTCTGAAAAACTTTGATAATGACACGTCATTGTAAACAGCAGTTTTTGTGTGTTTCAGAAGTAAAGCTTTTTCTTAAATGCATTTGAATTGTTATATTCTGGTAGAAAGTCGTATTAATCTGATTTAAAAAAAACATGTTCAAAACAGCAAGGATGCATAGTTTAAGTCCTCATAATTACAGGGCAGCCCCTTTTGCAGTAGGAATTTAACTTATTAAGATGTTATTCACTAAGAAGCTTAAAGCTAAACTCTTCCTGAGCTTCAATAATAGGAGCAGAAATAAAATCTATTATGATAAACAGACACAAAATTGCACTTGCTGTAGGCATGGGACAAGGATTATGTGTGTATGTGTATGCTTCCATGTATGTAGACACTATGTTTAAAAAAACAACAAACCATAGATATGAAAAGTAAGTCTTGAATTTGTTCATCTTAACTTCAGAATGTTAAATAAGTGCACAGGATAGAGCTTCAGAAAAAAAATGGAAGCATCTTTTTTATTTATTTTTCATTGTGAAATAAGGTAAAGGCCAATATTCTTAATCTCTAAGATTCAGAAGAGACTGAAAAGACTCAGTGACACATACAACAGCGACTGTCACAAATGTTTCATTAACAAGACAGCGATGGTCACTATGAGAAACATGCAGCATGGTCCAAATTAATTCTTTGTCTAATATAGATAAACTGTGCAGTTTTTGTAGAGAATTTCAGAGAATCTGTAATGTTTGACTGTACTTTACTGGTACTTTGAACTTCAAATTGCTGGTATTTTGCAAGCACTTTTTAGAGTGGAAATTCTATTTATTTTACTAAATGTTTTGCAGTTTATAATAACACATAGCGTACTACTGCTCTGTATTAGTAAAAAACATATATATGTGAAACTTCTTGTTCAGTAAATTACAAGCAAGGACAAATTTTAAAGAGTTGTCCTTGACTAGCTAGTATCTACGGCACAAAAATAAGCCTTAGTGATTTATGATATGAGAAGTAATGACTTTATTAAAGACTTGTTCACTCTCATTTTTCAAAATATATAGTACATGTGATCATATATTACTGAGGTTTTTTTATGCTTCAGTTGTACTATGAAACACATATAATTTGCTTATCTCATTAATTTTGTCCTACAAAATGGAAATATTTGTTCATCAACCTAGTATTACAAATTCTGTAAGCCATATTGGAAGAGTGAAACTGAAAATACAGTGATCTATTTGATTAGAGACATTTCCAACATATAAAATAGTTTTTAGTTAACTGTTTAAATGCACTTGTCAGTACCACTTTGCTTACAGTAACTCTATAACTTGTCTAACTATGAATAATGATGAGTCAAGAGCTAGAGCTCACTGAAAAATAATTAAATTATTTTTCCCATTGACGTAAGAATCTAAGTTAATATTAGCAATATTTTCTGTTGAATTCTGATTTTTACAAATACTACCGCAGTGGCTCAATTTGATGTGATAAATTTCCATAATTTCAAAAACTTGACAATGTAGATTATTATTTACCATTAATATTCTGAAATCTCTTTGAAAAGTAATTTATATTCTCATGTGATTAAAGTCTGCTACCTATAGTACTAACACATTCTGATCTGATCTCGACTTCAACTTTCCTTCTGTGAATTATTCAACCCTTTGCAGTATTAATGGCATTCATCTAAATAGAGATAGGAATGCCCTAGAACATATATTTAAGCCTTGACTGTACATCAGAAATACATAATCTATCTTATGATGGAGGTTCCAGTAATGAACACTGTGCTCTAGGTAAGGTCTCATAGGAACAGGGTAGTGGAGAATTACCTCCCTTGTTCCACTAGCTACACTTCTTTTGCCACATTGCCAGGTCATGTTGAAATTCTCATCCATTGATTCTCTCAAGTCTTTCTGTACAGGGATGCTCTCAATCCATTCATCCCCTAGTCTGTATCAGTTTGGTGTTTACCCAGCTCAAGATCTTTCACTTAGTCATGTTGAATTTCATGATGTTTCCATGGGCTCACCACTCAAGTCTGCCAGGAGCCCTCTGGATGGAAACCCTTCCCACTTGCATGTTAACTTTACCACTCAACTTTGTGTCATCTACTTCCTTTGCACTCGTTCTCAGTACCAGTTTCAGTATCAACCTCTGAGGAATACCACTTGCCAAAGGTACTCCACCTGGACACCAAGCTGTTGACTACAACTAAGTGTGATCTTCCAGCCAATTCCTTAACCACTGAGAGGTCAATCTATCAAACCCACATCTCTTTAATTTAGAGATAAGGATGTGTGCAGGACAGGGTGAAATGCTTTGCACAAGTCCATGTAGATTACATCAGTTGTTCTTTCCCTTATCCACCTACGCTCCAACCCCATTGCAGAAGGCCACCAGGTATTTCAGACATTATTTACTCTTTGGAAAGGCTCACTGACTGTTTGCAATCACTTCTCTTTTTTCATGTACCTTAGTATAATTTCCAGGAGGATCTGCTCCTTTATACTGTCACGCACAAATGTGAGACTAAGTGGCCTATAGTTTCCCAAGTCCTCATTTTTTATTTTTATTTTTTATTTCCTTTTTGAAAATGGGCCTTATGTTCCCCTTTTCTAGTCAGTGGGAATTTCAGTCAACTGGCTCAACTTTTCAACTGTAAGGAAGAGTGTCTTAGCAATTTCATCTACTAGTTCACTCTGGATCCATGGATGTATCACATAAGTTCCCATAGACTTGTGTACATTCATGTTCCTTAGGTGATCTTGAACCTGATCTCCTACAGTGGGTGGTTCTTCATTCTCACATAAAGCCTTTTTCTTCTGTGACTTAGGCACTGTGGTTAGAGGACTTGCTGATGAAAAATGTGGCAAAAGAGTTGTTGAATACTTCACCTTTCCCCATAACCTCAATAATCGGTTCTCCTTTTCCTTCAGGGGTGTGCCCACATTTTTCCTAGTCTTCATTTTATCACCAACATACCCATAGAATTTTCTGTTGCCCTTGACATACCTGGCCAGAATTAATGACATCAGAGCTTTGCATTTCCTAACCTGATCCCTGGTTACCCATACAATTTTTCTGTATTCCTCCTAGGTTGTCTGTCCTTACTTTCTTGTGTATGTATTAAGACTGTATAATGAAGACACAACGGGATTGTTCAGTGTGAATGATGTTAAGTTCTGTGATTGCTAAATGCTGTGAGCAAGTTAATTCAATGAAGATATTTGATGTAGGCAATGACATAACAGTTCCACAGAAAGTATCTTCAACATTTTCATTTCTACTCTTATAACTATCTTAAGGAGTTAAATGCGTGCAAAGATAGAATATATGAATTATTGAACAATGATTTACAGTGGAAGCTTGTGTCTCCAGGACTGCAAGATAGTAGAAGCCTTGAATGTTCAGAAACAAGGTGAAACCAGATACCACAGAGCTAGACAGAACAACAAATAAATACTATTATTTTTGTACAAAAGCTTAATTAACTAATTTTAACTAAAAGAACAATGGAGGTTTATTTTTTAAAATATATATAACACTACAAGGAAAATGAAAAAAAATAAAAAGCTTTTTGCCTAGTAGTCACTGCTTCAGAATCAGCTGTTCAGAACTAAGTATAATTTTATTATCATTGAAGGGAATTGTTTGCCTTTGATTAAAAGTTTCCTTGTTTGCCTTTCATTAGTTTGGCTATCTGTCTTTGAGAAAAGTATGCTAACTCTGATAGTATCTTTGGCAGCACCACTGCATTGTTCATCACTAAAACATCCTCTCATTCTCTTTCTTCATAGAAGAATATTCCATAACCTCTGCAGATGGAAGAGGAGACGTGCTATCACCTAATATACCAATTACTACAGTCTTCAAGTGAATCAACTCAGTTTCAGGGTAACTATACCTCAGGCAAGACTCCAAGCTTTGAACAGCCTGTATATTTCTTTGAGTACCAATGGGCTTTTGAAATCTTTGAAAAAAAAATGGGAAAAACAAAAAACAAACAAAAAAAAACCTTAGGAATAGGACTTTTATTTAAAAGCAGCCAGACCTATGATTTTTCTCTGTGGAAGAAGAGTTCTAAGCCAGGATTTCCTCTGCTACTCTCTTTGTAAACCTTTCTTCTCTCCTAACTGGAAAAGATTAGAAAAGATATTGTTCATGAAGAAAAGATTCACAGAATTTTAGGGGTTGGAAGGGACCTCCAGAGATCATTGAGTCCAACCCTTTGCCAAAGTCAGCTTCCTAAACCAGGTTGAACAAGTAGGTGTCCAGGTGGGTCTTGAATGTCTCCAGAGGAGACTCTACAACCTCTCTCAGCTGCCTGTTACAGTGCTTCATCACCCTTGCTATGAAGAAGTTCTCGCGTACATTTCTGTAGAAATTCCTATATTTCAGTTTGTGGCCTTGTCCTATAGCCACATTCTCATCCCTTGCCTCCCAAACCTTAGATATTTATAGACATGGATAAGATCCCCTCTGAGTCTTGCTTTTACAAGACTTAACAGACCCAGATTGCTCAGTCTTTCCTCATAAGAGAGTTGCTCCACGCCCTTTATCATCTTTGTGACCCTCTGCTATACGCTTTCCAAGAGATCCTTGTCTTCTTTGTACCAGGGAGAACTGGACACAATATGCCAAGTGAGGCCCCACCAGGACTGACTAGGCAGGGAGGATCACCTCCCTTGACCTGCTGGCCACTCTCTTTTTAATCCACTCCAGGATCCCATTGGACTTCTTGTCCACCAGGGCACACTGCCAGCTTATGGCTAACCTGTTGTCCAGGTCCCTCTGTGCAGAGCTTCTCTCCAGTAGGTCACCCCCCAACACATAGTAGTGCATGCTGTTATTCCTTCCTAGGTGCAAGACTCTACACTTGCTAAACCTCATCTGGTTCCTTTCATCCCAACTCTCCAACCTGTCCAGGTCTCACTGAATGGCAGCACAGTTTTCTGGTGTGTCAGTCATACCTCTCAGCTTTATATCATCATCAGACTTGCTGAGAGTGGACACTATCCCTTCATCCAGGTCACTGATGAAGATGTTGAACAAGACTTGATCCAGCACTGACCCCTGAGGAACACTGCTAAATAGAAGTCTCCAACTAGACTGTGCTGCTGATCACAACCCTCTGGGCTCTGACTGAAGATTCCTATTGTATCCATTCCAGATAGGATTTTTTTTGTACAAGAGAAATAGGTATAGAAATTGGGATAAAAATATCATCAGATAATTCATTCCCAAATCACTCTGCATTTAGATTACATCAGTTTGTACCAAGACTAAAAGATGAATAAAATTTTGTCTTGTGATATTGTTTTCATGTAATTGTGTCCTGAAGGACAATACCAAACAAGCTTTTCAAATCCCTCAGCATGCATCAGGAACATGCTAATATAAAAAGATTCTAAAATGGAAATTCTTTTTTGAGCAGGAAGCAACTGTGTAGAAAAAGTATATTTCATGAAAGTAGTACAATGTGAGCTTGCAGTTTTGCGTGACTAGTCATATAAATACTGCCACTGGCAGCTATTACCGTAATTCTGAAAGAGGGAAATTGAGAAAGAAGAATATCTGATTCTTTATTTTAGATGTTAGTTTCTTTAGCTGTTTCAACAAAGCTTGAAAAATGTCACTTGGTAAAAATATAAATATACTTTACCTGTAAATTCATCACTGAAACAAACAACCAAACTAAAGCAACAATCTAGCCATGTCATTCTTCTTAGCACAGACATCTTAAAAACGAACTCTGCTGGGCTGAAAAGTCAGACACCAAGGGAAATACTCAGAAGAATTACTGCAGATACCCCACAATACACTTCTGTCTTATATGAGGTTTCATGCCATGTGTAGATGATTAGAAAGTTCCCAGAATACTTTTAGACTGATGAATTTCACTAACAACAGTCATGCTACCAACAGTGTGAAAGATTAGCTTCTCTTCAGAAAAATGACATTCAGAGTTGTGAACTATGTAGCTGACTAACTGAAGAGGCTGACCCCCAACTCACTACAACCTCCCTTCAGGTAGCTATAGATAGCAATAAGGTCTCCCCTGAGCTTCCTTTTCTCCAGACTGAATAACCCCAGCTCCCTCAGCCATTCCTCTTAAGGCCTGTGCTCCAGACCCCTCATCATCTTGGTTGCCCTTCTTTGAACACGCTCCAGGGTCTCGATGTCATTCTTGCAGTGAAGGGCCCAAAACTGAACACAGTACTCGAGGTGCAGCCTCACCAGAGTTGAGTACAGGGGGGCAATCACTTCCCTGTTCGTGCTGGCAGTGCTGCTTCTGATGCAAGCCAGGATGTAATTGGCCTTCTTGGCTACCTGGGCACACTGCTGGCTTATGTTCAGCCAAATATCAACCAATGCCCCCAGGTCCAGTTCCTCTACACAGTCTTCCAGCCACTCTATCCCAAGCCTGTAGTGTTGCCTGAGATTGTTGTGGCCAAAGTGCAGGACCCAGCATTTGATGCTGTTGAACCTCATCCCATTGTCTTCAGCCCAGCTATCCAGCCTGTCCAGATCCCTCTGTATGGTCTCACAACCCCCAGGTAGATCGACATGTTCACAATAATTTCTTTCACCACTGTTCAGAAACTACTGTCTACAGAACTTTTACTGCAGAAGACAGAGACAGAAGTATGCAGACTTTTTTAAGATTTAACACATTATAGGCTTATTTATGTACTGACTAAAAAAAAAGTGGATGTCATTTTTCATACCTTGCTAAATGTGATAAGCGCATACACAAAAACACACAGAAAAACGCACACAAAAAATAAAAATAAAGGAACAAAACCCAATGAGTATAAGTAAAAAAAAAAAAAGAACCTCAAGTATTTTTTACTGTCAAAGACAAGATCTGTTATCTGTCAGGGATTATCACTCAACTATATTCTGACACTCAGTTAAGAATGTCACCAGTTTAAAAAGCCTGATCATGATACTTGTGAAACAATTTGAGCCCTCTTTTTTACTATTTGCTGCCATCAGCTCTATAATTTGAGATATCTATTAATCAGTCTTGCTTGAAATAAACCTTATCATAAGAATTTTTAATTTCACTTTTCCATTACTTTTTGTAATTCCTTCATACTCTTTTACTTTGTTAATTTATTTGTTTTTCTTACTGCAACAATAAACTACAAAAACGAAATTTATTAGTAGAAATAAGTTCCTGGTAGGAAATAGGATTATGACTTCTATATATAATATAATGAAAGAGGTCTTCCTGTCATTATTAATTACTTCTTGTTACTTTTTCCTGTTGTATCTTAACATATCACATTAGGACCTTAACTGATGAGCCACTGAAGGAGTCCTTAAGTGTAACCTGGAAGAGCTTCAACCAGAATTTTTTGAGCAGTAAGAAGTAAGAGAATCAGTTGTTCATAGATCTTATGGAAACAAGCAGACTTTACAAGATATTTAAGAAATCTTATAGTATTGTGTAAATTGTGCAATGGAATGTCTTCAGTTGATTGTTGGCATGTGAAAAAAAAGAGACAACATTTAGCAGAAGGACAAAATGTGAGAAAAGAGTGGTGGTGGAGGAATTTTTTGGAAGAGGTAGGAAAATGAGGAAATGAGATATTGTGTATAAATGAGTTGATGGTCAGGATGTTAGTCTGGTCAGTGCTCATGCCAAATCATGACAGATTGTTCTAACTTCTTGACCATTTGTTTTACTTTAGCCCATTTTCTGTGTGTTATTGTGTGCCATTTTCTCTATTTTTGTCCTCTACTCTGTGGATAGGAAGCAGGCAAACAGTGGAATATGATTCACTATTGAACTCAAGCTGAATTCACCAGTGAGTAACAGGAGACCAGAATATGAAATAATACATAGTTGAAATTGATGATCATATATTGGAGCCTGAGATCTGGGTATTAATTTTAGACAGAATTCAAGTATGTTTAAGGGTCTGACGGACTCATGGCTCTGCGTGGGCTTGTGATCTTAAGCATGAGGTTATGCTCATGTTCACTAGGGAATTCCAATTGGTCAGATGGAGTAAAGAAAAAAGTTTTGTTCTGTTTATCCTATTCAGAATAATATGTTAAGCTTTGCTTCTAATCTGGACCTACCAGTGGGAAGAGCAGCAGTAAGGAGTAAATCACACCCACCATCAAATTTTGCTTCCCTTTACAGTCTAACATGGAATGGAGCAATCTAACCTATGTAATGGTGCAGCCTCAGCAAGTTTGCAGATAATAAAAGATGAAGAGCAGCTAGTGATACAGCAAATGTTTGTGCAGCTTCATGCCATTCCCTTGAGTCCTATCCCTGGGTACCAGATAGAAATCAGCATCTCTTCCTTTTGAGGAGCAGCGAGACTATCCCTCAGTCACCTCTTCTCTAAGCTGAACAAACCAAGTTATTTCAGTTATTCCTCATACATCCTGCCCTTTAGACTCTTCTATGCCTTTTCATACACTTAATTTTCATCAAATTCCTGTAATATCTCTCTTTATTTTTTTCTTCTTTTTGTATGTGTGTGTTCATGAATACTTAAGCAAATATCTTGATTTGTTTTAGTTTTACATTCTCTTTTGCAGTATATTAATATTACTCCCAAATTCATCTTGTTAATTAGGTTGTTATTTCCAAATGAAACAAGTTTCCAGAACTGGGACTGGAGGCCAAAATGTGAAACTCTCAAATTATAATGGTTTAACACTGATAAACATCTAAGCTCCAACTCATTACTATTTCTCTGCCTCACCACAGGTTGTAGATAAGCTTCTGCTCTAGCACCTGGAGCACCTCCTCCCCCTGCTTCTACACAGACCTTGGTGTAATGTTGTTTTTGTATCTTCTCACTGCTCTCTCCCAGCAGCTATGGAACAAGAGTTTTCTCCTTCCTTAAATGTGCTATCACAGAGGTGCAAACAATGTCACACATTGACTCAGCTTTGATGAGTGGTGGGATTCTTTTTGAGCCATCTGGAACTGGCTTTTGTATAACCTGGGGCAGCTTCTGGTCTCTTCTCACAGAGACCACCTCTGTAGATCTCCACTACCAAAACCTTGTTACATTAGTGTAGAGCCGGAGATCTTAGAAATGACTCTCTCAAAAAATAATAAGAGATGGTATATTTAGATGGATCTATACAGGCAATATACAGGATGATACAAAAGGAAAATGGCTCACCTTAGATAGAGAAGGCTCGCTGGTACTCCACACAGGAGGGATCTCCAGAAAGAGATCCTTCTCTGGTGGTAGCCAGCTCTTAAATGGGGCTTGGGGAGAGGTGGAGCCAGGCTCCACCCCCTCCAATCACACAGGTATTACTGCCTTCACCTGTGCCCCCATGGCTGACCCAATGCTCACCTCAGGTGATCAATCAGTGGTTCAGGCTGTGATCCAACAGTTCCCCTACAATTAGACTAATATACTAATAAGAAATTTAAAGCACATGGTAATGTATAGTTAAGCAGTGAAATGGATTATAGTGTGTAAAAAATTTCAGTAGGCAGACCAACTTAGAAAAAGAAATCTTGGAGAGCTTTTCAATACAAATATATCAACAGTTTAGAAAAATTTTGATTTTCATGGGCCACTGACATTCACTAAATTGCAGGGAACACTACTGTCTGTCACTGTACTTGTCCTAGTGTTCTGTTTCTTCTGGGAAATAACTTATTTGATAATAATTAGTGGAACACTTGGATAGGACAGATATTTATTATGATTCACCGTTTCTTACAAAATCCTCTGAAGACTCTATATTATCAGTACAAACCAGTGTTGAAATATGCTGAGTAGAATCAAAAACTGTTGCTTTTCCTTCCCTTATGGCATGTATCCAAATACACCCCTGCTCCAAGTTTTGAGAAGTACATATCATGTTATCTGCTTTTTTTCTTTCAAGTTTCTTGATTAACTTCTTTATATATATATATATATATAAGATATATAAATATATATATATATTTCAGGTGGCAGGAAATTTTTAGCTTTATCTGATGTAAATGTGAAATTTT
>VXAB01005243.1:0-78019 GCA_013399175.1 Odontophorus gujanensis
TACTACCGCACCGGCAAGCTGCACTGCCCCGCCGACGTGTGCGGGCCGCTCTTCGAGGAGGAGCTGGCCTTCTGGGGCATCGACGAGACCGACGTGGAGCCCTGCTGCTGGATGACCTACCGGCAGCACCGCGACGCCGAGGAAGCGCTCGACATCTTCGAGGCGCCCGACCTGCTGACGGGAGAGCCCCCCCCCGACGGCGACGACGACGACATGACAGCCAAGCGGCTGGGCATCGAGGACGTGGCGGCCGCTGCTGAGGGCAAGGGTGGGCGCTGGAGGCGGCTGCAGCCCCGCGTCTGGGCGCTCTTCGAGGACCCCTACTCCTCGCGGGCCGCCAGGGTAAGGGCCCACCACCAGCCCCACTGGGGTGAGGTGGGAGCTGTGCCTCCAGGAGCTGGCCCGCCATCCTGGTCTCGGTTGGGATGTGGAGGTGCTGATGTCTGGGGGACCACACTGTGTGCTGGTGGGCTCCGTAGCATGCTTTCTGGGGGCCTGCAGGGCTGTAGGTGTGCTGTGCCCTATGGCTTTCAGGGAGGTGCTGGGTTGTGTGAGGTGGTGAGTGCCCACAGCCCTTTAGTGGGGCTCTGCTGGCAGCAGGACCCGGTTATAGGGTGCCAACCTGCCCTCTGCAGCTCAGGGCTGTGAGGGAACACAGGTCCTTAGTGAGTTCTCATCAGATGGGATTTTAGATTTTGGCTCTTTCTTCTGTGCTGGAGCATGGTGTGAGTTTCGGCCCTGACGTGTAGTTGCTGCTGTTGGTTGTGATGGGTTTTGCTTTTCTAACCCATGGAACAAGCAAACGGTTGTAACACCTTCAGGAGAAGCACGCAGTGGTGCCTTGAACTCAGCTGTGGGAACAGCTCCCAGCAGCGAGTCCTGCCCGCAGCATGTGAGAAAGAGCTCGTGGTTGGAATGGGCTTGGATTTAAAGCAGCAGGAAGCATTTAGCAGTGCTTTCACTGGGTGTCCCTGTGCAGAACCCAGACCTCGTCCCACAACTGCAGTCGATACTGTCCCTCACAGTGCCACTGGGATCACCACAGCCCGATGGAGAGTGGGGTGTCAGGGGGTGCAGAGCTCCAGCTGGTTCCCAAGTGTCTCTAGAGCAGGCTGCATTCTGAATATGCATTAGTAGTGTTTTTATTGTTGCTCATTAAGGACATGCATGCAGCTTGCGCCTTGGCCACCCAAATTCAGCAGAGTTCAGCTGTCGGTACCTGGCCTCACAGCAGTGTGGTGGTCCTACTGCTGCTGGACAAGCTGCTGACAGCAGCGTAGAGCCTTCCACTGAACTTTGTGGTACACTGGCAGTGATCGTGAGAGAACCTATTTACCTTTTTAAAGTTAGAAGGTGGCTTGAAGTATTATATTTCAGCCACAGGCCGCCAGAGTGAGGCAGTGCCAGAGCTGTGGCTCTGAGTTCTGGTTCTGTTCAGGCTGCTTGGATTGCTGCTGGCAACTTGGAAGCACAGGGCACCTCTGTGCCTCGGGGCCAGCATATGCCTGCACCCACACCCCAAAGTGTGGCAGCTTGGGTTATGCTACACCCAGCTGGGAGCTGAGGTGCTATTGAGGTTTGGTATTTCCCCACACCTGAGTTAGACACTTTGTTTTCTGAGTATTATGGCGAAGACGGCATTGTTTTGTGTCAACTGAAATGATGACTAACTCTAAAAATATTTGGGTGAGATCCTTGCCGAGCGCAGGAAAAGCTCTGTGAGCATCAGTTGTGCCTTGTAGGGTGAGCTCCTGACTCATGTGCTGCTGGGTTGGTGGTGAGACTGGTAAACTTTCTTAAGAACGGTGGTAATTGTGCTTCGTGGCAGTGCTGCCTGATTGAACTTCCGCAGTGTCTGTTCGGAGGAACGTGATGCTGAGAAGGACTGGATATTTGTTATTAATGGCACGGTACTTAATATTTCTGATGTTTTCATTATCCCAAACTGTGATCTCTAAGAATAGAAATTTATAGAAATTCAAATATAAGTTGCCATGGTAACCTATTGCGGGATAGTGCACACACAGATTATTCTAGCAAGACCATCCAGCGATGTTATATAAACAGTGGAACTCATCTGTTGACGAAAAGGTGTACTGCATTAGGGGCTTAAGGAAATCAACTTCAATATATGTGCTTTGATAGTGCCGTCTACTAGCTGTGCTGTTTGTAAATACAAAATGTAATCCGTGTGCATACAGTTGCTTTGAAACCTGCAACACTTTCCTTTGTATCTCAGATTCAGGAGTTACACCTGAATATTGCTTGTTTTCATTTCACTGTTTGGGCTTTCTCTGCTCTCCGATGGAGCTCTGCTGTGTGGGTGGAGAGGTCCCAGGACCAGGGCTAAATCCTCTTTTGCAGTGCAGATCCGTACCCAGTTCTTATTGCACTGTGTGTGCTGTGAGTGTGACTGGTTAACAACAGTGGGGTATTCTGAACTCCTCTGATGGCCCCTGGCTCATGAGGACAAGGGGCTCGGTATGCTTTAGTAACGTGAAGAGAGATGTCAAAATAGTTGGTAAGAAAGTGTGAGAGGCACAGTTAGCACTGAGTTTGACAGAGTGTCTGCAGATGCCCGGCGCGACCTGCAATATCAGGGCCAGTCTCAGATACCATATTTCAAATTAATTAAGCTTTTAGGGCCTTTTATTTTTGAATAATAGTTGAAATACGGCACGTTTAAAGAAATAATTAACATTTCTCATTGGTCTTTGTTAAGGATTGTATTCTTAGCACAGGAACCCAAAAGCTGCCCGGGGACTTGCAGTGTTCGTGGCTGTCTGTCTGTCTCTCTGAGCAGCCTGTCTGTCCATGCACAGAGCAGGAATGGGACGGGGATGCCAGGCTGTGTGCTGCTGGAGAAGAGAAACTCTTGTGTGTGGCTGTACCTGCAATGATGCTGCTGGAGGCTGCCTGCAGTGACACTTCTGCTGACCTCCAGTGCTTGGAGAGGTCAGCTGTAGGAAGGGTTGGTGTAATGAGGGAGGTGAGCAGGGGAGAGAACTGAGTTTATGGATCCCCTCAAGGCTTAGAGGCCCAGAAATCATACGGGACGGCGTTCTTAGTGAAGTTAACTTATATCTTTCTTTGGTGGCTTGTGGACGTTGCTGGGTACCAGGGTGGCTTATGTGGGCTGCTCAGGATGCAGATGGCTTTTACTTTTGGTGAAAGCAGTGCTGCTGGGATAGTCTGACAGACACACCATGAATGAAGTGAGGAGGATACGGCCAGCTCAGAGTGTTAACAGTGAAGTGCGGGGCTTATTTGCTTTATTAAAAACAGAACAGGCATTTAATTTCTAAGTGCAAGTCTTAGAAATCTTTGAGTTACAAAGATTTTTCTTCCATCTGAAAATGGTTATAGGAATGTACAAAGAAAACAGTAAAGATTACATAGGAACTGAAAGAGTGGGCTTTCCTCTTGCCATCTTGCTAATGAAAGTGCAGAATTTACTGTTAAGTGGGGAAAAGTCTGTTCACTTATGCTGGCTGCTCTTAAAGCATCAGCACCTTGTGCCTGGGATAAACACCGTGACACATCACTGCTTTAGGTGTTCACACATTCCGTGACTTCGTGGGTGCACGGGCTGACTAAGTCATATTATAAGTAATTTTTATTCATTCATTTCTGGAATGCTGGCTGTTAAGAGTCTTAATTGCAAATAGTTGCTTAATAAGTTACCCGCTCAATGCAAGCCACTTTGATCTGTGTTAAATTTAGATGGTATCTGGTGGCACTGACATAGCGGTGAGGTAAAATCAGGAAGATTTCTGCCTCCCTAACTTCTGCCTTTTTCTCTACAGCTGTTCTGCCTGCTGCTGCTACTGTTTCCATGGAAACAAGCCAGCTCTTGGCTTCCTTTTTTCATTGAAAACAGCCTTCTCTCTGTCACTTATTAATCTCAGAAAAGCATTCTGTCATGGCTCTGACATGAGTGCCACAGAGCTGATCTGTCTGAGTATCTCAGGAATGGATGCTGGTATGTATGCACCCATGCACGTAGCCAGATTCATCCTCTGACTTTAAAATAATTCGATTAACGGACTTGCTCTGAATTTCCTTTGGTATGACTGGAAATGGAAATTTGCTTACTACACACAGCCCAAGATAATAACGGTACTGAGAATTATTCTTGGCTGAGAAATCTGGCAGACAGCATCCCGTTCCTCTGTGCAGTTCAGACACGATGCCCTGCTGCTCTTTGTCACGTTTTGTTTACAGCAGCGAAGTGCTGAAGTGATTTACGTTGGGATTAGAACGCGTCTTCAAACCCATTCATAACCCATTCATGTGGTGGTGGGGGAGCAGCTCTGGGGAATACTGCATAGGTTTCAGTGCTTCTGTTTGGTCAGGTGTCATGTTACTGTGCCGTCAAGTGATGCTGTCAGGGTAAGCAGGAAGTGAATTAAGAATAGTGGTATCTTCACGGTTCTTCTCATTCATAAGGTGTCTGGTACCAATACGTTCTGAAGAAGATGGCATTTTTACTTGGCTTTTTGAATTCGTGTTGAATTGTAATGAAAAAAAATCCAAACTTAGACTAATGCCAAATCCTTGCTTAGTGTCCGTCGTTATCAGAACGTTATGATTTTTAAAGGAGTTTTGTGTAGAAAATTAATCTTACTTGGCCTTTTCTCCCTCAGCTGTCCTTGCTAGAAGGTGTCTGTTCTCTCCTCATGAAGTTACCTTTCAGTCAGGGTAGCAGTATCAGAGCACAGCCGAGGCATCCTCTGTACATCTTCTAAACATTTCATACAATCTCTGGAGGAAGAGCTGCTTTGGCGCTGTTCATTTTTGCAGAGGCTGCTGATCTTCCTTCACTGCAAACTTGGCTCATCTTGGAGAAGTGTGTTCCCTTCAGCCGGAACAGGAGAGAAAGGGTTTGTGCTCTCTGTGTTTGGTACCTGATGGGATGTTCCCTTTTCATTCTCGTTCCTGAAGTCTTCTTCAGACCTTACGGCTGGCAGCACAACTTACATAAGCTTACTGATCACATGTAGGAGCTTGTGGGGGTTTCCACAGTGTACTTTTTACCACGGGTAAAGTAGGTAGGCCAGTAAAAATACAGAGAGGATAAAATATGGGATGTCAAGCTGTTGCTTATAATTCTACAAAGGATATTTCTATGGCAATATGTTTTTATCTCTACTGTTACTTCCCAAGAGCACTACTCCTGGTGCAAGGGCTGAGGCAAGAGGATATTTCTTGCATCAAAACCAATCTGAACTGGTGAACTCAGTATGCAACTGCAGAAATGTGTACAGACATACTGATATAAACTTAGCATTCAACATGATAAAAGAGGCTGTAAGTTGGAGTGCTGGTTTGGTACATTCACTGCCCTATCACAACATAGAGATGTACATACTGCTGTAACTGAGTGGTAAGCTTGTCAAAAAAACACCTAGATATAGCTGTAGGGGGAAAAAAACCAAAGAAGAGTGATTTCTCATTCTTTTTAGTCCTACAAATGTGTTTAATTAACATCATTGTTAGTACTTTATAATGACTAAAGCATTTTTGAAGGAAAACCTCCCATCTGTTAATCAGTAGTGTTAAAAATATAATGCCATCTAATCATACAATTTCTTGTGATTTGTTTTACAGATTTTTTTTGACTGAAGTGGTGACATGAAACTTAAAAAACAAATTATCCAATTATGTATTATAACTGTATTTTTTTTCCCCTGCTTCTAAGTTGTCTGAGAATTTTGAGATGCTGCTGTGTTTTTGATCTTTATACTAGTAGGTTAATTATTGCAGGGGTGTAATAACTCAGTCTTTTCTTATTACAGACAGCCTTTTGTAGATCCTTAGTATTTCTAGGTGAATTCTGGGTATCAGGTCTTTGACGTGCTCCAGGAAAAAATGTTGTAAATAGAGGAGAGCAACCTGTTATCCTGATTCACTAGTATGTGCTGGATATAAAACGCAGTATAATTTATTTCTGTGACAAGTATAGTTTCTTACATTGTCATGAGCATGCAGCATACGAATCTGTATTTTTAGTGTGCCTACTCTCCAAACAAGGCAGAGCATCTCTTGGAACTTGTTTCTGGTTTTGATAATGGGTTGAGTACCAGCTGCATAGCAGTAATCATCTTCTTAAATGTTTAATCCTTATCCTAAGAGAAAGAATTCTTTAGGAATGACTACAGCCACACTAGAATGCTTTGTTTGGTAAAAGCACAGGTCTACTGTAATACTGGGGCAATTTAAAGCAGCAGAAATCATGCACTGAGTTGTAGGTTTAATGGCTGAGAAAATTCTCTTTCAGTGAATCATTTTGGAGAACACAAAGTTCAGTATGATGACACAGAGGACTGTGGACTGGTGCTGTGAAATACTGCATATGGGTGGTTGCAAAAATAAGGACTGTGAGCTGCAATCCTGATGATTTTGCTTGGGGGACAGCACTGGTCCCCATCTCAGTGCAGGGTTGGAGTGGTCAGCTATCACAACTGGCATCCTTCTATTGATGGTGCTCTTAAATAGAGGCAAGAGTAGTGTCTCCAGTTGTATTTTGGTTGGCTTGCTTAATTTCTCAGTACATAAATGTTCACAGAAGACTTTTTTTTATCTACTGTGAGATAAAGGGTAATCAAGTATATTGATATTTAACAACCTGTGCAACCACAGGTGTATACTCAAAAGTAGTGGTAAAAATTCCTGTTACATAATATAAAGGATGTTTTTAAAGTATGCAAACACATGGCTATAAAATTTCTGATTTTTTTTTTTAGGCAGTACCATGGGAGACATCCTTGTCAGTCCTTGTTGGTGAACAGGTGTTCAAAAATTCATGGTGATTTTCAAGTGAGCAATCTGTTTTATATTTTTCATTGGCACCTAGTAATCTTATGCTCATATGAATCATAATAACTCATAGGTTTCAGAATTATTTTAATTTGTACAGGATTATGATGGTTAAGAGGTAGAAAATGTTAGTTTGTTTTAGTTAATGTTTAATACCATCCCAAATATTCTGTGCTTTTTTTCTGACCAGAACGTTGCAATATTCTAAATTCAGTCCAGTTATGGTTTGGAGAAGATCCTCATTTCTTTTTAGCTTTAAATTCTAGGTCTAGTATTTGCCTTTGCTTTTTCCATTTGAATGGAAAGGACATAATTGATCATCAAGTGCATCTGGATTTCATCTTGAACATTCTGACACTGGTCTGGGAAATGACTTAAAGAAATTAGGTGTTTATTTGATTTCTTGTATGCTTAAGCTTGTGTTGAAATGTTTTGTTGGAATAGGAGCTGAGTTTAGACTGCTGTCGAGGGTTACGTTCTCATATTTCAAACTTCTCTTACAGTAGAAAATGAAGTCCTTTTACTACTAATATTTCTGAGTTTCATACTTTCATAGTTTAAATAAAATGTATGCAGTAAATGGCATCTGAGGCTATTCTTTGGGTAGAATTCAAGCAGGATTGCATTTCAGCCCAAGTACCGGACATCAGCTCCACTATATAACTAATTACCTGCTCATTAATAGTTGATGTTAAACAAATTTATTTAAAAACGCTGGATATCTCCATCCCTTGGCCAGTAACTATCATCACTGATGCTGTTCTAGGCTAGGTTGAAACTTCTGTCAGCCAGATGGAGTTATTTTCTTGCTCACCTATGTGGTAATGTACCTGTAAGGTTGGAGAAATAAATGGTAATGTTTGTCATTTGTTGCCAAAAAAGGCAGATGAAGCCGATGATTCAGTGACCCATGAATGGTCAACAAAATTGGTTTGATGCATTGCAGCTACAGGGTCTCCTTGGTTAGTCATTGTGTGCTTTAAATCGATGCCTCCGTAGCAGGATAAACGAACTGGGGAATTTAAAAAGTAGAGAATGTTTGATATGAAGGAGAAATTACATCTTGGTGGAAAATGCATCATTACAGATTGAAAAAAGGAGTGTAATTTCATTATTTTAGTTTTTCACGATATAGTCTGTTAGATCTTAAAACTAAAGAAGACAGTATTTTTCATTACATGTCTATTTCTCTAATGAACGATTTTCATTGAGTTAAGGATGGAAGCTGTCAGTTGTCTTTAAACTCCAGGCACATCTACCAGATTGATGCTTTTCATTGCAGTTGCCTCTTCCTTAAAGTGCAAAGGGAGCTTTCAGAATTACTGCTTTAATGACAAGGCTTATTCAGTTTTGGAGCTGGCTATTGCAGCAAGTATTGTAACGATGTAGGTTTCCACCTTATAATACAGCTTCTGAGAAAGGTACAAGTGTCTCCCCAAAATGTCTTCAAAGGCTCTCAGAGCTGGTTCTTAGTTATCCATGTCCTCTTTCTTCATCTCCACCAACACCTTGCACTGCCGATGAGCCGGTAACTCCCTATTCCAGTACTTTCCAAACAAAGACTTTTCCAATGCATTTGTAATAAAATTAACCATTCAGCTTCAGCTTGAAGTACAAAGACAGTTGGTTATACATGCCTCTCTACTTTCTCTGCTGCCTTTGATAATGTTTATGCTGGCAGCTTTTCTTTGAAAGATTGGTGGCATGCATCAGTTACTGAAATTTTGCTGGGCTTTCATTTCAGTGATTTTGTATTCTCAACATTCTCAAAGAATTCACTAGTAGAAACGTGTCCATTAGTCTTTAGAGAAGTGCAGATTTAGTTCATACTGGGTTTATATTTTATTAGAGGAACCTATCTTGCACTGGAGTTGTGACAGATTTATGAAATGAAGGCAGTCTTTGAAAGAAGGTCTGCTTTAGTGAAAAAATATCAGTAGCTAACTTTCTAAAACAGTGAAGAAAACCATTAAACTCCCATCTTTTGCTGCTATTCTTTGTGTAATCCTTGAAGACACAGATAGGAGATGTGTATCAGTAATTAAAATCCACAAACATGGCCAAATCTTATTTTCTTTGTTTACTGGTAAAGCTTTTTAAAAATAATGAGGTAATCGTCATGGTTTGTAATCTTAATGTGAGCAAAATCCTTTCTCCCAGAGCCCTGTGATATTGTGGGAAGGTTATGGCAACACTGGGGGCTAAAGGAAAATGTTGTATGTTATAAAAACTTGTGCTGTAAATTTTTCATTGAAATTCTACTGCTCAGACAAGTACCATGTCAGTGTGACAGCAGTGTACCTTGCAAGACCAGCTGTGAAGTGTGAATCTGACGCGGGGGAGAACGTTTGTGGTCCTCATGCTTTCAGATTTCAGGTGTTTTTATCCATATATTTATCTACTTGTATATATCTCTCTCTATGAGTATGACTGCAAATTGTAGAATCAAAGAATCACAGAATGGTTTGGGTTGGAAGGGACCTTAAAGACCGTCTAGTCGCAGCTCCCCTGCTGTAGGCAGTTGCCACCCACTAGATCAGGCTCCCCAGGGCCCCATCCAACCTGGCCTTGAACACCTCCAGGGATGGGGCACCTACAGCTTTCCTGGGCAACCTGTTCCAGCGTCTCACTAGCCCTGAAGTGAAGAATTTTCATCCTGATATCTAGTCTAAACCCACCCTCACTTAGTCTAAAACCATTCCCACTTGTCCTATGACTACGCTATCTATGAGAAAGAGTCCTTCCCCAGCTTTCCTTTAGGCTCCCTTTGGGTACTGGAAGGCTGCAATGAGATCTCTCTGGAGCCTTTTCTCCTCCATGCTTAACAGTCCCAACTCCCTCAGAAGCTCTTCAAAAGAGAGGTGCTCCAGCACTCTGATCATACTCATGGCCTTCTCTGGACCTGCTTCAGCAGCTCCGCATCCTTTCTTTGTTGGGGTCCCCAGATGTGGACACAGTACTGTAGGTGTGGCCTTACAAGGGCAGAGCAGAAAGGGACAGTCGCTTCCCTCACCCTGCTGGCCACCCCTCTTTTGATGCAACTGGCCTGGGATGCGAGTGCACAATGCTGACTCAAGATGAATTTTTCATCAACCAAGACTACCAGTCATTGTCCTCGTGGCCCAGCCTGTATTTGGGCTTAGGTTTACCCCAACTCAGGTCCAGGAACTTGCACACTCTAATACTATGTAGTCAATATTATATGCACACACATTTTTAAATGTGCATAAGAGTATTCCTAACCAGTAATTATAGTAGATGAGAAGATTCTTCTTTCTTCTATCCTTTTATTTATTTGGCTTTTTTTTTTCTTTTCCATCTGTTTATCCTTAATGATCTTAATGAAGAAGGCTGCATCCCATGTCTTGTGACTTAATTCTTTTACCAGTTTAATACAGATTCTGTTAGTACAGGTAGAGTTTTATGGGACGGTCTGAATATCTTGCTTTATTAAAGTATCATAGACTTATCTTAGTGGATATACATATATTTCTATACTGAAATAGTGTTTTGTTAATTATATTCTGATTATATTTGATGATAGAACTACTGCTCCTTAGCTGATAATTTTTTTCTTACTAAAGAACAGAAGAAAGTTTTGAAGCAGTTCTGTGAGCTTTGAAACTAAGTAAGTCTTGCTTTGTTTGAATGTATAACTGAGCTGGTGAGGATACTCTCAGCTCCAGTAAAAGTTTTTCCTTACCTTGCTGCATTATGAAGAGAGCAGATTTGTTGCCATCAGGAGATTCTGAGCTCACATGACAGCTTTTTTTTTGTTGTTGGTTTTGTTTTGAGGGATTTCTTTGTCTATACTGCACCTTATTTTCACATTCCTGTACAGCTTCAGTTTTCAAGACCGCTGTCCTTTAGTGCAATTCCATTATAAATGGCCCGCAGCTACAGAGTTCTTAGATGTGAGACAGGTAAGTTTTTTAATTTTTAAAAGGTAAATTTGATTTTACCGTAGAAGTCCTGATAACAGAAGACAAGAAAGCCCTTGCATTTCCATTTGTTCCTCCATCAGGTAGTGCAGCTCCACTGCAGAGCTCAAGAGAAGGAGAAAAACAAGCAGATACTCTTTTAACCAGGAGTGGGTTTCAGAGAAATACCTCTGTACTTGAGAGCTCAATTTTTTGTTCAATAAATAATAAATCAAGATGGAAATGGTTTATGTATTTCATACAGTCACTTCTGCATTATGACATGTATGATGTCATTAAAAAAAATTATTCCAAAACAAACCGATTTTTTGTGGTGTCCATATTTATGGAAAGCATCTACAAAATGTAAATAAGACAATTCTTCCCATGGATTTGTTTCAAATATCCTTCAATGTTTATGAGAATTTATGGAGTTAGACAGAATGGCTCAAAAACCAATAAAAAGGTCCAGTTCTTCTAATAAATTATTTAGTTTTGCACTAGAACATTTTTATACTATATGTATAATATGTATATTTTATATGTATATGTATACAAATGTATATATGTCCAATTATATATATTCTTTATTTCTTGAGACATTTTAAGAAAATCATGTCTTTCAGGGATATAGCTTTCCTTTCTACAGCTATTGATAACAGGGAAATATTAAGGAAACCTCAGATTTGGCAATTGTTTTCTTCAGATGATGATGATAAACACATATTATGATTTTTCATTTTGTTTAAGTAATCTAGCCTGTTTTATTATTCATTTACTACGGTTTTTTAAGTAAATTATACATTTAGTTATATTTTGTAGAAGGGAGAGAGGTTCATTTCAAATCCAGTTCAAATCTCTGTTTCTTGTGAGGCAGAATGGGAGTGCTGCATAAAGAGAAACACAGAAACGTGGAACTAATGTTTGTGTGGAAGATGCAGAAAGTCATTGTAGGGATTGTGTTATGAGAAACTCATTTGGTCAGGTTCAGAGGGAGATGGAGTTTGACGAGGGCTTGGGGACTAATGTGCTAGCAGTGAATTCTGGAGATCCAGTTTATGTCTCTACTAGGATATAACATCTCCAGTGGTCTACCTTTGTGGTACACCCTGTCTGCCAATTGGGAAGATATAACTGTTCTCTTACCTTAAAAGATCACAAAATAACTTCCTTATTTTTTTTAAAGCAGTGTTAAAAGACAATTATAAAAGGGGCATAGTGTTTCAGTTGGTGTCTGTCAAATGCAGTGAAGAGGAGAGCTTAGATACTTCTCAAAGAAGATTTAGGGTAGTTGTTTTCTGTGCTCACCATCTCATGATCTCATTTTACTTTTCTGATATCTTCATCTCATTCACTTTACAGCATGGATCTGTTAGGGAATAAACTAGGATTGTGTCATTTGGATATATTCATAATGAGTATGAGAGGAAATCCCTTAAATATATGGATAATTTTGCTTACAGAACAGCTGGAAGAGCGTATTCAGATAAGGTGTATATCCCACACCTGGACAATAGGAAACTTTGAATTAAGTAAGCACTGTTCATTTAGTGAGCTGACTGAGGCAGGGTCTGCATGGGAAGAAACTTTTCAGTAATGTTTATGAATGTTGCTTTGTAGTGTATGAAAGCAAGTAGATCAAATTAAGGTGGGGGTTGGCTCTGTTAGGCAAGTTGACAGTTTTTCCCTCTGAAACTTCCTGTTACTGAAGTAAACATCTCCAGAATTTAGTACACCTGAAAACAATGCAGTTTTCATTCTTCTCACCACTTGCGAAATGTTTGCAAAGCCTGTGCAGTTAAATTCAGGTGCATCAGAGTGGAGAGTCTTAAAATGAGAAATACTAGCCAATCTATACAGTTGACTCTGCTACCAGTTCGATCTGCAGTATATTAAAAAAGCTGTTCAGTATTTTCATTGATTTCATGTTGTTGTGTTCCTTCAGGTTCCTTAAATTGTCTCAAACCTAATCTTGTCCTACAGTGAGAGTTCTTCATGCTCTCAGTTGCAGTTTTGCCTTCTGTGACTTGGGCAGTGTGACTAGAGGACTTGCTGGTGACGACTGTGACAAAAATGTGGAGTACCTCCGCCTTCTCCACATCCCAAGTAAACAGGTCTCCTCTTTCCTTCTGGTGAGAGCCCACATTTTCTGGCTCTGCCTTTTATCACAGATGTGCCTACAGAAGCTTTTCTTGTGGATGTCCCTGGCCATTTTTAACTCAAGCACTCCAACTGATCACCGACATGCTGAGTGATGCTCCCTCCTCATGTCCTTTGTCTGTCCTTCCTAAAAAGCCTGTATCCCCATTGCAATACTCCATAGGAGTCAGAAATTGTAGGAGCCGTCCTATCACGTCTCTGTGATCCCAGTAACATCATATCCCTGCAAGCATACTTGTCTTACATGCACGTGCACAGCAGCATTTAATCTGGGCCCCTGATGAAGCTACCTTACTGGCTGGAGTGGCTGGAATTCCTTCACGCTCCTTCGGATGACCTGTGATCCTTCTCCGGGCTTCTATTGCTGGCATCAAAGCAGTTGGAACTGGATAGCCTGAGGTTCCCTTCCCCAAGCAGCTTTAGTTTAAAGCCCTCTTCATTAGCTTCCCAAGTTTCTTCTAACTTGATAAATCAATTGTTTTCTAAGTAGTGGAAGCCAAAGGCAGCAAGCAAGTTGCCACAAGAATTTCTGGAAGAGTTGTGAAGGCCAGTATTGTGGGTTTGATATTTTTTTCCCACCTCAGCAAAGACATTTATGTTACTTTTACATATCTTGGAAGGCATTCTGAATTATGACAGGAAATTTGTTAATAATTTGGCTGCTATGCTTCTGTGCTGGAAATGACTTCTAACTCTACTTGGCCAAGGTTTGAGGATGTGTTTGGAACACATGACATTGTTGGCTGAACTCAGCCCAGAACATGACGGCTGACAAGTGTTAGGTCTGCTCTGACCGTGCAATGGCAAGCAATTTCTTCATTCAATTAACTGCAGGATAAATGAATGAGCTTGTTTTCTTTTTCCATCTGAAATGATTGCTGCCTGTAATCCTGACAGGAAAGAGCTACATGTTTTTGGAATTTCTTCTGAGGCTTTTGAAGTTTGAAACATTCTCCTCTGAGTGCTGATAATAGCCACATAAAGTAGGGCTGGATTTCAGCATAGTTCCTCATGCAGAATAGTAATTGATATTGAAACAATATCCAAGTTTTTATACAGAATTGAATGTACACTTCTATGCAATAAACTGTAAAGTAATTAGCAATAGAAAATACATGGAGTTATAGCTGTAAAAGTCTGTCACTTACGCTTTCTCCTTTGTGTGCATACCGTGCTGATTTTGTGCAAGGTTCTGAATGTGGCAGGGTTCAACGGGAGTATACCACTGATCTTGTTTCACATTCACTGTGTAACTTTAAGAAAAAAAAAATAGAATAAAAAGCAAATCTTCCATTATGGGAGTTTAGCTTAAAAAAAAAATAGTTGTGTGTATTCCTAGTGGTAATGTCTAACAGTTGGTATGGATTGCTAGTTTGGCCCTAAGAAGGCCATGAGCTGGTAGCCATGCTAATGAGCTGAATTTAACACTAGAGGTTGAAAAGATCCTCCCTTGCTGTGTGTAATGTAGATATCACAGAATGAAACAGTGACAGCCTCCTAATATTATAAAATACTTTCAAGGGCTATCCAGCTAAATACATTTTGTTCTGTTAATGTTTTAAAATAGAGATTGGAGTTCATTGCAGTGTTTTTTCCATTTGCAGATCTTTGTGTTTAAAAGAATGACTCTGGACTTTTCTTATTAGCCTCGCAATCTCTGAATCAGGAAAGGATTTCCTAGAACATGCAAGGAATCCTGCAGCAACTATGCACTGTCAAATTGATAAGTATGCTAGAGGGTTTGAGTGCTCCTATAAATACCTGTAAGTAGGAAACCAATCTGAAAAAAATTACCTTAAATCTTTGAGAAGACAGAACCATAAAGAAAACATCTAATCAGGAGCTTCTGAGGAAGAATGATACATTTGAGATGTCAGCTGATTAAAAAGGCCAGATGAGAGGAATAAAAAAAGACCTGATAAAGTGGGGGGATTTTGTATTTTATTTTATTTTTTAAGACCACAAAGTCATCTAGGCTTAGAAAACTACAGATTAGCGTTGCCTTGAAATATAGGTTGTGTTGGTTATAGTTGCTTCCACATTTGTTTTCTTCTGCAGCCTAGGGAAGGAAAAACACATGTTAACAGTTTTGTAGGGTGAAAATATTTGCGTTTATCACAGTTCTTGGGAATTCTTTAGCTGATTAAAATTAAGTGTTGGTAGGGAGGAAGGGAAAGAAGACTGCCAGGGAGAGAGAAGTCTCAGTGCCCATTTGTATAGAGCTGTGCAGTCATCTTAGGCGTAATTATACGTTTGTCTCTTGAACTGCTGAAAGAAATATTTTACTTTTTCAGTTTACCATAAATCTCTCTGAGGCTTTATCTGAATGGCAAAAATGCAGTGTACATTGGTAAGCTTTGGAATGTGGTCCTGTATGCGGATTTGCTCTTGACACTACTTATATACACACTCTGTATTGAAACTGGTGCTTATTCTGTAGTATTTGTAGGTTTTTAGATAGGAGATATTAAATACTTGAAAACAGGTGCATTGAAATACAAGTGCATTAGACAAAGCACTTCATCTTCGGGTTGGTAAAGATATATTTATTTACTAATGTTATGGGCATGGTAACATAGTGATTTTTCAAGAAAGTGGAGTGCTATTTTTTTCCAGTTCATAGGAAAGTGAAAAATAGGTCATGCTAAAGAGACAGAAGAAGTGAAAAAGATAAATTTTTAATATCTGAAATTCAGTAAGTAGTGTAAAGATTTTTTTTTTCTTTCATAGAAACGAATGGGCTAGAAATAAAATAACCTTGAATGAAATTATCCTAAGACAGAGTATGTCATAACATTATGAATTGACTTACTCAAGTCAGGACTTTTTCACCATCTCAAAACCTTTTTTTGGCTGTTGAACACTGGTCCTGCAGCAGTAAGAAAAAGTACTAGCAAGGTTTTGGAGAGTCTCAAATACCAGTTGATTCTTCTAATTCTTTAAACAAAGAGCATTTCTGAAGATCTTGAGCACTAGGAAAGATGTGTGTCCTGTAGATCATCACGGAGGACTCTTCTGAAAACACTGCATTTAAGTGGTATGAGCTAGCAGTGTTTTTTATTCTTTTGGGAGAAAATCCCCAAATACACTGCCAAGAATGGCAAACTATGTGCTGTGCTCTGCAGAGAAGAGGTGAAGACAAACATAAATGATGGGTCAGAACTTCTAAAAAAGAATATAAATTCCTTTCTGCATTTTTTCAGCACAGGAATCCCTTCTCTTAGTAAGGAAGATCAGGAATGAATTAGAAGCTTAATAAACATTGTTTCCGAAGCCCTTACTCCCCCTTGATCTTGTCTCATGCTTTTTGTTGGCCAAAGTAAAGTCTAGAATAAATTCTTTAGCAAATAATTTCTTCTTTTTGGCATGCTTGTTTTGATACTTTTTTTCCGTAGAATGAAGAAAGCCACATTTTCTCTCAGACTTTGTCTGAAATACAGAAATGTGATGGCTCCTGAAGTTTGAGCTTGAGCTCGTACAAATTCCGGACTTTTAGTGCCTTGAAAGCTTTTGTAAGCTCTGCAGTGGAGTCCTGTTCTTTCAGATTTTTTTTTTTCCCATGGTATTTTTATGTTATGGAAAAACAATTTTTTTTTGTGAGTTTTATTATTATTATTATTTGTATTTATGCTCATTTCAGTGAAGAATGGATGATTTGCTTCCTTGCTGATGCAATATGCCTTTCTGCATCTGATACTAGTTAAACAGGTTATGTATGTATGTAATACAGAACTGGAAATCCTTTTCTTCTTGGCAGTAGGAGTCTTATTTTCAAGGGGAGTTTCACCATGTACTTTTTCTGCTATTTGTTAATACTGTAAAAAGTGGCATAATTGTCCTTGACTGTCATCAGTTTTCTGTCTTCAAAGGTAACACTGTTAATGCCATTAGCTAATATTAGTTTGATAATAGGAAAGAGATATAACAATGAGCAGAAGACTGAATGACTTGCAACAACATAAAATGCTGTGTTGTTTGATCTATAGGATACATTTTCATTACTGGGTCTAGGAGACTTACTCTGTACCCATTCAGTTAAGATGAAGGCTTGGAAAAGGAAGGGAAGAGCAGTAAAAGTTGAAAATGAAGGCTGAAGATTTGCAGCCTCTCTTTTTATGAATTATAGATGATGTAAATTAAAGTGTCAGACAGTACTGAAAAACTGCTTTGTCTGTGACTGTAATAAGACCATTTAATGAAAATTGGAAATACTTTGGAACAAATAGGAAGAAACAGAGCCACCCAACATATGAAAATCAGTATCTGTGAATGATGATTTTGTGATACCTTTCATCAAAGATTTGCTTGGAAAACCTTACTGATAATTGTGTGGAAAGGGTAACCCTTCCTAAATATGCCATACTCAGAGACAGTTACAGTTCTGCATTAGATCTTCACCTCCTTTTATTCAACTGTGTGTATGTTACATCATCATTATTTCATAAATTTGTTAATGTTGGGAACAGATTATTTTTCTTTTGGCTATTTCCTTTTTTTTTCCCCTAATTTATCTGTTTTCCTTATTTTTCTTGTTGTTTTGTTTTGGTTTTTCCCTCTATTCATTTCTGTTACTACTGGAGGACTTACTAAATTTAACTATCCCATTGTTTCTGATTCATCAGCAAGGCTCCATTCCATAAGTGAAGGTCTTTTTATTTGTAGATCTAGTGGTATATCTTGTGGCCTTAGATACCTGATTCTGCAAACAAAATTTGATGTTCATCTTTTTTTTTTTCCCCCCTAAGCTAGCAGGTAATGTAAAATAAATAAATCCCTATAGATTTAGAACTATGTGCTATTAAATATAACAAACAATTCTCCATTTTCAAACACAGCTACACTTGGAAAATAAAAACTGCAGGGTGGACTGCCTCTACTTTTAAGAAAAATCCTATACACTGATCCATTTTATTTCAATTACAGAATCCTCTATGCAGTGCTTGCTTAAAAAGTTCCCAGGCGTTGTGGTACGTAATGCTGCAGTTGGGTGCAATTCTGAACACCTAAAATTGGTAGGAGTCTTAAGTTCTTTGTCTTCTGTGTAGTTAGAGATACAGGCCTGAATGATTAGAAATAGGCAAGATAGGTGTATATATTCAGATAGCATAAAACCCCTTTTGTGTGTTATCAATGAAATTCTGCTATGTATGACCAACACTGGCTCACTTCATTTCATTGGAATCTCCTTGATTTCACGCAAGTTGTACTACTGAAAAATAGGGCAGAAAAGTCAAAAAAGAGCAAATTGTTGTCTTTGTGCATTAAGTACAGAATTGACACTGGTGTTACTAAATTGTTTGCTAGAGCTGATTTACCTATATTAGCATAGCAGGCTTGTACGACTGTGGTTCAATCAGGTTAACAGTGTGTCATGTACTCATTTAGCTTAGTTTGGTTTCCAAACCAATCTTCCCACACTTTACAGAATATACTAGAGGGTTGCTCCAATGCAAATAAGTCAATTTCCAAAACAGTGTAACCAAGTTGGTGTAATTTCTGTGTAGATTACTTGTAGTATTTGGATGTTTAGATCTTGGAAATCTCTTTTTTACACCTAGAGCTATCAGTTTTGTGCCTGAATGCTTGATATATCTGAAGTTGCTTTCAGTATGTGGTACTTCTCTAGAAATAGAAAGTATTTGAATAAAATCGGATTGAAGTGACTTGAGTACTCAAAGGCTTGCTCTAGAGCCACTCACTGCCTGCACTTCTTTAGTACTTCACTGTTCCTGCTCTTTGTCTCAGTCTCTTTCAGCTCTAAATTGTGTAAGAATTTTGAATTGTGCAGCTAGAGTCTTGATATCAGCTCTAGGCTTCCCTGACTGTTAAAGGAACAGAGAGAGAGAGGTTCCCAATGCAATTTGCAGTTCAGTTTGTAATCTCATCTGTAAGTGTAGTTTTAGAGAGCTTGAATGCATACACATTTATATTTATTTTTAGGAAATTAGTAAAATCATCTCAATTTCATTGTAATCTGTTTTTTTAATGGGGGAGAAATGTGACAGCTGCTAGCATACATTATTATAATTTATGACATCACATAACCACCAAGTGGTTGTGTTTTTCATTCTTTACCTGTGAGCTGTGTTCCCCCTTTGCCACATCCCCCAGGTGCACAGCAGAACTATTGCATGCTCTTTGGATGGGCTGTAGCTTCTTGAGACATGCCAGGATAGACCTCTAAAGCTGTTATTTCTACATTTGTGATTTCAGTTCTCCCCCACCTCAGATTCTGCCCTGCCAAGCAAGGGAGCAGCTGACTGCACTGTGCAGCAGGGTTGGCATGTGGCTGGTCTGTGATTGGTCTGTAGCTGTCACACAGAGCAGAGCTCAGAGTTGTCCCACCGCTCCCTGGGGGAGCTGCAGCTACCATGAGGCCTCCACTCAGCTCCTCTGCTCTGGGCTGGACATACCCAGGGACCTGGGCTGCTCCTCATACATCCTGAACTCTAAACTCAGAAATCCTTGCTGAACAGTGGCCTTGTGACTCCCCCACCAAAACACATGCAGGAGGGCAAAAGAGTGAGCTCTGTTTGTTCTCTGCAGCGTGAGGCAAGGAGAACAACACTGAAGCAGAGAGATGCCTGGATGAAGCACGTGCAGCCTTGTTTCTCTTCCTGGTCTTTCTTGTCAGGGTAACATAAGAGATGCTTCAGAGCATCAACTTAAGAAGCTGTTTTTCAACAGAAAACAACAGTCAATCAAAACGGAGACCAGCCATAACCCAGGCACGGTTTTATTTTAAAACGTATGCAAATAGTCTCTGCTCACAAGGGAGGTAAAACAAACGCTTCAGCAGGAAACCTCACACTGGGCTGCAGTAAGCAGGCGCCTGCTCAGTGCTGTTCAAATGGAAAGCACTACTTGTCTGTGCAGTACTGTGATAGCTCTGTTTAGGTTGGTTGGTGGCCTGGAGAATATGCCCTTTGAGGAGTGACTGAGGGAACTGGGGCTGTTTAGTATGGAGAAGAGGAGGCTGACGGGAGACCCTATTGCTCTCTTCAAATACCTGAAAGGTGATTGCTGTGAGAATGGGGTTGATCTCTTCTCACTGGTGACAGGTGACAGGACAAGGGGAAGTAGCCTCAGGTTGTGCCAGAGGAGGTTTAGTTTGGATATCAGGAAACCTTTACAGAAGGGGTTGTTAAGCACTGGAATATGCTTCCCAGGGAGGTGGTAGTTGAGTCACCATCCCTGAATGTGTTTAAAATCTATCTGGATGTGGTGCTCAGGGACATGATTTAGTGGTGGGGAGTTAGGGTAGTGTGGTTTGGTTGTGGTTGGACTTGATGAGCTTTGATGTCTTTTCCAGCCTGAGTGATTCTATAACGTACATTAGGAAGCTGTGCAAATTCAGTAATTGCAATTCTAGTTTTGCTATTTTGATTTTTGATAGTAGTAGAAACTACTGGGATTGAATTCTTCTAACTTTAAACGTTGAGAAGGATGTCTTTTTGTACTGTGTGTTTTAGAGAAAGAGATTCAGAAGTTAGATAAAAGGTAATGTAGTGATGATGTAATGACCCTCTTGGTTTCATCATTGCATGCTGAACTACCCTCTCAACATTGCTGTGAGCGTCAATGGGATTTGCATCCACCTAGGTTGAATTTTGGTTAAGGATGAGTGACAAATGCACTTGTGTGAATGGAGAATTTTCTGCTGTGTGGTGTTCAGTGCTGGGGAAGAGGCTAGAGAACGAATACAGACTTTGTCAAGCACCGCAAATTCCCTCTTAATCTTGCCATAAATAATGTTCTGTTCTGAAGGGTGCCTTACCACTTCTATTTTATTTTTCCAAGTAGATTTTGTTTGTACCTGGAAGCAGACTCCATTTACTTGACTGAAATGAATGGCTTCACCCATTTCAGAAGAAACTGTCTTGTAGTGCATCAGAGGGAGATTGATTGTTTGACTAAATGTCACTGCAAATGTCATAAACATGAAAACAACTTGCTTTAAATTTCAAGGCAACAGGTCTTGACAGTGGGAATCCAACCCAGCCGTACAGTATGTGGCTACTGGGAATCACTTCATAGAAAGGTTGTGAGAAACGAAAGTAGCTGGTGGATGCTTATAGGGCATATTGCATTGTATTGCCTCGAGTGAAAGCTTTGAATGAGATCATCCACACTTTATTCCATTCTTGCTTATTTTATATTCTCTTCTTAATTGCAGTTTACTTTATAATTTTTTGAAATCAGTAGAAATTGTTAATTTTTAGGAAGTGATATATTTATAGTCACATAAATTTTAGAAATGTGTATTTACCCATAGACTGTGATTGTACACTTGTAGAACAAGAGAGCGGTCTCAGATTATAGGTTAAGGTTGGTGCACTCCAGAATTTTTTTTTTTTTTTTTTTGTGGACATTATTACTTTCTTACTCTGTATTGTTGTTGTGTGTAGCTCCTAAAAGCATCAAATAACAGATCGAGTTCCACAGGACAGAATTGTTGAGAGTGAAAGGAATTGTGCAGGAAGGCATTGTGGACTGACACTGTTTTGACTTCATATTGCAAGTGTTGTATATTAATAATGGGATGGGTGCAATTCAGGTGATAGGATAACTCCAACAACAGCAGAATGAGGACTTGGAACCTATGCTCCATGTAAATTTTGTTTAGTTTAGAAACAACCTAGTGATAGTCCAGTCATGTATCTGAAGAAATGCAGCAAAAATTTATAGTGTGTGCCTGTGCCAGAAATACTTCATTATTATTAAGGGACCTATCTTTTTCTTATGGGAAATGGTAGCAGAGTTGTTTTTTTTTTTTTCCTTAAAACAAGATCTGAAAGTAGGTTTAAAAAGACTTGAAAATAATAATAAAATGTTTTCTGGAATACTCTCCAAAACCTTGAATTCAACTAGATTTTATCTTTGATATGTTTTTATTCATTTAACAGTATCTTCCAGTTTTGGTGTGCCTTTGATGTTTGGCCTTTTCATGTTTGTGCTTATGCAGATAAGTAAGTGCCCATTGAATATGCTCACAAACTTTTCTGAATCAGAGCTGTATATTTTTTCCAACTGTGTGTTTCATACAGAGAAGTGCATTCAGATTTATGGCAAGTAGTGGAAATACTCAGCAGTTGTTACTTCTGAGCAAAAAATAAAATTTGATCAGTAAAGGATTTCTTTTTTAACTGTGTATGTATGGAAAAAAAGAGATATTGGGAAGAGACAACAAAATTCTGAAATACTTTTGTCAGCTTTTAATTTTAAAACAGTATTTTCAGTAGAAATCTAATTGTAAGTTAGGAAGAATGGTAAAAAAGATATAAATATTTTAATTTTTAACAAAAAAAATATTTTTTCCCTACGAAAACTGAACAACTTATACTATGGACTCATCCATCTTAACTTTTAGTATTTCATTGCGTTCTCTAAACTGAGAAGTTCGTTGTTTCCATTGCTCAAGTGACTGCCCATGGCTAGGCATTTAAGGCTGCCTGTGATAGACAGAAATAGGAGTATTTAGTACCTAGAACTCTAAATTTAGTACTCTATTAGTTCTGTTGCTGGATAGAGTACTAAATGTCAAATAGTGTCAATGCATGTGGACATCAGACACCTAAAGCGAAGCTTACTGCTCGAGTCTGAACTGTGTGCCTGGTTGTCAAGGCCTTGTGTACTGTGACAGTAGTTTTCTGGTGAATATTCACTAATTCTGGGGAAATAAGTGCCTTGTGAGAGGGCAAATGGAGCCCCAGCAGAACTCAGAGGCATGAAAAAGGTTAAAAAAATAAAAAAAAAAATTTTTAAAAGGCTTGGCGGTCTTCATGAGTGAATTAAATCTCAGGCTCAAGAATAGATAAATTAAAAAAAAAAACATGTAGTAGGTGAGATTTGATATGTAAATTTGAATATCTTTCAGTAAATGCCTGTGTAAGTAGAGATAGTAAGTCTTCACGAACATTTATTGGCTTTTTAGCAAAGTTCACTACGCAGAAATATGTCTCTTCTGCTCATTTTAAAGTTTGGGCATTAGACTTAATTGATTCATAAGGAGGCGGCATGGCTGATAGGCTGTTATTAATGTGCATAACTTACTGAGATGGGCTTTGTTCTGCATACTTAAGAAGTGAATTGTAACAGAGATGGCCCAATTATCAGCAGAAATGGAATGGAAATTTTTTTGTAGATGCATTATAAATATTATCAATTTAGACGAATTTTACATGTTATTAAAACAAACAAAAGAAGTGGAAAAGAATAGTTGAAGTTTCTGTGTAAGAAATCACAATGGTTAACTTCTCCATAACAGCAGTAGTCTGACTGCACATCGACCAGGAGAAGACTTCGCTCTTAGAGGAAGAAAAAAACAGCATACTTAGATGTGCCATTGGAAAAAATGAAAAACAAAAACTCTTACAAAAAATAACTCTTCAAGGGAAATCGGTTGCTTTGCTCAGTTAGAGTGCCTACTCAAAACTGCCAGTAAGGCATGTGTGCAAAAGTTGTCCAGGCGATGCTGAGCTGTTGTACAAGCACTTTAGCTTGTCATCAAGTGTCTAGTGACAGTAGAGTTAGACCCCTCTGTTGAGTCCCACCTGCCTGGTGTGATGTCTCCTTGTGGTCTTGAAGAATATTTCTCTTCTTGTATAGGATATGGTAGACCTACCATATGGTGGGGGACTGTGTGTTTCCAGTGCGTGGGAGAGCTGGGCACTGCGTACTACAAGCTCTCCCTCTGCATGTAATACAAAACCTTTTGGCACAGCACCCAGTGTTGACCTAGTTCACTTGAACCTAATGAGTCCCACTCCTGTTTTTAAGACTTATGCGGCCTTGGAGACTCGAAGCAGGAGAAATGCTGTATCTGTTAAATGGTGATTGCTCACCAAAATTAAAAAAGTTAGAAACTAGTCAGAAATTTTGAACAAAACGTCTTTCCAAGATTAGCCACTGATTTCTAGTTGCAGGATAAAGGAAATAAATAAATAAATAAATAAATAAATATAAAATATTGTTCTGGGAGTAAGAATGATTGGTAAAACTTGCTGACTGCATTACGCTTGAGGAATGTTATCACTACTGTGTGAGTGCCCTGCAGCTGTATGGCACTTGTGTAATTATGACAGAAAGAATCCGTTGTGCGAAGGAATACCCACCAATCAATCCTTAATTGTCTTAAAACGGTGTTCTGGTGTTAACAGAAAACATTTTGCAGACTGTGTAAGCACAGTGCTCGGTGCTGTTTCCCAACCACCACTGCACAAATTGAAATATGAGTTAACTCGGTTCAGCAAGCTGTTTGATGTTGTAATGAAGATGGAAAGAGTCTGAGGTGAGGGCCCTTTAGACAGGAATGCTGGCAGACACATGCCCACAGCGCAGGCTGATTTTGTTATTAATATTTCTGCTTGCAGGATTGTCAAGGTTAACTGTCTCCAGCAGATGTTTTACCAGGAGTGCTGGGTTCCTGATGCTGCTGGAGGCTTTGCAGCTGAGAGATGCAGCAGTGGCTTTCTGGCACTCAAAACATGAGAGAATAATTTCCTTTCAGAGCAGTGTTGCTGAAGGGAGAAAGAAACGCTGAACTAATGGAAACACATATCTTGAATATTTGAGTTAAAAAAAATTATTTGAGTGATTGAAGCAGCAACTGATTCAGTCAAAAAAAGAGAGGACCCCCTGCCTGGAAACCCCAGACCCACCCTAGTAACTCCACGACTAGATGTTCTGAGTTCTCAGCTCAGTCCAGAGCTTGATCAGTGCCTGCACTGCACAGGGGCTGACTACTTTGAAGCCAGCTTTCCAGAGCATACACAGGGAAGGGCTTTGTAGGGCAACCTCATGGTTGTGCTATATAGTGAGGAGATGTTCTGACTGTGTAAGGTGGTGAGGAAAGAGGCATGAAAAGTAATGAGAAAATGCGTGTGTGTGGAGCATCTCTGCTGTCTCTTCAGTCCCTCCCAGGAGAAACAAAAACAAAACAGTGGTTGTGAAATGGTTTGCTAGAACCGATAGACAACTTTGGATCACAGCATTTCTGTTGTGATGAACTGGATCTCTTTTTGGAAGAATCTGATCTTGCATCGATGAATAACTGTGATTGGTACAACTAATAGTTTCTAGATGATAGACTTTCTGCAGCAGAGATGGTGTTTTGCTTTCTCTGTAATTGCAACATGTAGTCAAGGCCATTCTTTTGACTGTGCGTTACAACTATTTAAAATATGCCAAGCACTCTAAGAGGCAAAGGGGAGCAATCCCAGGGAAACCAGGAGGATCTTCATGTGAAATGATCGTTTGAAGAACCCTGCAAACGTAAAGATGTCTCCAGTTTATCTGTGACAGAAAACAGAGCTTTAAGACGCAATTTTATGTCCATCTCTCTTACATACAAAATTTGCATGTCATACAACAGTGGAACTAGAAGAAACTTTAATTTTTCTAATTTTACTAGCATAATTGAGAAAGATAGTAAAGAGGAAGAAAACCAAAATATGTTCAAAAATACATTTTTTGAATTCTCAGTGTGCATGTATCTGTTTGGCTTACTATCAATAAAATGTGTCTATCAATAACAGTTTTCTTACCCAGATTTTCAACAACTTCAAAACAAATGGTCTGCTAATAATGGGAGTAGAATTTGGCAAATGACTATCCCAGCTAGGCAGTAACTTTTGTTAAATCTGTTGGTTTTTTTCTTTTTTGCTATAATATAATAGAGCTTGTAATCTGAATATATTTGCTATTCAACGGAGAGTGATAACTACTATAATTATTCATACAATGCCAGTCATTTAAACATGTGGTATTCAGTATGAATAACAGACTTTCTTTTAAAACAATTTTCACTCCCGTGGTAATAATTTCATTACTTAGTTCATGTCATGTTATTATTAAGTGGAGTATACCTAAATGCACTTTGGAGAAGATATTGCTGACACTTTCATTTTAGTTTTAGGTCTAATTAGACTTCTGCTATAACATAGCAGGCATTTAGGGTTTTCCAATTTATTTATTTATTTAACATAGCAGGTGAAACGCCACTGGAAAAGAGAAAAAGAAGAAAGGCAAGTTGTTGTGAGACAATGTATCTGATCAGTATGGGCGATCCTTCCCTCCTTGGGGGCATTTGAAGCCCCTCAGAGGGCACATCAAACTGAACATCAAAACTGTGACTCTTTAATGTGTCGCTGGTCAGATGGGATACTGCAGATCTTCATCACGCAAAGTAAAGGCATCTGGGGTGCTGAAGCCTATGAGAGTATTGGAATCCATAAGAGAGTAGGAGAAACCTTAGCTTGGAATTTTAATCACTGTCTTCAGGCCTGTTGTTTCCATTTGCTGACATCAGAGAGTTTAGATCTAGCCACAGCGGTACTAAATGCATCCTGCTGAGGTAAAGGCGAGTGGTTTGATCCCTCTGGAGGAGCATTTTATAGTCTCAGGGTTCTGAAGCATGCTAAAGGGGATAACATCCCCAGTGAATTTGCAGGAGCAGTCACTTTGATTTGCATGTTTAATTTTCTTATGTTCTGAATGCAGCATTACTTTCGGAACTGTGCTACTTGCATTATTTTTGCTCTGGATCAGAAGTATATACTGAGGAGAACTCTGGTTTCTTTAACACTAAAATGTTTGTGGAGAACAGCTGAGGAGTGAAATTATGCATCTGGCGGCATCACAGCTTTGGAGTTAATAAGTACCACTGATTGTCTTTATCCTACAAGCAATGAATAAAATTGGTATCAAGTGAGAATTGCTTTATTCCAGAGGAACAACTAAGTGATACTTTGGCTCCTCATTGCTGAAATTCTCCATGGCTCACAGCTCCCATTTTCAGAGGAGAGCTATGTGCCAAATGGCATCGCGTACCAGTATTTCAGTGCCTAACACCTTAAAATTGCTTTGCAAATCTTGGCTGACAGTTGTCAATAGTCAGATGTATCACCCGTCTTGTAAACTGTGTGTAAGCCGTGCTGGTGTAGTTCAGTGGAGCAGCCTTGGTTTATACCATGGTAGGAGCTCACTTTTTTTCTTTAATGCACTTGAAAACTGCTGTTGATATTTCTTGGTTTATTTCAGGATTTTTTTCCTTTGATATTGCTATCCTTTCATTATGTAAGAAAAAGAGCCTCCATTTTTTATGTGAAACTTCCAAGGCCTAGCTTTTTAAGTATTCACAGTTCTTAGCTGTCAGATCAGAAACTCCGTTGAAAAGTTTGATTCCTTTAGGTATTCAGTTGAAAATGGCCTTGGGAGAAAATCTTAGTTCTGTGAGAGAAAACAACGCTTTTATTTTATATCATACCAAAATAAGTTGCATGAGAGGCAATTGCTTGAGAGTTTGGCATGAAGTACTGATGGGCATATCTGCAAAGCTTTGGAAATTAATATGGGATGGGAGCCAAAAGGTAATCCTGTTTTGAGGCCTGTGAACAATTCCAGGTTTACTATCAACTTATTGCTTAATGTCATTGTCACAGCTAAAGGAAGTATTTCTCAGACATGACTAGGATATTGATTTCATGCTTACTCTTCTTAGCTCGATACTTTCTTGTATAATTTGATGATACCTCTTTTGCGATACTGTTATGAACTTTTTCTCCTGACTTTTGGGTAGAAACTGAAGCTATGATTCATTTCCCTTAACACAGTCCTATATAGAATCCTGGCCTGGGTGAAAACATGAAGGCACTTCCAAGTCAGACTCAAACTAAAAGGCTTGTTCACTAACTTTGTTATTTAAGCTGGAACAAGTTCTGATGACACGTATATGGAATAATGTGTTATATAAGATCATCTGTGCTCCCAGAAAGTTCCGGCAGATTCAGAGAATGTCAGAGGTAGGAAGGGAATCCTGGAGACTGTCCAGCCCAACACCCAGCTCGGAGCAGAGTGCTCAGGGAGTGGAGTATATCTGAGGGTGGAGGGGTCTCAGCCTCTCAGGGCAGCGTGTGTGGCAGCATGGCCATCCACACAGTGATCTCCCCTATCTCTGAGGTCATCTGAGAAGGGTCTTGCTCAGTCTTCTTTGGGAAGAGAAGTGATCTTTTATCTTCAGAGCTGAGCAAGGTTAGGCTTACGCTTGAATCACCATGTACCTGTGCCAAACTGTGTGCATGGAGAGCCTCAAAGCATTAACACACAGATCTTCTAGATTCTTCTAAGACCACATGAAAAAACAATATCTGTAGTATTCTGTTTTATGCCTGTTATTACTGTTGCATTTTGATCTGGTTTTGGTATTTAAAGTAAATTTGATTAAAAGAAGCAGCTTTAATTTTACTGGAAGAAGAGTAAATCCACTTAAACGTTTTTTTTTGTTTTGTTTCTGAGAAAACAAAGTTCTTCTGACACAGATTCTCTTCAGTTATTTGAAGTAGTCTTTAGCTCAGTGAATGGAACATATACTAATTTTTAATACAATGTACTTCTACAGTGTCACTTTTGTTGGCAGAAAAATTGGTAGTGCAGAATGGCTCCACTGTAATGAGGATCGAAATGACTGCACTCATTCACATGAATCTACTCTAAGTTTAAATTTTACAGTACAAGCAGCTGGTTTTAATTTTAAGTCAGCAGGACAGCTTTTGTTTGGGAGAGTGGGTATCTTTTCAGAAAGGTAGAAATACAGCACAGAAAACATCCAGATGTCTGCTTGACAACATGAGAAGGAATCCTATTAATATCAGCCTAGCTTGCCATGCCAAAGGGCGAGATAGTTTTTCTCAGCTAAAAGTTGTGCAGCCTTGCTGGGTTTGTAATTGCATACTCTGGGAAATACATGTGAAATCTCTCGTTTTGCAGCAGCAAACATTTCAGCATATTTCCTTGAACTAAGGATTGTGCACTGGCAATAGAAACCCAGCTTGGATTACTGAGAGTTGCGTCTGTTTCCTTCAGTGTGGAAACATTTATCCCTTTCTGTATATGGCGGTATTAATGCATAGTTACCACTCTTGAAATTGTTCCTAAACTACTGAAGTGGTGCTTGTGAGCATGCTATTTAAACATCAAAATGCAATTTGTAGCCTCAATTTAAGACGTGTGGACAGGTCTGTTTTAAGCCATGTTTTTCAGAATTTAACTACACTAAATTTTTTCTGCTCTGAGCCATGATAGACAAGGTGTGTTAGCAACAAGATTTGATTTTAATTAATTTGTTTCAGTGGAAAGCTCTTGAGAGTGAGGGAAATTGCCTCTGACTCTGGTAGCAAACCCATGTGCTTCCCATGGGCTGCCGTGTCGCCCTGCTTCAGCCTTCCTGCATTGTCTCTGCTTTATGCAGGAAGGATAAAAGGTTGCTAGGAGGGTTTTTCTCCTCTGGATGCTAAGGTTAAGAGCAACAGCCTTAGTTTCATCCTTACAAAATGTCAAACTTGAATCCAGTTTTTGGAAAATAAATAGTTCTGTCATTAAGACATATAAATATAAGGTTTGTCCGTTTGGCCAATTCATGTTCTCTGTTAAAAGAAGGGTATTTATTCATGAAATGGCTCTTCTCTAGCCATTTAGTAATATGTATGTAAATACAATATTTATAAAGATACATAATAATAGAACTATAATTAGAAACAAATATCCTCAATTTTTTATATAAGTAAAATTTTTGGCCTGTGTATTTCATAAAGAGAAAGAAGGAAGCTCAGTTTTCAGTATGTTGTTTTACTCATTTCAGGCCTTCAGGTTTGTTTAGGGGCATCAGGCTTTGGACAAATAGTTTTTTGCTACCCTAATGAGACATACATGCCTTGAGATGATTACTACTTGAGGAGAACACATACAGTCAGACTGTCTGAGAATTAAAGCAACGAGAAATTCACTTCTGCAGTTGCTAGCCTGCAAAAAGTCTGCAGATCTTGCCTGTGGAGGATAATTACAGATCTTTTGGGAAGTAAAAATCCCCTCTCTTCAGCAGCCACTGAATATGTGATTAGACATCATGGAGCACTGCCTGATTGCTAAGCCTGAAAATGTACCTGCCATTTGATTATGCCTCTCTGTCAGTACATCAGAATAAAGGAAAAGGCTCCTAAGGGCAGAAGTACCAGAAAGAAATTGAATAGTGCCCTGAGGATTCAAGATACACTCCACAGGGGCTGATCAGGACTGTATGTGCATGTGGGTATGTGTATGAAGGGAGAATGAAAATCTTCTCTTTACAAAGAAATGTAAACAAACACAGGCACTTCTTGAGCATCTGTGCACCTGGTACCAGTCAGAGATCTTCCATGAAAAGGACAGCTGTAGGGACAGGTGCTTCAGAATTTGATGCTTGGAGAGAGTAGGTTCAAGGGAAAAATGTGTCTCAGTCTTCTTCCATTTGACCAATGTTTTTATGCACTTCAGTTTTTCTGTGGGCTCTAATGGCAAATCAGACAGTGGTGTAGAATGGTTAGGCTTTCCTGGAACTAGGAAAACTCATGTTGTCTAATAATAGAGATGTAAAACTCCTTTAATGCAGAGCTTGCTAAGTTTATGGGTGGAACTGAGTGACAAGGCTGTTAGAAACTGACAACTAGTATGAGTCCTTGGGTGTCCACACTGCTGTTTGATATCCCCAAGATGTAACTGGTGCTGACAGTGTCCATTTGTACCATTTTTATATTAATCCCAGCCCTCAGATCTTCTTGTGTTTGCTTATTGAGATGATTCCTGACCTTCCACTGTGTATCCTGTCTTAGAAATTTTACATTTTGATTTGTAGCTTACACGAGTGACTTCAAGTATGCATACAGAAGACACTGCTGGCATCTGCTGATGCTATAAGCAGTACCCAGGTGTCATCAGTCCCTATTTGGTTTGTCATGCTTACATGCTCAGGGCTGCCGCCAGGTCTCTCTGGCAGTCTGTAGTATAGAGTATTGTTTTATGTAAATTCGCTTTTGAAAAATGCTGAAGAGAAAATGAAAATATCTTTTTTTTTTTTTTTTTCAGAACAACAACAAAAAGCCCAACTTTCTCATGTGGGAAATAATTACAGATATGACACAAGACGTACTTTTGTTTTTTTAGTCAGGGTGAAAAATTTCTATTTTTCCTCTTGTAGTGTTACCATTTTATAGCATCATATTCATCAGGCAGTAATTATTTTAAAAGACAAAGCATTTACAAAACAGAAAAGCAACAGGCATCTGCTTCAGCAGCAGTTTCATTGGATATATTCCAGTCAGTGATGAAATTTATCCCTCTAAAAATATTTTTTAGTACTGAGGTAGAACAATCATGAAAGGCAAATCTCTATAAACTAAACTGATTCGATGTTCAGTCCTTTTTAAACATTTGCAAATTTACTTTGTGCCAGGATAGCATGCAAATATTTCACCTTCTCACTCAGAAGATCTTTTGTTCAAACATATTAACAGATTTCTGTGTTTAATAAGGAATTTGGGACTGCTGTTGTCACTGCATAGCCTGCAGCCGTTAGGAAGCATTGACTAATGATTGCTCTTTTGTGCACATCAGTGAAGGAATTTTTTACCTGAATGGCATTATCAGTTATCTGTGAGCTGTGGAGTTTTCATCATTAAAAACTACTTCAGAATATTCTGAATGGAGCACTGGTGTGGCCTGAGAAATAAAGCTGCTGCTTTTGCTTGGAATATTATCTAACTGTTTGGAGTATTATCTAATCACGTAGCGTACTGTCTAATTTCTACCTACAAGGCTGCTGGAAATGGGCATCTTTGAAGTTGTTGAAGTATGGGAAGCAGCATCACATAGCTCCAGGGCTGAGGAGGAAGCGCGCTGTGACCTGACCTGGATTCATGCTGACTGCAGATGTGAAGGTCTTTGGAGGGGGTCTTGAGGATGAGATGTGTCAGAGGTGGATGTGGACAGTGCTAGGATCAGCAGTTTTATTAAAAATAGGCACCGTGGGCTTTTATATATAGGTAGGTACAGATGGTAAAGTGAGAATTACTTTTCTCCCGTGTTGCTTATACAACTGAAATGCTCATCAGAGATAAGAGGAAGATAATTTTTGCAGTCTAAAGGGTTTCTAAACTCAGCCTAGATTTCTTAATTTTTTTTTCCTTTAAAATATTTATTCTTTTTTAAAGCAGTGCTTTCTTTAGTTGCATTTTGCTCTTCTGTCTGACATAAATTCTTCCTTTATAGCAGTGTTCCTGGCTGAAAAGAGAAAATTCTCCAGTCTTCTTTGCCTGTTTTCCATGTGATATAATGCCTTTTGTGAGAGGCACTGGCAAGGAATTTTGGTGCATAAAACTGTGAAATACACGAAAAACCTAAAAGCATCATATAAAAAATTGAATGTCTAAATGTATAAAGCTCACACAGCATATCATCCTACTACATATTTAACAGTTTCTCCTGAGCGGTAGGCAGCTAGTGTTGGGAAGTTCATGAATATTTTATTCTGTGAGATGAAAAGTAGCCATGTAGCAAACATGCCAGACCTGCATTTTTTATTTTGTTTATTCCTTTTTGGGGGATTTGTTTTCATGCGGGTGAATTGGCCTTTTGTCTCCCACAGACCTGAGGTTACTCCCATTGACTTAGCATTCCTCATTGCTGCTGAGAGCAGACCTCAACGGCTGGAAGTAGCCCTAGTGAAGAACTGAGCTAAGCAGCAGGTTGTGAGGGTGTCTTTAGTCTTGGGGCAGTTTATGAAGGGGAGGGAAAAAAAAAGTCCAAAAATGGGAATTCTGAAGTGGTGATGCGGAATGTTAGAAACAAGATACAGTTTGAGCCCTTTTTGCTTCCGTGAACTGTAATGTCCTAAATAGAGGACAGAAGCACAAATATGGGATGTTGGCAAATGGTTATGGTTGTTGGCCATTCTCTTCGAGATGTTCATCCTCGTTGTAGGATATTGTAGTTAAAGGAGGAAGGGAAATACAGCTTACAGGTAGAAATAACAACTTCCCTTGGATTGAAAGATAAAGATAGAAGAAATAAACAAAGCTTTAGCTATGTAAGCCCTTGTTCAGATGAGAAACAGGAAAAACAAGAGTCAGTAGACTTTGAAGACAGTTACTGTGAATTTAAATTAATTATACAGATCACCTAAGCAAAACAAAGGAAAGGGTTCTTCCTACCTGTGGTGCAGAGGGAGCTGTTGTGATAGATCATAGTTTTGATCTGGAGGAGGCAAGCCTTAGGTTGGTGAGATGTGCTGACAATACAGGTTTTCCTTCAAGGTTACGGATATGTAATGGGGAACGTGTGATCATTTTTGTCTAGGCAATTACTGTGTCACCACACAGGAATTTCTTTTACTCCTTGTTGACAGGCATCTGTTCAAGTTATTCTAATGCAATTTTAAAAAAAATGTTTTACAGCTTTTTTTCTTTTTTTTTTTTCTTCAAGGACTCTTGAGAGTTTCGTTTGCCCTCTGCCCTTGGTCTTCTTTTTTTTTTTGTTCTTTCCTTGCTATTATAAACCTGCTTAGCTTACATCTCACTATCATTTTTATATGTTAATCACAAAGTTCTCTTTCCTGTGGGAAGATGTCAGGAGAGTTAACTGAGCATGCAAGTAAGAGTTCCTTAGATGTTGTATCACATGTCTAGAACAGAATTAAAGGAGTGATCTGCATGTATTGTAGTTGGAGGCAGCAGACAGGAAAGCCTTCAGCAGCTGCCAACATTTATTTATTACAGATGCAAAACGAGGCAATCATTCTGCAGCTGTAGTTCAGAAGTGGTCAGGAGATGTGCTGTAGAAGGGCCAACGGCTGAATTGCTGCCTTTTAAAAAAAATGGAAATATCACTAACTAATAATCAACTTCCAAAATTGTCCCTTGTGGCAGAGAATAGGACAGCCAAGAGTACCTGAGCAGCTCATGGCTGGTGGAATGGGGCTAGAAATGCACAGAAAGGAGACAGTTTACAGCAGCGGAAGATTTGCCAGCAGCGTATGTTTTATTTTGTAAAGCCTAAAATACACAATAGTATTCTAAGTGTGTCTACCCTGTAAATCAGGAGAAGGGATAAGCCAAAATACATTCAAGCCGTGTATAGTATCCATAGCTCCTCTTGAAACCACGGATTTGAAGCACTATTTATAGTATACTTGGAAAAAAAAAAAATCAAGATACTCTGTGAATTGTTTAATGAAACCTGTATGTCTCCATATATAGCAGTTGGAGGAGAGAAGAAAAGGTTTTAAAACAGCCTCATGAAAGGATAAAGTGTTGTTGATACTCAAGAGGAGCAGGATAAGCACAGAACCTTCTTCCAGTCCAAGTGGTCTGAAGAGAAGACTGTATAATAGGTCTGGGTTTGCTTCACTTTAAGGAAGAGACTTTGGCTTGGCAGATCTATCAGTAAAAAAGGAAGATAAAACTTAGAAGTGAAAATACTATATATTCCTATTTGCACTCACTTTGTTTTGTGCACACCTTTCTTGACAGGGTGGACGGATAAATGTGAGAATTAAATGGGGTACTGGAATATACTGAATCATTCAAGTCTTCAAGTTCTGATCACTTTTCTTTTTGCATGTGATCTTTAAAGTATTGCAAGTCTTCGAAGCCTTTAGGCACTTTTCTCAGCATATATTTATACCAGCAGAGTACCACTGAGCATTCATTCGTTCAATGCATTCATGGCCCCTAATCAACGCTGACTCTGAAGGTAAAACAGATGGAAATTGTTTGCTTATGAATTATGCAAAATTAAAGTTTATTAAGTTTCTTCTTTTTAATGGGTAAATGAGCTAATAGCTATGTGGGTGGGCTGGGTACTACACAGTGTATAGCTGTGTAGAAGGACTCCAATTGCTTCAATTCACTGATTGCATTCAAGTACACCTGTGCTCCATTGTGATTTTCAGCTGGAAAATCTGGATCGAAATCAATATTTGAACAAAAAGGAGAAAGACTATAAATTTAGGTCAAAACTTTTTTTTTTTTGTTGTTTTATTTTGAGCTGAAAGAATGCATTTTTTCATGGACTTTGATAACAGAAGCAACTATTTCTTGGTGAATATAAGGATAATTAGAAAGTAACGATTTTCATATTGCATTCTAATGAGTGTTGAAGTCTGAAAATGAGAGGAGTATGTGAGATATGTACATTGGCACCATTTTCAATTTTGCAGATTGAATTTCATTAGAAACCAATTTGGCTTGCAATGAATGTTGAAGTTCCATTTTTTTTATGTTCTGAGGGACAGAGAATAAAGATCCATTGACTTTCTTTTGTTGATTTAAAGGGAATGAACTGGAAAACACAAGCAGTAGCAGGTGACAGGTATTCATCCAACTTTATTCACATTATTCAAAGACAGGAGATGGACTGCTTCTTTATTTTATAGCTGGACAAAATTTGTTGAAACAACTTCCTCCTATTTTGCTTTTCAAAGACATAGCAGCAATGTAGTTTCATAATATTAGCCCAAAAGCACAAGAATCTATATTACAAAGTATCCAGTAATGTAGGAAAATAGTTAGTGTAGGAAATTAATAAAGGTGGGAAAAGTATTTTATATTACTTAAGAGTTTTCTTGTAAGGCTATGTAGCTGACATTAAAAGGAACCAATATCTAACAGATCATCTTGAGCATGATCACATGGCATGTGTGGGAGAACTGAGGGATCAGGCCCAGCCAGCATGGGTTCATGAAAGGCATGTACTACTTGACCACCCTTCTTCTACGAACTAGTGACCTGCATGGTGGATGAGGGAAAAGATGTTGACACAGTCTACCTAGACTTCAGCAAAGCCTTTGACAATGTCTCCCACAGTATTCTCCTGCAGAAGCTGGCAGTCTGTGGCTTGGACAGGTATACTGCTGGGTGAAGAACTGTCTGGAGGGCCAGGCCCAGAGAGTGGTGGTGAATGGAGTTAAATCCTGCTGGCGACCAGACATGAATGGTGTTGCCCAGGGGTAGGTACTGGAGCCTGCCCCGTTCAATATCTTTATTGATGACCTGGATGAGGGCATTGAGTTGCACCCTCAGTAAGTTCGCAGATGACACCAAGTTTGGGGGGAAATGTTGTTCTGCCTGATGCCCTTCACAGGGATCCAGACAAGTTGGTTTGATGGGCTGTGTAGGATCTGGAGCATCGGTCTTAATGAGGAGCAGCTGAGGGAACTCTTACTGGAGAAACCTTATTGCTCTCTACAACTGCCTGAAATAAGGTTGTGGCAAGGTGAGGGTTGGCTTTTTCTTGCAGGTAATAGTGATAGGACAAGAGAGAATGGCCTCAATTTGCACCTGGGGAGGTTCAGGTTGAGATATTAGGAACAGTTTCTTCTCAGAAAGAGTGGTTAGGCACTGAAGGAAGTTGCCTAGGGAAGTAGTGGAGTCACCATCCCTAACGGTATTTAAGGAAAGGGCAGATGTAGTACTTAGAGACATAGTTCAGTGGGCAATATTGGTGGTAGGTGGGCAGTTGAACTAGATGATCTTAGAGCTCTTTTCCAACCTTAACGATTCCATAATTCTAAAATTAAATGGGATTTCTACCCATTAGAAAATTAATGGCTAGTGGTTAATTCATTGCATAGATTCTCTTTTTGTTGACATGGGAGAGTCAAAAACTAAAAAAATGAGCTTAACGTACCTTGGTGCCAATGCACTGACCTGAATGGGATTGCAGAGCTTTAACCAGTGCAGAAACATTTCTGTTAAATGGAGATGTGAATGACAAACAGTTTCCTCCTCTGTTCAGGGCAAAGACAGATTGCTCTTTACTGCAGACATCAAAGATCTTTTTAAAATCACCTGTGGGTTGTCATGGAGATTGAGGTTATGATGACCAAAAGATGCTAGATGCAAGGAATCATTATTTATCTATTTGTCATTTCAGTCTTCCACAATGCTTTAGGAAGGTATTTTAGAGCTAAGATGAAAAGCTTTGCTTTGAAATGAAGTGAGCATGCTTACACCTTTTTTTTTTTTTTTTTTTCTTTTCACTTGGGACTGGTAAAGAGAGGACAAGTAAGCCGTTTGGGATAGAGTAGTAATGCTGAGATACTCCAGGAGCTTCCAAAATAGTCACAGATATCTCTTCCCATCTGTGCTTTGTGTGATTGCTGCATCATCACGCTATTTTTTATGCTAGAGGGAATGATCTTGGGTGTTGATTTCAGTGGTTTGGAGACACTTTTTCCCCTTCAACAGAGGTGTGTCTGTCTGCCAGTACTGCACAATGCATCCGCAACAGGTGCTGTTGACAGCTGCTTGCTCACATTTGTCATAATATGCAAACCACATAATGTCTGCCAGAGGTGGGCACGTCCCAGTGGGAAGCAGGGTCTCTACTGGGCATGGGCTTCTGGGCCGAGCTGCAAGAACAGGGCTGGAGAAGGGCTGGGCCGTGGGCCCAGTGCCCTCCTGCTGCATTCTTACCAAGGTTGGCTTTGGCCTAGTCACTCTGCATTGGCTGAGTGAATTGCAGGCCTGCTTTCTGGCAGCTGTGCTCCTGAATCGGTATTCAGCAGCACAAAACTAAGCTAGTGGTGGAAATAGTTGTGAATATTGCCACTGGCTTAGGGTAGCTTTTATATTTTGTGTGCTGTGATCTGCAGTGTTATGCCTGGGAGAAAAGTCAGGCTACCTAGCAATTGCCTTCCTAAGCAAACATCTAAAACTCTGCAACTCACAGGCTTGGAAAGAAGTTATGAAAGTCTGCCATGGGTACAATAAAAAGAAAAGAATAATTATTTATCTGATACAGGAGAATAAAACAGTTTTTAGCTTGACAATATAGCATAGTTTGGAAAAGCACCCACTAGGAGATGATGGTTGAGAAATTTAATATAAGAAGTTTAATATTTAAAAAAAAAACTTGTCAGCTACAATGTGCCCTGCAACCTCTTTGCTGTCCAGGTGCTTCTTTTACAAGTTTATCTCCATGTTTTTGTGTTAGCGAAAGGATGGGACTAGTTTTAGCCCAGCAGGGTAATGTTCCACATTGGCCAGTGTACGATCATATCATAGGGTCTACTCCAAATGAGACAGCTCCTACAACAGAAGGGGATTTTTTTGTTCACAGGCAGTATATTGCCTTAATGCTCGATGAGATTGATTCTACTGATGTAAAAAAGACCCTAAGCAAAAACCTTGAAAATCTTTTTTTTAATCTCAAGAGATGGGAGCATTTATGTGACTCTGAGAGAGATTATATACATATATATATACACCTTCATTTGTATATTTTTATTTCTGTATGAAGGCAATACTAGAAGCTGCCTGCAGAAGCAGGGCTGTGTCATGCTGTTTGGCCAGGACAGGAAGCAGTAGGGAACCAGACCATGTATACTTGGAGTTTTGCTTCTCCACGGTGACAGCAACCCAGTGCGATACAGCCTGTTCTTATCACAGGCCATTCAAAATGTAATTAGTGTGTTTAGTAAAAGCTTAAATATAAAAAGAAAATAACCATCCATGTAAAAATATTTGTTGAGTGCAGTTTTTCCCCTGGAGATATAAATTAGCCAGTAAGAGATTTCATCTGGTTTTGTGATGTTTATTAGCTACAGTGCCAGACCATACTTTAGAAAATTTGACTGGATGCAATTTTACAAAGCTGCAGAAAAACCTCTGAATGAACAGTTTGTGGGCAGATATTCCAAATATCCAGGAAACAATAATCTTCATTTTTAATGTGTTTTTAGCTTTACTTCATCAAGTACTCAACTCACCAGAATGAACACTGTTTTTTTATTGTAGTTTCCCATTGGTCTTAATTATCTGAGACTACAGATTTTGCTTCGGAGACTTTGGAAATACGATAGGAATGTAGAGTTGGCCCTCCGGTGTGGAACTGAGTGCATTTTTCCTTATGGTGCCCATGGTCGGGTCATTTCCAGTGTTAACACATAGCAGTTCCAATTTGTTTGCTGTGGTCAGATTCTGTGTTCCACGCCTGCAAACATTAGTGAACAGGAGTTTATGTGAACTGTTTGTCCTCCTCCCTGCTATTTAAAGCAAGCTCAAAGAGGATAAATGTAGGTTAGGTATAAGGAAAAAATCTTTTACAGTGAGGGTGGTGAGGCACTGGGACAGGTTGCTTAATGATGTGGGTGACGCCCCATCCCTGGAGACTTCCAAGGTGAGGCTGGATAAAGCCCTGGGCAGCCTGATCAAGCTGTGGTGTCTCTGTTCATTGCAGGGAAGTTGGACCAGATGGCCTTCAGAGGCCCCTTCCAATTCTAAGATTCTATGATTCTGCTAAAAAAGAGATACGAAGCCTTACCACTGTATTCCTGTATATTTACATTTTGCTGCCAAAACTTTCTTTGGTTTCTTCATAACTACCTCGCTGACCTGCTTATTCCATCCTTTGCCTTTGCATGAAGGTAGAAGGCTGGAGGGCACCTGTGTGTTCTCACAGTGGTTTCTGCTAACCTCTTCTACTCCTTTCAAAACTCAGGAAATCAGCCGTAGGCAACAACAGACAAAAGCACAGATAGCCTTGGTGCTGACTGACACTGGTTTTACAACATCACGTTGGGCGTGGTGCCTCATTAAAGAGGTTTGTTGATACTGTGGCCACACTGTAATGCTGTAATGCAGCCTGCACTTTGCAGTCTCTCTTGTGGTACCTTGGGGCTTAGGTTCACACTCAGGCTCATGCTCCGTATTGTCTTGCTGATTCATTCTGTTTCAATGGACGTATTTCTCTTATCTTGTCAGGAGAAAATAAAAAAAATCCCAGCAACACGACAGATTAACAGCTCCATGCGTCTTTTTCTTGCCTGGCACTCTGGCACTATCTACTCCATGGAAGACCTTCAGCCAAACTAGGAGCATGGTGATTCAGTTTGTATAAGATCCGTAAAGTATCCAGAAAATTTCTAGCCCATTCAGTTCCTTTTTCACTTGCTGCTTGCAAAGGATTTAGGAGAAAAATGTGGAAGGAACAGCTGAAATAGATGTGTGAACAATTTGTGAATGTGCTCATGTAGTTAGATGTACTTGTGTGCCAAATATGCAGGTACCATCACGCCAAGTGATTTTGTCACATTTATAGTTAGAAATAAATATTTCAAGTATTTTTCCAGCATTTAATAGAGCAAGAGTGGAAGAGTGCCTTTTTTTTTTTTTTTTTTTTTTTTTTTACAAACAAACCCCCACNTTTTTTTTACAACACAACACTCACAGCAGAGCAGCTTCTTTTGTGATGCTTTTCAGTGTTCTGTATTTATTCCTTTCCCTCCTAATTTTCACCTGTGAACTGATTCATAAGATTTGTTAAATCTTTCTGCAGTGTGTCACTTTTGGTTCAGTTTGAAGAACTGTTTAATCTTGCACTTGCTACTGAGATAAAATAAGCAAGGGGAAAAAAGGAAAACTGCTTTGCAAAAATGTACGTTATTACAGCTTTGAGGAAATGACTCTGTGATTAATGCTGAAACAGACATTTTATTCAAATCCCTCCTCTTCAGCTGTTCATGGCATATTGAAAATAATATTGTGATAATGTATCATATTTTATTTAATTGGCAGTTGTGGAGACAATCTGTACTTAATTCTGAGAGAGAAATGGAACTATTTCTGCTTCCTATATTCAGACAGCTCTGAACTTTTACACAAAAGAACTTGGAAACTGGCTTTAAACTTCCGTTGTTCGTACTCTCCACATGTACTATTCTGCTGGATGTTCCTGCGCAAGGGAATTCTTTTCCTCTCAAAGTTCAAAAGACTGGAGTTTGGTTTTTAACATTAATATGATGTTCTGTAATGATTCTCTTCTCACTGATGACAGGGTGAAGGGAAGTGGCCTTATGTCACACCAGGGTAAGTTTAGGTTGGATATCAGGAAACACTTCTTTACAGAAAGGGTTGTTAAGCACTGGAATAGGCTCCCCAGGGAGGTGGTTGAGTCACCATCCCTGGATGTGTTTAAAATCCCTTTGGATGTGGTGCTCAGGGACACGATTTAGTATAGGGTCTTTAGGTAGTATGGTTAGGTTGTGGTTGGACTCGTTCTTTAAGGTCTTCTTCAACCTGAGGGATTCTATGATTCTGTAATTAAGATTTTTTTTTTTTTTTGCTTGAATAGAAATAGAAAACAAGGAAACAAACAAAAATACCAGTAGAACTGATGATGTTCTTAGTTCTTGCACTGCACCTATGACTGCTATATAGATACTTTCCAGATTTTGGAATATAGATAATATATTATAAATTTAACCTGTAACTTTATATTATATGTGTATATATATATATGTGCATATGCACATATATGCTCATATTTTTATATATCAATCATATCTGTATGTCTATATACGTGTGTATATGCAAATAAATATGAGCTTACTTTCTCTCCTTTCCCTAGCTCAGCCATCATAGACACTTTTGGGCTGGAAATGTCATGGGATCAGGCATTTTTAGTGATTTTGCAAGTATGGGAATATGTGAAGAGTTGCTGTCATCTTTCTGTCATTTGCAAGTCAGTTCCAGTTAAGCAAATTACATATCTGTGCTTTTGCACCCCTCTCTTAGAAATAGCATGGTATGTTTTCCAGCCTGAAAAAAATAGTAACATACAATGGAGGTTTGAAGAGTCACCCATACACATTCTATACTTTTCCCCTTGTTCTAGTCAGAAGTGGCTCAGATTTTCTCCTTGCAGTCTTTTTTATGCTTTCTTTTCATTTATCAGCAAAAACAATAGTTTTTCTGAAGACAGAATCAGTTCAGTTTTTCTGAACGCAGTGAGAATCAAAGAAATGCGTGGTTGTGACCTGCAGTTATATTGCCTGTTATTTTTCATTACAAATCCCTTTTTTCAGCTGCTTTTATTCTTGCAAAATTAACTGCATAGTAGAATAGAACTACTTTACAGAGCACAGAAGGGAAAGTTTAATGGTCATATCCTTTTCCCTAGCAGAGAGGAACTGTATTTTTAAAATCTTTATGCTTAAATGAAAAGCAACTTTCATGTATGAAATATATTTCACATGTACACGCAAAAATATACACTAGTTGTTGTTTTGATGTCTGTTTAAGAAGCATGAATTTTGTGATGGTCGGTAAGAGATGATTATTTTTAGATAGGAAAAATAGCAAATACTATTTTCAGTGTCCTTTGTTGGTGTAGGGTCAGGCTTCCCACCTATGAAAAGCACCTAACTGGTGCTATGACAGACTTTTGAAAGAAGCTATGTGAGCAGCTAAATGGTAATTCATGTTAAGTCTGAAAACCTTTGATAGAAGCCACATATGTTGAACTAGTATCCATTAAAGGTGAGAAGAAGGGTGACTTTCTGCCCTGCCTTCAGCATCCATACAGAGTCTAATTGTAAGCTCTTCACTGAAAATTTTTGCCATGTATGGCAAGTACTATGGGTAAAATAGTGAAATAATTGTTTTTCTAGCAGTGAACTTTATTTATAAATGTATTTTTATTGACAGCAGCATAAAAAGTGGCAAAACAATGACTTCAAAATACTATATGTACAGTTAAAGATAACAACTATGGAGGAACAGTTTTGTAACAAACCTACTCCAGCTTTACTCTCCTCTTGCAAGAATTGCTGTCACGGATACTTTTCAAGGAGAACTTCCACAGGCTGAGTGCTGTGTTGGAAGGGACGTTTGATGCCATACTTGATTGGCAGCTCTTGGTATTAATTATTATTATGACTCCGATTAGAGAAAGGGTGAACTCTTACCATTGTCTTGATTTGTTGAAGCATCTGTATGATGAATTCATTGGAGCTCAACAGGTTGTTCTAACAAAGCCTGTGCGTAGCAGTAGGTAGCTTGTTTTTAATTCTCTGTGTTGGAGATGTGCTAAGATAACTATTAATAGCACTATGCAGAAAGGTCTGTAGTGCTTCAAAGGGATGTGCGAAGCCCAGAGGGATGTTCAGGCTTGCTGCTGTGTGTGAGTGCAGAAGAAAGATGGGAAATGGAGAGGTTCAAGCAGAGCGCACAGCTTCACCTCCCCACTTCTGTTTGTGGATTATATTGTGTATAATTGTTCCATCAGTTTCATTTCTTCAGTGTTTTCTTCTAGCAGTGACGAGATTTGATGATGTAAGCATGAGTGAATTTCTTAAATAATGTTTATTGGTATTGAGCTTTTCAGCTAAAAAGAAATGCTATTGCTGCTTCCTTGCCTTCACAACCCATCTCTTGTTTTACCATGACTATCTATGAAAGATCTCTCCTGTCAAAGCAAGCCTGTGTTCTCAAATGCCTGTATGATACATAACTTACTGGTGTTAAGTTCTGTGGGTAACATTTGTACATGCTGCTTTGCTTGAAAGAAAAATCAGACATGAACAGTACCCTGACTACCAATATTTAAATATAATCTATTAAAAATATTTTATTTCCCTATAGAAAAAGGTGTTTATTTACAGACACAGGGCTATGCTGTGGGTATGGAATCTTAGCTCCATGGGTCACGGAGTTCTGATCCAACCAAATGACTGTGGTGCAGTGCAGATACACAGATTTAAACCCTTCTAGAAGAATAGTGCATGGGATAACAGTATCATAATCAAGGATGTTATAGGTACCAGTTCATGAGTATCAGATTATTCTTAGGGTTCGGAGGCTGAGGATGCACAGGAGCAAAAGCAGCTGTTTTTGCATTGGCTCATAGCATACGCTTTACCTTGTGCATGTTAGTCTCAAACAAGGCTGCAATTAATTGTTTTGAAATATTATGAAATAAGTTGTTAAGCTCTTATTGTTAAATAAGATTTGAAGACTGAACATCTGACAAAATAAAAGTTTAACTTATTAAATGTGACCTCAAAAAGTGGGCTACAAAGGCTACACCGCCTTTGTCCATGTAGAGTCAGTCAGCTTTGATTTAATGGCTACAAACAGATGCTTTTTATGTCTGATCTTATACATATGTTGCAGAGTACTTTTTGTAACATAATTGACAAAAAATGGTAACAAAAAAAAAAAAGTACTTTAATACAGAAGATTTTTATGATAAGATGAAATAGTGTAAGTAAATCAATAGTGTCTGAGTACTTTTTAGGCATAAGCAACAGGTACAATTTTATAGATTTGACATGTACTGCTAACTGCCCCAGCATTTGCTAACACTGACTAACCAGTCAGTAAAGACATACAGCAATGTCAAATCTGTGAGTAGAAGCTATACTAAAATGCTTAAATTTATGTTCATGAACTGCTCTTTTCCCATGCATACTGAGCTGGTTTGCTTCCAATGCCTTTACTGCTGAATTGCCGTGTTTAGGTGAGACTACTGCACTTTCAGGCTACATTTCTTTAATAGCATAGGTTTTCTTTTTTTCCTTCCTGCCTCCCAAGACAGAGGCATTCTAAAGATAGTGGCGAACTGGAATGTTAACAGGGAATGAGAGATAAGGCAGGACATTCTGAAAATGATTATTTTTATGTAGAAGAATTTTAGAGGATAAAGAAAAGGACTCATAATTACAGCAAAGAAATAAAGAGTCACACATGGTTTACATTTCTGGTGCTTGCAGAAGCCTTAGGAAACCAAACTGTTTAATCTTTTTACATGTCTTTTTTTCTTTGTCTCTAAAATGGCATAATAAAGGTATATGTGGAGGCTGAGTGAATGCAGGGCTGCAAAGTATCTGGAGTCCCGTGGATGTGTTTGAGGGAGATAGCTGCAATGTATTTCAGTATGAAATTTACCTTATTTAAATCAAATTGATTACCATGCTGGTTGATTTTTATGTAGGGCATAAAGCACATTACTGAATTACGTGTGTATCAGAGTAGTAACTTACAGAAAATTATGGAAGGAGTACACATTTTCATGGTGTACAAGGAAGACCAATTTGATGGTGTTTATTTAGTTTATTCCAACTCTAAGATACTTTTGAATTTCTACTAGGAATGTGCAACAGAAGAATACTCAGATGTTATCCAAGGGAAGTAAATGATCATAGAATTTCTGCTAAAGAAAAACCTGATTACATGAACTCAAAAAGTTTAAAAAAACTCCCGAATTCGACTACCTTGCAGAGTATTTTTATGGATGATTGTCTGCCCCTTTATGGCCATTGTTGCTATTTGATTTTGCAATTGCTGTTAGAGTTCCCCAGAGGTCCTGTCATCGGGAGGAGCAGAGAATGGAAATTCTTTGGAGACACTTTGATTGAGGTAGTTGAAACGAAGTGTTTGGCTTTGAAATTTGAATTACTTTTAATTTCAAATCATGTGAAGTGGAAAGAAAATGTTCTTTAAGAGAACTATCTTCAAGTCGGCAATCTATGGTCAAACAGCTTCATGTTTTAAAATATTTCTCCCATTAAGATTGAGCATACTATTGTTTTTGATTTATTCTGAATTAGAACATTTATTGTCCCATGGTGAAATACTAAAGAACCAGACTGTGCAAATGAAACAGACAGCTAAAAGAAGTGAATAGTAAATTAATGAGAAGCATATTACTTGTTAAAGTGTCTCTAAGGGTTTACTGCCTTAGTGAAAAGAAAATGAAATGCTCTATATATTTTCCTGGTGATGATGTGGAAAATCAACCAGTGAGAAGATACCGTATTTGCCATGACTGACCTCATGGGGAACAAATACAGGAGAAAAATTCAAACCAGATCTATTCATCTAGGAAAAATACTGAAAATGCTAGAATTAAATTTCTTCTAAATAAATAATGAAGTTTTAGTGAGTTAGGCAAATACTGTATATTTGAAAATGTCATCCTTAACGTATGGTTTATCATAGCAGGTGTAAAGAAGGAAGCGGGTAAACCAGGTGAAAGGAGAAAGTAATTCAGGATCCAGAAGGAAAACCTTTTAATATTTCTTTTCATGTCTGCAAGCATTTCAAGCACTTGATTGCAAGGTAGAAAATAAAATAAACAAGAAATCATTTGAAAATGGTGGCCTTCTGAATGAAAAATCCAGGTGTTGATTTCAGGAAAAGGTAGTAACCTGTATAAGTGGTGACACCTTTGGATAATCTGCCTTTGTATGAAAATAGAAGTCTCTTCTATCCCTTGCACTAGCTTTGAATGAGCCTTAGGTTATATGATCTTATTCTATATATTGTGAGGGATGTGGAATGAATCTGTACAGTGAATTGGTCCAGCCAGTACAGTGGTGATAATGGACTGCACCAATCTTTTTTTTTTTTTAGATTAGAAGATGTGGTTTTGAATGTCATATCTAATATTTTGAGGCAGTGATATCAATCTTTTGCAACACATTCCTACGCATTTGGTTTACTGTGTTGTCAGAATTGTCAGCTTTTAAAGGAAAAATGATCAAGTGTATTTCTTCCTAGCCACATATTTTATTAACATCTTGCATTCTTCTTTTGGTGATTCATGTAGTTTTCATGTTCCAACTGCAAAATGTGTTTTGGTGTATTGGCCAGATAGAGGAATTGTTTAATAGATGGAAGACCCCTGTCTTATCAGAGCTAAGTTGCTAGCTGAAACTAATGTGGAATCAAATACAGATTCACAGTGTAAGTCGTAGAGTAAACATGATGGTTTGTGTAGCTCTCTGCCTTAATAAATGTCAATTAAAAATAAATAACAGAGACATTTCATCGTCTCTGTTCCTTGAGCACTTAGAATTGTGATCATTTGTCACAGTTATGTGAAGCTAACTGGGCTAGATGTTTTACTTTCTTCTTTTACTTACATCTTTAAAGCTAACTGTACAAACGGAGGAAGTGTCTTAAAAATTATACCTCAGTAATTCTAATTGCATAAACCCTAGTGTTAAAATTGTTCCTGTCTTGTTTAGCACTGACTTGAAAATTATGGGTATTTAATTTGAAGCAGAACAAAAACAAACAGACTTCACGTTGGCTTTTCAAAATGAACTTGAAAAGCGACAGTTATTCAAAGAAACACAAGTGTTATTTGCACATAAAAGTCTTTAAGTGACTGAGACAGTTTCTATTAGCTAGGAATGTATGATTTCTTACACTGACCTTCTTTTGACAGCAGCGACTTACTGGGAAAAACTTGGAAGTTGAAATGCTTTGTAGAAACCCTGTCTTTTAAGAATGAAACTGCGTTGATTGTGTGTTGTCCTGCATAGAACTGTAAGAAGACACTCCAGACAGGAAAATCTTAAAAACCACATGCACCTTCTAGTATGAAAAAGCACTGAACATTTACCGAATATTTGTGAAATCATAGGTAGTTGCCTGTAGCTGCATATTTGTATGCATCTCTAGAGGAATTCAGAATTCCATCGGGGAAGATGATCAATCTTCTTAAAAAGTGCCACCCTTTATTTAATCACAGGCTTCTGGGGGGTATTTAGACCGCAGGCAGGCCAGAGTGGTGCCTCTCCTTTTCCATTGCCTATGCAAAATATTGAGAAAGTTTTGTTCCAAACTAGGTATTTGAATGAAGGTATTTGGTGGCACTGAGGTGAAACCAAGGAATGTGGAGGAGCTGAAGTTACTGTTCCAGAGGTAAAAGAGGTTTGTCATGCTGGGAGTGTGATGATTTCAGCTGTGGGCAATATTTAAATCATTCTTTCTGGAGAGCTGGATGGGTGCCTCAGGCTTTGTTGAGGCTGAACAATTTCTGCCTGCAGAGATCTGGGATCTGCCAGTTCCTCCCAGGACTCCCAGCTTTCTGTGTCTGGGTTTTCTTTCTGGGAAAAACTTCTGGTGTAGGGAAGAGAGGCAACTATTGAGCGCGTGGATCTTGACCCCAGCCATGTCAAGGCAAGTCAGTATAAATTTCTGAACTCATGAGCTCAGAAAAACTCCCAGGTCCAACTTCAGTCACAGCTTTGATATTCAGGGGCCTTGTAATCACATGGAGAATTTTTCTTTATTGCACCTTTAAGGCTATCAAACAAACTGGACTATTTTTTTTTTTCTTTTATTATTAATCCTTTAACTAGGATTTACTTTTATGAAACTTTTCTTAGTGCTGATATTTAGCAGAACTGCAGTCTACCAAGAAGGGGAACGACCGAGTGCTTTCTTGAAGTCCCTTAAGCAAATGTTAATTGTCTATAGTTGATAAGGACAATGAGTGCTGGAGGAGAGATGCTGCCTGCAGCCCTCATGGTTGCAAACCAGAGATTGACTAGAACACGAGGAAGGTAACCCTCGGCTAAAGTTAGACTCAAAGTGAGATGTTGCCTGTGAAAATCTGAGCTTAAAGCAAAAACACATGATGGCCGGGGATCTCTGCTAGCTAAAAAATCTTCCTTGTAAGAAAACAAGGACTGGCAATGTGGTGCTAATTTAACAGGAATTCTACTCCAAGGCTCAGGCATGGGCTACACATGGAAGCTGTGACTTTCACTGTTTTCTGTAGATTTTATGTTATTGAACTGCAAATGTTGCGCGTGAATAACTGGTTTAATGTTTCTTTCTGCTATTCTGAGTGTTAGTTCACCCTGAGATAATCCTACAGAATGTATATGATTCAGGACACAGATCCACTGCATTTTGGAATCTAAACATTGCCACTGAAATGAGTGGATGTGTTAAAAATACGTGAATGCAGGCTTTATAAATTACAATTAAGCTATTTTTTTTCCCTATGAAAACACTTGAAGTTGGAGATATATTCTAGGGTTTGTCTCACTGAGAATTTATTGTGTGCCATTCTCTCTGCGGACTCATTCAGTCTCAGACCTTTTATAAAGCAGACAAAATTGGAAAATTTCAGAGTGGGGCACTAATACAAAATCACGTACCAGTCAGCTTGAAAAAAAAAAATGTAGGAGTTGATGGAATAAACATATGCAGTCAATTTGGGAAAATACTTGAACAACAGTTTGAGTCACAGCTCATGCATTTGTCTGCTTAGGTTGTGTTGATATTCTTGGTGAGAATATTCACAACATCATGTTTCAACAGATCAAGCTATTCCCTGGTTGGGGAGAGAAATCAAAAAGAAAAAGCACAGGATCTAAGAAATCTTGGTTGAGTTTAGTGAGATTTTTTTCCACCCTTTAGAAAGAATCCTGCAGGAATTAGCAAGAAAGTATCTCTCCATGCCCCAGGCTAGAACATACTCTAAGGAAAAAGAGAGGGCCTTGAGCTCTTCCGTGTGCTAACAAGTATTTTCTGTTTATTTTGAAGCTGACGTACAGTACACTTATCCAGCAATAAGCTAACTGGGTCTTTGAGTGCCCAGTGAGGTGGTGGAGTCTCCTTCTCTGGAGATGTTCAAGACCCGCCTGGACACCTACCTGTGCAACCTGGGCTAGGGAGCTGCTTTGGCAGGGGGGTTGCACTTCATGATTTCTAGAGGTCCCTTCCAACCTCTACAATTCTGTGATTATTGTTTTATTGACTTTTCTTCCCCTTCCCCTTCCCCGTTACATGGAGCAGAGGAATGTCTAGACCGAAGTTGGTTAACTCCTGGGCTTTGGAGAAGTTCAGGGTCAGCACTGAACTTTGTGATGTGGGCCCTGTGATAAGTGAGAACTTGAAGAAAATTCACTTGATGGAAAAAAGTAACATAGCAGCAACACAGTCCATAAAAGTTAGGATGCTGATGTTAATATCCCAAATGTCTGTCACTCAGGTTTGATGGCTAAGTAGTCCCAAGGATGAATTAAAAGGCAAAATAGCTCCTGTTCTTATTGCTTGGTCACAGCGGACTTGTGGAATTACCCTCCTCATGGTTGTCAGATCCTGTATGGAATGGAGAGAGCCTCAGAGGGTCCATCTACTAGAAAATGAAAGGAAATAGTAATGTTTTTGTTTTCATCTGTATAATCCTCAGTTCCTTCTGGCAGCCACAGTGACTGACGGTTATGGCTATTTGCATTGGATTTTCCTTTGAGGAGGTGGAGAACAGCCTCTGCAGCTGATAAAGTCAAGCCACCCAGAACCTAGATTGTGCTTTGCCCTCTCCACCGTTTCTATGGGTGTGAGTTTGTCTGTAAGTTTTTACACTGGGATCACTTTGGTTTATTCTTTCATGTCAGCTTCTTCTTGCTTGTCTTTATTTACCTTTCATTCACAGAAGAAGATGTCTCCGTCAAACCTTCCCACTTTTCCTTTTTGTTGTTTCTCTGTAGAACTTGAGGTCCTATTGCTGAACTGCTGTGCCAGAGCCCTGTGCAAAGTCTTGCTTTGACTTAATGCAGCTAGGACAAAAGCAAATATCCACGTATATCTATTTTAGAGAAAGAGTGAACTACTGGATAACTGCTTTAATTCCACATAATCTGTGCAATCTACATCCATTCTGCGTGAATTAGAATTACTATGTACCTTTTAAGCATACAGCTACAGGGTTTAACAGATTAACAACTGTAATGTGAAATGACTCTACAGTCCCTGAAGATCACAGTCCATCAAAACTGCAGTTAATTAAAACACATTGGATATCCAAATTAATATAAGTAGAAATAATAACTATGCCATGCTATATTTTATAATGAAGTAATCCGTTCATATTTTCAATAATCTTACTTAGAAATTTTGTTTGTGCTTTTATCAAATAGATATTTATATTCTTCCTCAAAAATTCTGAAGCAGTTTAGCTGTTACTGATTGCATAAATTCAGATGTTTCTCTGGGGAAGGGAATTGTCACTTCAGTGTTTAGGAAATTCTGCTCTAATTGCAATTGAAGGTTCTGGTATCACAACTGAATTAATAGCAGAAGATAGGAATATTTTAATTTCATATGTTAGGGACGTGCCTTAAATTATTTATTTAGGGCTTGGCTTTGCTTCTGAATCTGACAAATGTTATCAGTGCTTTTGAAAAATGAGACTTTTTTTCTTTTTTATTTCAACTTGTGGTTCATTAACTTGCAATGTTAATGTGCACTTTCCCTTGTAATAGAAGGGACTGTAGAACTGTAACATTCATAAATTGGCTTATTTATGAATGCATCACTATCGTATATGTTTATTTTCCTTTCATATATGAAATACTTCATATTTCTCAGAGAAATAAAAAGCCGTTTTAGGTGCAAGGACCTAAAGAAAGTAATAAAAAGTAAAATGCAAGTAATAAAAGAGTAAAATAAAATAGTAATAAAATAAAAAAAAAAAGCAAAACTAAAGGTAACACAAAATGAATTAAAGCCTAGAAAACATTTGGGTCACAGTCTAGCTTTACACGCCATTGTATTTGAATGAATCCTGGTAGAGAAGGAACTTGATCTTCAGATGGTTGAATGGTTGGTTCTGAAGTTTTTCATATTTAGTTGATGGCAATTCATAACTGTATTTAAAGGAATTGGCAAGAACAGTATTTATGAGTATTTACAAGCTCTTACTGTCTGCTTAGCATCAGTCAACTAACAAAATGAACAGATGTCTCCCAGGCTTCTTAAAAAGTGCTGAAGAAGTGGGGGAAATGACTTATCAAGCATTAACTAATGCTGCAGAAGCTGCTTCTTTCTACAGCATAGACTCGCAGTTGCACAGTGAGGTGATGTTTCTGTTATGAATAAAGCAAACCTGTTCTTGATTACATCCTGACTGTGGCACATTTATAGCTCTAGCCTGTGCTCTAATCTCTGTGGTATAGGCATGTTTGAGAGCTGCTCACATTTCTTTTATTTTCAGACTTTCAGGAAAGTTTCAGGTTATTTGGGGTTATAAGAAGGGGAGGCAAAACCAACTCCAGACCAATTGCTGTGAGGCTGCAGAGCATCAGGAGCCTTGCAGGAATGAATTGTTGCTGACATCAGCAAGTAGCCCATTTATAAGGAACTTGGGCTCAGGGAAGGTTTGCCCACCCTCAGCTTCTGCAATCTAAGAGGCAAGGTGACATTTGGGAACCAAGCCTCCTGACACGTACCCCATTTCCATCAGCAGGGTGACTTTTCTAGTTGCTGATGCAGGTCTGTGATTAAAAGGCATTAGCTCGGAACGTATCGTTTGTTCTAGAGGTTTGCCTAATGCAATTTGTATAATGCATAATCATCCCTGCTTCAGTTATCTAATATGGGTGGAAAATAACTCAGGTTATGAAACTTGCAAGAGAGACTTGTGGTCACAGTGTTTTGAAAATATAAAAACCCCTGATGATTGTTTATGTTTTTGTTCTCCTTTATGCAAATTGGCTGATGATAAGTGAATGCAGTGACTTTTTTTGTAAGCAAACTGAAAATGTGTAAGATGCAAAGTCCTTTACCTTGCATAACTTTAGCTCATCAGTAAACCTGACTGAATGTTTATGTCTTTGGTTTCTTTTCTGCAGGTTAGCAAGGAGAATGGCAGTAATTGTTACTGCTGAAATAAATTTGTCACTACTTAATCATACTGTGTCAAAAATACTGCTAAAGTGATGTTAGAAGTTCTTTGGATGTGGGTGCTTATGAAGAAATTCCCACCTCTACTTTTTGCATCCAGAGAGCTCTGTCTCTGCAGTCCTTCTCTGAATAGTGCCATGTCAGTGTCTTCCTCTTTATGGTGGTTTGTTTTTTTCTGACTTTGTTTTTTCCCTCCTCCTTAACTGAACAAACCTTTAAATTTCGTGCTGGGAGTCAGGATTTTTTCTAGCTCACACCTGACCATGTTTTACTGTATGCTCTGGCATGTACCTCCAGCACTTACTGTGTGGCACATGGACTGCAGCTTCTTGTGTGTCTATCTATCTCACTTCGTAAAGAGCAATACTGCTGCTTCCTTGAGATTCAGAAACAGTCTTAATACATGCAGCTTCTTTTGCCAGGTTTGCTGTGATCCGTTGACCAGAATCTCCATTTATGGCAACTTTTGATGCTGTCAAGCAAACAAAAGCAACAGTTTACTAATGTATCTGGCACAACAGTGGGCAGATCATCAATAGGAATTCCAAATGCATCCCGTTTAAAAATGCTGTGTAGTATCAGGTACCAAACATTTCTAGTCACCTAGGATAATGATTAGGTCAAATGTGGTCAGTAGCATATCATCTTATGAATCTGTTTATTATTTCATTTCCCTTGACAGTAATAAGAACAGTGAAAACGAAGATGGTTAATACATTTATCATCTACGCCATTCAGTGTTTTGATAGGTAGTCTTGCATCATAATGTTTATGTTAATTTTTCCAAGAGCTTGCTAGGCCATAGTTGTAGCTCACAGATCTGCTAAGATGTTTTTGAAATTTCTGTTAAGTCCAGAAGTATCGTGAGAAGCACCATCTGGGGATCTGATAAATGTTTTTAAATATCTAAAGGGAGATGGGAGGTAAATGGATGAGGCCAGGCTCTTCTTGGTAGTGCATAGCAATAGGATAAGGAATAATGGCCTAAAACTTGAACATAGGAAGTTCCATACAAACATGCAGAAGAAATTTCGTTTCAGTGAGGATGATGGAGCACTGGAGCGGGCTGTCCAGAGAGGTTCTGAAGTCTCCTTCTATAGAGATATTCCACACCCATCTGGACACCTACCTGTGCAACCTATTGTAGGGTACCTGCTTTTGCAGGGGCTTGGACTCGATGATCTCTTGAGGCACCTTCCAACCCCTGTGATCCTGTGCAGATGGCGTTGCTTGGGGCTTTGGCGTCATGTAAAACACATGAAAATGAAGGTGGATTACCTGCTGAAGTCCAGCAGTAATGGGTACAGTTAAATTCCTTTCCAAGAGCACTGCTTTTGCCTTTGGATGAATTCTGAATTCTAAAGTGTTAATACTACTTAGGATTTAAGAACAGAAAATCCATTCACCTGCCAACCACTGGATGACTCAGTGTTGGTTCATAACGCAGCTTTCTCCTGCACACTGGTTAAAACTCATACTGCAGATAGAGATGACGTATAACCACAAGCTCTTTCACAAGCAATCCTTGCAGTGGAATCTAGATGATGCCTCTAGTCATTTATTTTGTCTGCTTTTCAGTTCCTTATCAAGTGTATACTGATTCTTTTAAACTTTCCTGGGAGGTTGTACTGGAGGATTTGGGAAGTGGGGAGATGAAAGAAGATAGTAAGAAGAGTACAGACGTATAAGGAGAAGAGAACAGCTGTTTATTTAGATTGATGGATACATTACTGATACATCGGACTAGTTTGAAATAATCTCTTGGATATACAGAAGCAAAAAAATCACAAGCAAAATTTCAATACTATTAAGACAGAAGTAAGAAAACACCTACGGAAAGTACCAAGGAAAGATATCAATCAGTTTTTGAATTACCTTTATTGTTTTGAAATCAAATTCCTTATATTTTCAGTAAAGTCTTAACATTTTATCTGCTCATGTGTGTTTAAGAAGGAAAGTATTTTTAATGAGGTTCCTCCAGTTTTCTGGAGGAAAATATTCTATATTTCTTTCAAAAGGACTACTTTATTTATTTTCAAATGACATAAGGAGAGTGAAAGAAGGTATAGATGTTTTTTTTCTACCAAGGTTTTGGTGATTCCATTGAAGAAATCAGGCAGTGACACATGGAAAGAGAGCACTGTATACAAATAAATCATTCTTGACATATCCCTTGGGCAGTTGGCTTTCTCATGCTATGCAGTGCACTGGGATGTACTATTATTATTTCCCATGTGATTATATGTGTGCATATGCTGTCACTTTTCATTGCTGGAATAAGCTGCTTGAGCTGGATTGTTTCTGTGTTTAAATATTTGCTCTTTATCAATGAAGAGTTGTTTTGATGCTAATTAAGGGCTTGCTGAATTCGATCAGCAAGGAAGAATACCGTCTTTTCCTCTGCCCAGCTAATGGACAGCAGTGATTGATACCATAGATGTTTGAGGAGGTGTGAAGTGAACAAGATGTACCTTTAGCTGTCCATTTCCAATTTGAAAGACTCCAATTTGAACGTGTTGAGTATTGGCAGCGAGCACTGAAACTCAATGCAGCTGTTTAAGTGTTCATTATCTCCATATATCTAGACCTGAAGAAAGAGATCTTTTATGAAGCAGTGGGAAGGATAATTGTCTTTTGAAAATTACCATTTCTAGACCTCTGTGGCTTTCAAAGCAATTTCATTGTGACTTTCTGTCCCTTCCATCTCTCCTGCCCAGAGCCTGACAAGATGATTATGCTTTCGCTGTATTAAATCAGGACTAAGACCTCTGTGACTCCTGATCACAATCACATTTGGTTTGTCCTGGAGGGAGGAAGAGTCTTGTTATGTTTGCTTGTTCATATACCCTCCTCTCTCATATTGCTTTTGACAATTACTGTTCCTCATTGGCTGCTTGTTGGAGGGGCAAGTACAGTGTTTACCATCCCTACCAGCATAGGAAGAGTAACATACTTAGTTTTTTACACAAGAAGTACTAATCATTCTGTGTTAGATTGAGTATTCCAGTAAATAGCACTGAAATATGACTGCTAGTATTTTGCTCCTTACTGGGTGTAGAAAGCCATGGGGATTGTGTGGAGAAGGTTCCTTATGTAGGAGTTCCTTTTAGCCATTAGGCTTGCTGTGTTATTTTCCATTCCTGAACACTAAGGTGTGGGTTGAGAGAAGACAGAAGATTTCATGACCCAAATTCAGGTGTTTCCTTATCTTTCTGAAGCCAGGATTCTGTACAACAAAAACAACGTAGTGTGGACAGTATTGCCCTGTGGTATTCCTACTGTGTCACCACAGAGTAATATCCCCTCCTGCTACTCCATATTCCCTTTGCTGTTTCACCGCAAAGCTTTGTGCAGCTGTGCAGTGAATTGGATTTGGAAATGGATGGCATAAAAAGTATACAAGCTGGGAAAAATTGAAATCAGAGTGGTGGTGCTTCCTGTGAAACCACAGCTAGATTCAGAGGACAGTCTCCTGAGGAACCTTATACTGTAAGTAGGGAGAAAGTATGATTCCTGGACAGTGCTCACTACATTACACAGAAGGGAGCTGGAATTAGGCTGGTGTGGAGTGACCCTGTAGAGCAATGTTTTTGGAGGAGCTCTGAGATGATTCTATGAAGTGCCCTTCTTTGCAGATATAAATAGGTGCATTTTTTTTTTTTTTAAAAGCCTTCCTATGCTCACAGGATATGTAGGGTCATGTATTTTCTGGAAACCAAGTTGCCTCCATATTACGTCCAGAGCTTGGTGTCAGACTTCAGTCACGCTCCCTTCAAAGCCTCTCTGACTGGTATTTGAGCTGTACAGACAGTGTGAATGCTCAGGCTGTCAGATGTGCATGCTGGATCCATCCCACGCAAACCTCAGAAGGTTATTTCAGCCTTCTATTATTAAAACGTTTAAAAATAAACTGTGGCTTTGAGCTGCTCTCCAAGGTTAGGGGATTGTGAATGTGCCCTTCCTGGCTGGAAGCACAGCAGAGAGCCCTTGGATTCAGCCCTTCCAAGGCTGTCAGAGGGAGCTGAAGGAAGCTGCTGTTTCATATCTCTTTTATTCCTCATAATGAATTATCAGACTCCTTTGACATATTTTGACAACAGTTGCTAGGAAGGAAAACTGCTTTTGACTCTGTATGTTCCAGAGGCTGTGTGGGATCTCCCCGGTGGGTGAAATTACAGGTCTGCCCTAGTCAGTGTTCTTCAGGAACTTTGAGTCAGTTAGCAGCATTACTTCTGCTTTGCTTTGCTATCTCTTCTTTCAAACATCGCATCAGTCCTAATACAAGAGAAAGAAAGAGAGAAAATTGTTTCTTGTAGAAAGGGACAATGTCCTAGAGTTTCAAACACTATTATATTGGAACCTATGTAACAAAGGTTTTTTGGAAGTGTGAACTCTGCATGTATACGTGGGCCTGTATACAATACTGTAATTTGAAATTATTTGGTACATGTTGCTATGTGTGCTGTCACTTCAAATACATGTTACAGAATTTTCTGCAGAGAGGACATGAGAAAAGAACAGAGACATACCAGGACTTTGAAATGGTCACAGTGATATGCTGTGTTCCCATTTTAACCCTTCTGGTTTTGTGTCTACCAGTGTAGTAACAAGCAACGCATTCACATTTTTTAGAAGAACTTTAAATATAGTTCTACCAAAGTCTTCTAAACAGAAACATGCTTTTATTTTTTTTAGCTCCAAGCATGTGCTCTAAAGAAATGTTGCAGAAATATGTTTTGTGCTACTCTTTGCTTCATAAGTTTTTAAATTTTATTATTTTATATTTCACGAGTTTCACAATGAGTCATTCGGAGTATTACATTATGAAAAGCAACCATTTCAACACCAAACAGAAAATGCATGATAAAAATGAATGTCTAAACTTCTTCCTTTATTCTTTGTTTATATGGCAAATGGAGCAATAGATACATGATATATCCATAAAAGAGTCAAGTAGGATTGAAATCATGTAAACACCATCTGTTGTCATTTGAAGCTCTCTCTAAGGGATATCTCATATGTAACCTTCAAATCAACGGCAGAAATGTTTCCCTGTCTCCTCTTAAAAGATGGGTCTGGTAATCTACTCGTGGGCATCTCTGGCAGTGATCAGCTCAAAGGGGTTTACCTCAAATGATGTGTTCGTGCATTTGAACAAACAGCACTGACTGAAAAGCTTTCTGCAAATGTGAAACATCAAATGGGAATGCATTTGGTCATAACCATCCTTGTGACTATATGTTTTTCACCCGTTACATCTAGAAGATAAAATGGATGTTAAAAATTTCAGATATTCAAAAACAAAGCACCAGTACCACAAATCAGCAGGATGTCTTTGCTGTTCATTATAGTTTTTCTTTCATTTACATTCTCCATCCAAACGGTGCAGTTTCAACTCCTTACTGTGGTTTCTTCTTCAAGAATGGAGACCTCCCTACCTGCTTGGTCTTATGTGCAAGGAGCTATAGTTGGTGCCACAATACCATGCCTGTTTTGTGACTGTGAAGCAGCTATACGTATTATAAACCTTCCTGTTGAAGGTTTATTCACCTGTAATAGTGTACTTTCATGGCTATGGTAGCATGTTATTGGGCATTCATGCAGGCATTCCACAGGCTGAAGTGTGCCCCACACCCCGTATACTAATTCCATGGGACATGCTTTTCACTGCCCATGCCTCCAGATGGCACACCACTTGCTCTTTCTGTGTAAGGTTCTCTCCTGAATGGCTTACGCTGTCATTCAGACCCTGCTGCTCCCCGACAGTGCTCTCTTTGTTGCATTTTATCTCGTTCCTGGCTTCTCTGACCTTTGCAGCCCCACCACCCACTAACCATTAACGCTTTGTTGAGAAGATCTGCAAGGAGAAAGTAGTTCTGGGGAGCACTGTATAAAAAGCAGACATTTGCAGAATGCCAGGGGAAGTTACTTTTTCCTTCTTTCTTCCATATATTAAGAATAAGATGTCTGAAGTTGGGGAGAAATAACTGCTCTGACAACAGATGAATTTAGTCTCTGCCTCACAGAGAACTGAGAAGGTTCATCTGAGGCTTTCTCTTGATCATCATCTTAGCTTTGAACAGTGAAGTACAGAGACTCTTTGGCCTTTTACTGAGTGGTGCCAGGTGAAACAAGGTGGGGGGGGAGGGGAAATGCTCTTTTAGCATTACATGATGAGTGCAAGAGGCTTAATGGAGTCTCCTTTCTATTGGCTCATTGCTGGTTTCGGTGGCAAATCAAAAATGCTAACTTCAACCCCACAAACCCTAAGAAAGATGAGAGTACAATAATAAGTACTAATTAAAAACGTAATAGCTCTTTGTGGAAGTTTTTAGAGCTGAATGTGTCTGATTTTCTTAGTTCATTGAGCATGGTCAAAAAGCCTTCTTGGCCTATAGCATCTCAAAGGGCAAGAACATGTTTTGCATATTTTCTCTTCTGCAGATAGGAAGGCAGTTTTCTACTCTCTTTTGATTACTGTTACAGATTTGTAAGCAGGTGGAGATAAAGGAAGCAAGGGAAAGAAAAGTTTACCTTGAAAGAGAGAAAAATCACAGAATTATGATGTGAGTATGAGAATATTACCTCATGGGTAAAATGAAAATTAGTACTGCTGAATGTAAGATCTTTTCAAAACAAGTTTAAAATCAAACTAAACAATGTTGCACTACTGCAAAAGTCAGCTTCAAAAGTGAAGTCCCTCCTAGGTCACTACAGCAAGCACTTTTGTGTTTAAAAGAAAAAAGAACCTGAGCTGCAGCATTCTAGCTGTTATTTTCTACCTGATTTTTCAGATATTTTTAAGTATAACTTAACACTATTTAAAATGTAGAGAAGTAATCCTCGTTTGTGATGTGAAAAGCAAGAAATGAACGTCATAGCAGTTTAACTCACACGTGAACCTGCCTGTTAAGACTCAGGTTGTTTTTTAACCTTATTATGTGAAGCTCAAGGATGAAGGACAAGGAAAATAAAGCAACTAAATGCTTCAGGAGTTCTAAGAACTCCTGATGTGGTGGTCTGTAAGTCAGGCATTGTTTTCACTTGTGAGGCTTTTCAGCTGAACTAAATGAGAAATCAAAGTGCTTTCTACAATGGTGTGATGTGACTTTTACAATAGTTAATGGAATACATCAGGTACTGAATTTTCCTCCTTCAGTGAAAGCAGCATTTAGTGTGTTGTATTTTGCTTTATCTTGTATTGTCCATGGGAAGATACAGTCTTTGCATGTATAGAGTGAGGATGTAATATTATCTTTCATGAGGGTATACATAATAATGTCAATTGTATGAAACGTCAGTTTGAATCTTAGAGAAGAAAATTGTGTAATATCTTTAAAGACTGGCAGAAAAATACATGATTTCTCCATGCATTCTATTATTTAAATAGTATTATGTTGATTCTTAATTACTACTAATTTCTTAGCCTTGAATACTTAAGAGGTATTTGGAACGCCATGTTGACTTCTTTTAAACTTCTGTTATTATTATTTTCTTTCATTTATTCCGAAAAACAAGCAAACAAACAAAACCAAGAATAGAGTCCAGAGGTGCATGTGCCGCACAGAAATCCTTCATACGATGCAAACTGAGAGGTATAAATAAAGGTAGATACCAGCAAAACTGTAGATCAGCCATTTGAAAAATAAATTTTTTACTCCATATGGACAGCATTTCACATAATGCCTACAGTTAGTGCCATAAATCTGCTCTTTAGTTTATGCTATTTGACTGGAGTATCGGGATTTAGTTCTTTTCCTAAATGAATATTTCTATAAAAGACTGATTACCTTGTGTTTAGATACAGTAATTGCAATAGCAGTTATGTAGCACTGTATATTTTCAAAGCATTAGTATGATGGAGAAAAATGAAGAATCATTCTGAAAAGGAGATAATTTTTTTCCTGGTTTTTTTTTTCCTTTCTTACACATAAACAAATTGCCAGGACTGTAACTCCTTATCTTTGAATTCAGTGGTATTTTATCTGGGAACACACAGGGAGATTAGTCTTTACTGGCAGCTCAAGCAGTCAGCTAAAGTGGGAAGTAGCAAGATTAAACTGGTTTTGGGTAAACCAGAAAATGTGATGGCAGTATCAGTAATTAGTGACATTCTTCAGACAAATGACACAAATGACTAGAGAGGGTACTACATCTAACTTTGGAGCTGCAGCATAGGAAGGGAGCAAAGCATTATGCTGACCTCTTCTAACTAATCCCATTTGACTGCATTTAGCCCCAGTTTCTTAATTTTTAAAACCAGTTTTGTTGATAAGCTAAAACTCAAGTTCTCTGAGTCATAATGTCTAGCTTGAGCAGTGGCAAATGAATCCAGATCTTCCTTTACAGAAAAATGTGCCAGTGTCAAAGGAATTATCACTTGTCCCAGGGGCTGTAAGCAGTCTTCGAATGAAAAAAAGGGAAAAATGTTTTTCTCTCAAACTTTTGTGTGCACTTTCTTTAGAGAAAAATTATTAATTTGCATTTAAAATAAGAGACTTTGTTTATTAACAGTACTTTGTCACTTACAAAGAAGTTCATTTGTAGATTTTCTGTATTCCTTTGCTGATTCTTTTTTGACCCCAGGCTGTATATCTGTGTTTTAGAAGTAAATGGCCAGTCATTCAACCAAACAGGATGTTTCTGAAGGTCAAATTAAGAAAGCACATTTGTTTCATGACCCAGTAAAATTGTGATGTTATTCTTTTGATAAAAATTTATTCTTATCTGGCTTTAACAATACATTGGAAAAACTTCTTTTAAAACCTGCCCTTCTATTACCATTCTCTTTATTGCCCCACTTAGCAGAAGTCTTTCTTTTGACACAATTTTACAGCTACAAATGGCCTCTGATTCAGCGAGCAGGAAATATTCTGTTGTGCTTCGGGGTCTTAAACAAACATTTTGATTTGAAAGTGAAAAAAATTAAAGGGCATTCAAGAATTTAATAGGGCGTAAAGAATTCAGTGCTGTTTATTCTTAGTAAAATGCATGAGGAAGAAACAGTCACCTTAGTTTGATATTTCTTGAATGAAATTTCAGAATTCCATAAGCATTCAATAATTTTGAATTTTCTCTGCAATGTAAAATCTCAAATTTAACATATCAGATGATCCTCACATTATATGAATTTTATATCTGTACCTTTCTTTTGCTTTTCCTCAAAGTTAGTGTAACTGAAGCTGAGCAGATCTAGTTAGGCTGTCGTTATCAATCTCGTCTCAAGGAATCTACTCTCTGTGTAGGAAGTTTCTGCAAGTTGTTCCACAGTGTTAGCATCCTGAGTGCATTAGATAACGAAGATGGGAGTCATCTGCTCTAATTCTGGACTCCAGCCTTAGTGATTCTATGATTTTACATGGTTGTTTAGTCACACTGGACTTCTTTCATGGTCCGTGGAGGCAAAAGGACACTTTTGTGTCCTTCGTTCAGTTCTGCAGGAGATCTCTTCATGGTTCAGATGAGTTGTACTTTAAATTCGCCTGACTCTCTCCATTGACTGTAAAAGAGAGTAGATGGTAGGAATTTGGTGAGAACATGCTGTAAATATGAGAGAACATCTATTGTCTGGAGCCTCGGTCAGCTTAATGGAGCCCTTGTAATCTGGTGAAATTCCCTAAAGGGGGATGCTGTGGGTAAGGCTGTACAGATCTCACAATGCTCAGAAAATTATAAGGAAGCAATAAGGAGTCAGATGTTAATTTGGGGCACCTCCTCACTGGTGACATATAAAGGAGGCAGTTTTGGTGTTTTCACAGAATTACAGGGGTTGGAAGAGACCTCAAGAGTTCATTGAGTCCCAAACCTCCCTGCTAAAATATGTTGTCACATACGTTGTCTAGGACCTTTGGATCTGGCCTTGTTAATCTGGGAATTCATGAAAGGTTTTGTTTATTACATAAAGAGAAATAGAAAACACATAGATGTCAGTTCACAGAAATGAGAGCAAGTGTTAGATTTTCAACGCATGCCTATTTCCCACTAACTTTGATGAGATTTATTAGTCCTACCATAACAGGAAATTACAGGATGTTAGAAAACATCCTTTAGTAAGACCTCTTTGAGATAACTTCCAGCCTGGTCGAAGATTCTAATAACATTTTCCATTCAAGGAAAATGTATGCATGACATTTACATTAAAAAGCGCATTTTCATGGTGTTTTATGTGGTTTCAACTGCCCTATCTCAGCACTTAAGAAACATACATCAAAGAGTTTTAAATCCTGTGGATCCTACCGTCTCTGCTTCCCTCTTTCAACATAATTAACTTAATCTTTCAAGGCAGGTTGACACATGTAGTCCATTGGTTACAGGGATTTTTAAAATCATATTTTGGATTCTTTCAAGAGGCTAGCAACTGTGGTGAAACCTAACTTGGGATATTTCCTACCTGTGCTAACAGTTTCTGATTATTAAATTCAAAATGCACGTATCTTGGTTGATTTTCTTTTTCTTTTTTTTCTTTTCTTTTGGAATGTTCCTGCTGAATTATGTAGTTTCTTTCACAGTCGAATATTATGAGGAAATAATTCACTGTTATGTGCAATTATTTGCAATAATAGTGATTTGATCAGTAATATTTCCAGGATTCTAGACGCCGGCAACATAAATTGTAATAAAAAGCTATTATAGTTCAGTTTGTTGTAATTTTCCTCACATTTAGCTGCATTATTAGTTGCCTGTGAAATTTACAGGCAGTATGAGAAAATAACAGCTACCTAGAATGGAGCATAAAACCTTGTAGTCACTGCTGTCATCCTGACTTATGTGCTGTTATGCTAAGAGTGGTATATAAACATGATGAGATGTGAGAATTTTTATTTGGGAATTTCACCAAGGCCAACTGGAGATTAAGAAGATGGTCATTGTGAAGAAAACTGGTACTCAGATAAACAGAATGATCGTCTGCTAAATTAAATCAGGGACTTTGTGTGACTAATTGCCAGAAGGATGAATGCAGTGTGGTCTATGGGATTGTGATTTATTCCAGCTCAGTTTGATGGTGTTGTATTGGGTGCTGCTAGATACATCACTTTGAATCTGGACAAACTTCTGAAATTGCTGAACCAGCCTGAGTTTCTGCTCCCTCTGGTTTCTCCTCTCTGTGTTGAGCTATTTGTGCACTGTGCTGTCTGGAAAGCACATAGCTATCTGTGTGTTTAATGCCACTTGTTTCTGCATCCCTGTAGGAGAAGCATCCAACTTAGATGTGCCGGAGAAGGTGGGTGGGGCTTTGACAAGGATTATTTATCATCCTTTGGCGCACAGAACCACCATGAGCAATCCTTTCCAGCTGGCACCAGGCAAACAGCTAGGATGAAGGACAGATGTAGTACTGTTATGTTCAGTGGAATTACTCCAGGCTTGCTGTAATGCAAGTGGCCTGCTGTTTAAAATGGCATGGCTGTTGTTGCTAAGAGAAACCAACCAAATACTGGCAAGAGAGAAGCACTGCAGATTAAATATTTATGTCATGTTTGTTTACTCTTTCATTCGGAAAGAAAGCAAATTAATTGCTTATGGCATGCTCAGGTTAAAGATGAGATGATGTATTATTTTGTTTTTGCTAGTGAAAATATGTCTCACTTCAGATACATTCCCAAAACTAGCATGCTGTGGAGGTTGCAGAGAAGCAAGCATTAAGGGCATGTTTTCAGCTATGTATATCAGAGACAGTTCCTATCTGCTAACCCATTGCTCTTTCTTTCCATCCTTTGTTGCTGAGAGTACAAGAACAATTCATAAAACTGTTGCCTTGTCAATTTTCCAGTTATTTTAATGGAAAGCTATACTAACTGTGGTAGGATACTGACTCTCCAATTTTCAGTATTGATTCATTACCTGGGGACACGTGAAATGGAACGAGCCTCTGAACTGATATGTATATATGGTCAGTGGGCTGAGACCTCCTGGTCTTTCTGTGATAGGTAGCAGAGATTTATGGAAAACTTATTTTTGCCTGTGACACAAGTGACTGGTGGCTATTCTGTTTAACTGGTACTGATGATCAAAGCAAAATTCTGCCCATATTCCTATTTCCCCAGCCAGGCTGCCTACCTGAGGAATCAGGATTCTCCTTCCAGGGTAAAAACCATAAATAACCTTCTAACTGAAGATCAGTTGAGCTAAAAGCTCAATTTGACTCCAGGGCTGGAGCTCATGGGCTGCTTGTAACAGTGCAGCTCAGGTATGACAGTGTTAAATGGTGGACTGCTCTTGTATGTGAGCCTTCCTCTCCCCCCTTTCTAACCTGCACATTCCTCCTGTCTGCTCAGCACACAATGGATAAGCAGCTCTCAAGTCTAGCCTGAGGTTTAAAGCTGAAGACCAAAACAAAGCATCTGATCAAATGAATGCCATTAATTCAAAGCATTTCTGCTGGCATTTCATCAATGTGAGTTGCAGCTCAGATAAGAATAGTACCAAGAGGTTGAATAAGGCCATGTTTACTTTTTTTGCTTTTACTCAGCTAATTATTTGGCGTAATAATTAGTACTATTCTTAGAACTTAGGAGACCCTTTATGAGACTAGTTTGGAAATAGCAGCAGCTGCTTACTGTTTTCTGTAAGTCATTTTGGCTGATAATCCTAAAAATGGTGAGGTTGTGTTTGAGAACTGCCGCATGGAGGAATGAAAGGTTTTATTTTGGTGGCCTTTAGTGACCTTCTCCATTACCTGAAGCTGTCTACCTGTGCCTAGTTAGCAGTGACAATTGAATACTTTCAATTTGGCTCATTTGGCCAAATCATTTCATGTGTTTATACCATCCAGACTTAGTTTAATCAGCACTTCTATATTGCTTGTAGGTTCATGGAGAAATGTAGAGATGAGCATCTTCTCTTATGTTCTCACTGTTTTAATCTTCATTGCAAGCTTACTTCTGAGGTAAACCCATAAGAGATTTTAATGGATGATTCAAGGCCAACATCTCACTGCAAGTTTGCATATCTTACAAGTCTGCACTGAATATTTTATTGTGCACTTCTAAATCATGTGAGCTTATCCAGATTTACTTCAAATAAGAGAAAGAAATTAAAGTCCCTGTCATGTATCAAATCTTGGACCATTTAACAATGTATTTCACTATTTTATTGTTTCTTGATAAATTTACTACACCTACTAGCTTTAGAGCAGTACAGCAGAAATCTGTGCACATTGAGTGAGCTTAAACACACGCACAGGGAGCAGAGAGTCAGCATCACATTACCAAAATCAATGTGTTTATTCTTGAGTCAGCAAGATACTTAAATGGTGCCCTATTGAAACCTCTGTGTCATCATGATGACTTAAGGAGAATTGCACAGTCACTGTCTTTGATGATCTGATATTGCCAGGCGTTGTTTAGTTTACTTTTTTTGGCTTACTCTCCCATTTTCCCTGTTCTTTGACATTGGCTTTATTTCTGGTCATAGTTATAGCAGCATGAAATTCCACAGAACCGTACTAAGCTATTCTGTTATAAAATAAACATGGCTGCATTCATCATCAAGTCCTGTATGGTTATGATCAGGCACTGAAGGAGTTCAAGCCAGAATCAGCTTACATTTTTGGAAGATTGGCATTGTTACCAGCTAGCATTGCGGTCAGTATAGATTAGAATGAAGTGAGAAAAAGATGTCCAACCCAATAGCCTGCTGCCTCTCTAGTATGTTTACTAAACACAAATTCAAGGGATTTATATTCTCCCTTTTCTCTAGAATGTTGCTTGCCTTATGCTTTTTGTTATCTTTCACGGGCCCAAAAGTTTAGCTGGGCTGCTTTTGATCTCTGTGTGTATTCACTTATACATGTGAATTTTATATGAACATATCTTGCATGAATTGATGTCATTCATTACTGTTTCTGCATCCAGAAAACCACCCTAAACACTATGAATACCAGGCTCCAATTTCACATAATTTTTGGCTTATTTTGCTTTTGTAGGGGAAGTTTTACCTATCCTATGATCTTTCCTTGGGAAGCACAAGAACCTCATGTGCTAAACCAGTCAAGGCCTTTCCTCTCAACCTCTTGCAATGTGGGCATCACAGGGCATCACAATCATGCAGAACTTCAGAATACAAATATATGGGAAACACTTTAGCTCGTCTAGTACAGGTAGTGACTTTTCAGTTTGCTGTTTTGGTAATCTGATGCAGTCATGGATTTGTGACAATTAGTAATATTGTAATGTAACAGTAATCTGTCTGTCTGGGGTGGGCATAGGTCTATCAACAAATGTATACAAACCTTCCCAGACTCTTTTTATTCATTATTATACTCATTTTTGACATCAGAGTATGTGGGTCATTAGCCATCACTAGATAAAAAGAGATCTAGTCCTTTGTGATTTTTTTTCTGCTCATATCCAGCATAACTTTTTATATATATGAAACAAACTGATAATGAATATGAAGCCTTGAAACAGAAGATGAAAAGTATTGCTCATCACTTCCTATCTAAAGCATTATATCAGTTGATAACTTGCTAATAGTCATAATGGTTAATGAAATCCTTACAAACAACATGGGGAACAAAACTTTTTTATCTTTTAAACATTGGCCTGTACCCAGTGAGCAAGACTCCAACTCATCTGACCTGACAGATGCTTCAACTGGGAATATACATAACCCACTTTTTTACAGAAGTATTTCCAGAAGCCACAGGATAGAAGTAGGGTTTTGGAGAAGCAATAATTAACTTCTTGCTGACCATATATTCAAAAACTAGCTCTTAGACTGTAGTCCCAAATTACAATGTGTATCTGTAATTCAGGATGCCTGTTGAGATTCAGCTGAACTTTTGTATTTGAAATCTAGAAAAAATAATAGTGCATAAATAAAATATTGTTTATTTTGGAGAACCTTCCATCCCGGTACTGCGTTTATCTGTACCCTAGAGGGTTATCTATTTTCTACTCATTTACCTTATGAATAACCTACCATGAACTTACGAACAAGAAAGGCCCCAGGGTAAGGATACTTACATAATGGCAGCTGTTCAACAAGCCCTCAGTCTTCGTACTGATTTAACCCCATACAACATAGAGAATTTTCTGATCCTAGGTAATTTTTAGAGACTAAGTCAGGAAAATGCAGCTGTAGCTGGCAGAGTGGTTAATTATTAGAATGGCACTAACACATTATATCTTCAAAGGAACTGTAGATGAAGCATTAACAAAGTGGAAAATAATTCCAGAAAGCTATGACAGCAAAACGTGGACTCTGAAAGCACTTACTATAAGTCCTATAGAGAAACTGAGATGAAGTCTCAAGAGAGTCAGATGATACAGTGAGTACAAACTGAGATTTCCACCATTTTTGTTTTCTGTAAAGCTGAAGAGCTTTGTCAGATTCCCACGCCTGTATGTTTCCAACAGGGAGCCTGGGCTAACAGCCCTCATCAGGATGTTCTTATGTTGTGCTCACGTCCTGCTGCATGGAGCGTCCTCAGCTTTCATTGCAGAAGGGGCTCATGATTTCCCAGGACTGAACCCTTAAGGCTCCATATATCTGCCTCTGGTTGAGCTCCAGCCACTCATGTTACTTTTTTTTTCTTTTCTGATAGTATTGGTGCCAGCTGTACAAAATGGAAATAAATCTTTGCTTTGTCTCATCCTGTGTCTGACTTCTTCTGGGGAGAAGCTGTTGTGAGTGCACGGCCAGCTCGTCTGTCTGAGGGCCAGGTTTTGTTCTGGGTTGGCAGCATAATGTTTTTGTAAGCTTCCCCCCTGCTATCGCTGCAGCTGCACCTGGCAAGAGGAAGCAACCCACAATCTAAAAAGCTCATCAGAACAATAATGTCTGCTTCTCTCTTGACAGGTTAATTAATTGCATGCCATTATATTTTGTGTGTGGTTTTGGATGGGTTTAATACTTTTCTTTCAAGTGTGTTTCCCAGTAGAACTTGAAAAGGCTGATGAATTGTCTGCCTGTCTGTTAATTCAGATGATGTTTGATGCAGAAAAAGAGATGGAAAGAAAAAGCAAGAGGCAGAGTATGTTTGGAGTGTTGCAGCTGGAAGATCTTTCACACTCGGAACTGGGATAAAATCCTTTTTAGGTATGAATGCAAAACAAGAATTTCATTTCATGAAACTTTAGGGTTCTGAAGTTTGCTGTAATTCTTCATGGTCCTTAGAAGGCAAGGAAAGACTGTATTTGGGGCATCAACTCCACCTGAGTATTCCAACCTTAGCTAATGGCTATTATTGTGTAGGGAGGAAGGGGAGAACAGAAATTAATTTCTAACCTGGATAAACTGGAATTCCTAATGGAACTTTTGTGAGCAATTTTTCTGTGAATAACTTGAGCTTTTCTTACCTTGGATCTCATTATTTTAGAAATCAAAGTAGCAGCATGCAAGTGATGTGTTAAGACTAAGAGAGCTGACCAGGCATTATAATTTTTCAAAGTGGAACATTTCCAGAGGTTGTACAGCACCTCTCTATGTCCTCCCACCGAAATATTTATTGAAGTCATTGGGATGAAGAAGCTTGACAAAATGCTTGGATGATCCACTGCCACGGTATGCTTTAAAAAGCAGAAGTGTCACATTTGTGTATTAAGACTATCTTGATAAAAAAAAAAGTGACAAATGAACGGCTGCATTCAGTGTAAAAGAAAAGCATTTCTAGAAATGTGTTATTTGTATGCAGGTGTGCAGGTTTGGAGAACATGTGACATGTGGCCTGAGGTAGGAGCTTTGTCTCCACACAGGAATTTGGTGATGAAAGAAAAGATTCTGTATGCCACGCACTGGGCAGTCTTTCCAGATGCTTTCATGAAGTGTCCATATATAGGAGCTGCTGACTACTGTTATTGGTTACTGGTTATGGGTACTGCTGCAAGCTCTGGCATCCAGGGTTCAACTTCTCATGAATGAAACAGATGCCAGCAAGCATATTTGGACCTACAGAAAATAAACCAAAGCAAAATAGAGCCCAAATATTCTACTTTATGACTGGATGTCATTCTCTATATGGAATTTTTTCACTGTATATATGACGGATAAATGGGAGGACTTAAAGGTTTAGGGTCCAGACAATCTCTCTGAGAGATGTGGGAGACAGGTTAGTTCTATCAAAGGTTCAATTATTTTCATCTCTCTTGTATATGACAAAGCTAGAAATCATGTTTTTATGGCACTGAAGCTGCTGAAGCAGCCATGTGCCTGGGAGCTGCCTGCCCTTGCCGTGGTGAGATGGAACTGGTACTGGAGGCACCTGGGACACAAAATCCCAGCCCACACAGTCCAGTTGGTGTCACAGACCATTCTAAGGGATTTGAACAGGGTTTATAAAAAATGTTCAGAACAGATGGGTTTCTTTATTATCAGTTTCAATTTAGCGAGTAATGTCTCTTTTCATTGTTTTCCTCTGGAGAATAGGGAGAATGGATTTGCAGTCACTAGTCACTATTCCTGCTGTGAAATAAGACCATCACTGCAAAGCTGAAAATCTCCTCTGTGGCAAGATTCTTCCACTTGTTGAGTGAATGTGCTGCTGTTCCCAATTGGCTCCTTCTGCAAGTGCTGCAGCACATCTCTGACACCAGTCACTCCCTGGTTACCAAAGTCATAACTGCACTAAGACATGCAGCAAAAATGCCTGTAACAGATCTGGAGGTCAAACAGAATGGATTATAATCAGCCTGCTTTTGAACATGGAAATGCAATACTGAATATCACATAACATGCATTATTAATATAATACATATGGTAAACAAAGCATACATAGTAAATCCTGTTCAAGAGTTACATTTTTGGAGCTGTTTGTATGCCGAGGATGGCTGGCACAACGTCTGTGATATAGACTTCAATAAAGAAAAGAACAGTCTTTTATTCCTGAAAGGAAGTACTTTTTAGTGCATTTAAGTTAGCTTCTGTTTTATCCCAGTCTTCCAGGGCTGTCACATACAGTCTCTTAATGTGTCTCTGCAGTTTCCACTAGCATCCTGCTAATGTTTTGCTTTTGTTTTCAATTTTCTGGAGAGTTACCAGGGCCATTTTCATTAGACACCAGGGAAATAGGCTCTCGTTCAAATCCTGAAGAAGCAAACCATCTGAAAAATTTGCGATGAGGTGGCTTACCTTCCTTTTCTGCATCTCGAACTGCTGGATGCTAAATGAGTGAGTAGGTGAACTGATGAGAAAGAGCTGAAGAAACAAAGGTTGATCCTACTTCTAGACTTCTCTGCTTCTATGGTGTTAAGTAAAATAGTTTTTCATGGCATGCATCATTTTGTCAAGATGTTGCAGGGCCGTCAGTGGTATGTAAATAAAGAGAATTTATTACCCTTCAAGACAGAACTGTGAAGTCTTAAACAAAAGCGCAGCATTCCCCAAAGCGTAGTTTGCTCCTCCATAACCACCACCAGTGACCAGTCTCTGCAGGTGTCACATACATATTTCAGCAGTGACAACACTTGTAAATCCATGTACAAGTAACCTGCTCCTTATTTAAGAATATACAGACAGCTGTGACTAGTCTTGAAAGGAATGTGCCAACAGTAAATGTCCCATGTAGACCTCACGCTGCAGAGTGTGCCTCTGAGCAGTGTTGCATGCCACTCCTTTTGCAGACTGTGTTTGCATCCAGTCCCTAATGAATGTGGCCTGCTTACGAGTGGCTGTGATGGCACTTGGCTCTGCCAGAGAGCTCATCCTGTGTATCATCATCAGCAAGACTCCAAGACTCATCAAGGAGTTGGTTCACTGAGTAACTGTCTGGCTCTTGTCTTTGTCACAGAAATTCTCTCTGGAGAATTTTGCTCCCTCAGTGCAGAGCTTCCATTACATGCTACAAAAGATGCCATTTGTTGCTTTGAGGAATATTTTAAAGGCACAGATATAAACTGTAAGCTTTTCCATAAGTAAGCTATTAATGTAAGTAAAGGAAATAAGTGGGGTTTAGAACTACACAGGAAAGGTAAAAAAATATGCATTTTTCTGAATAACTGTTACATATTTTAAGGAGGTGGGGTCATTGTGCAAAGTAGAAGCAGTCATTGCCTTTCAGCAATTTGGGAAGCCTTCTGGTTCTGAAGAAATATGTGCTGTACCGGATTGATGGACACAGGAATTAATTTCTTGGTTCTTCTGAGGTTGTGGGGCAAGATACGTATAGTCCCCTCTGCTCCTAGCAGCTCCCTCTCGTCACTAACAAGCACTCGGATAAAGACATCTTCAGTAGGATGATGGCCTGAGCACAACATCAGGAGTATTTGTCATTGCGTTAATTAGTCCAGCCCTGAGTATAAGGATTAGTGTCAGTCTCTAGGGCAAACTGGTGACAAAGCTCTAAGATAATATTTAAGCTAAATAAAGTTGGTAATGCAGATGTATTTTAGTAATTCATTTGAAATGGTGCTGTATACAGCTTCAGTGCTAACGCTTGCAAGGGCAATGGCTTAGAACATAATCTGTGTATTAAATAAATGTGTAAGTTGGATTTAGAAATATTCATGTGGACAGAAGGCTGGAGGAACCTCTTGGTCATTCAGTCTTATATTCCATTATCACAGTCTCAGAGTGATAAAACCCCTCTCATAGACTTGTGTAATCCTTTTCATTCACTTAAGCATACTTTTCCCAGGAATGAGAGAGGAACTTGAACCATTGTTCATCTCAGTTCAAGTGTCTGCTTTGAATAGGACTTTGAACATCACAGTTGTCTGAATGTCCTAATAACTGTCATACTGTAGGCTTTTCTTGTTCCTTTTCTCATTTCAGTTGAATGATCACATCTGCATCCTTGGAAGTAGAGGTAAATGGAATTTTACGGATTGAAAACTGCAAGTAAACTACATGTATTTTTAAACTATCTGTTTTAAAAATATGTAACTCTTTACAAGATTCTGGCTGGCTTGTTGACCAGTACGATTTCTTTTTTTGGATAAGAGAGTCAGAAATTAAATCTGAAAAAAAAGTATGTGTATATGAACTACTATGATCTGGGATGATGGGTTGAGTTCCTGAGAGTCTGCATAAGCCAGGCTGACTACTGTTGCAATGAATAATTCACTGTCTCTAAATTTAGCTTGGATCTATGGGATTGTGTTGTGAGCCTGGAACATATTCACATACATCATGCACAGGAGCTTTCACAGCCTTGCCCTTCCCCCCATCATAAAAACACCCTTCTGATCTCAAACTGTTCTCCAAGTGCATCACTTGTTTTACTATGCTAGTGTTAGGATGCACAATTCATTAATTTAGGCATCTCAAAGATTTTTTTTTAAAACCTTGAATGAAGTTTTTATGAGATTGAAGAGGAATTCCAAGGGCACTGGCTCATCTTGCCGAGGAAAAGGTTAAAGCTGAGATACTGTTTGCATTTTATAGACTATCCAGTGACTTGACTATAGAAAGGCATTAATCTTCCTCTGAAGAACTGTTCTAATTTTATTTGATGCTAGATCTGTTTAATTAGATCAGCATTTCTCCTGTGCTTCCTTTCACTTTCCTGGTATCTAGCTGAGGTTGAGGAGGAAGCCCCATCAGACTCACAGTGAGGCCAAGTCCTCAGGAAGAAATGGTATCTTTCGTTAAACCAGTTATACAGCAGATGAGTTTGCAGGCACGTGTCCCTTGCAGGTTAAAATAGAAAAGTCATAAAACCAGCACAGGGAGAGTACACTGCCACAACCAACCAACCTTGGTCAAGGAGCTGGGGCAGCGAGTGAAGTAAGGACTGTGGCTGGAAGAAGACCCAGGAAGATGGAAGGCGTCAGCTCTTGAGTGAGGGCTGTGTCTGGAAATAAATAGAAGCTGGAAATCTGGGAAATGGACACACAAAAAAGGTAAGAATGCATTGCCCAGAAGAAGAGAGGAAAAAAGTCTGGGATCCAACAGTAAACCCGGGACGAGAAGTGAAGAAGGCAGAAGAAGGAACAAGGCGTAGGCAAATATGGAGGGGGAAAAAAAAAGAAAGGAAACCATCTGTGCTTCTTAGAGTCTTTTCATATTAGAAAGAGGGAACCTGAGATTTCTGAACATTAGCATAGAGTGTTCTAACATGAGTCAATGGGTCAGTTCAAACTACTCCTGTTGTTGGCTGCCCTGCTAGTGCAAGTGGCAGAATGGTTTTGTCTACTGAATTGCAATGGTGACAGTTTCCCTAAGAGACTGTACATGGAAGTTTCTGAGCTCACTGGTTGCTTTTATCAATCTAAGGTTATTTCACAAAATATGCTGTCCTGGAAGCTCATCATTAAGACTGCTACACCAAACAATTGAGACTTAGGCTATGCCATAGTCTGTATCGCCTATTCAACATGTTTATGCTTTTGCATAATTTATTTGTAATCATTAAATAAGAATGGTATCCAATCCCAAGCACCCAGGGGAGCAGAGTGAAGGTTGCTTGGCCAACCTTGCTTTTGACATTTTCTTACTTTCAAGTGCTTGACTTTGCAATTTTCATAATGTTCTTTTAATGAAACCTTTCTGTATGCATTTAATTAAATATAGATAGCATTAATCTGCTTTAGAAGACTGTTTAGTCCCTTGATGTTTTGACGTGGGACTCTTCAGAATCTCAGTTTTCTGATTCCAAACTCATCTTTGGATAAATTTTACCTTCCATGTCCATTCTGTCTTTAATTGTCTTCTAACTGCCAACAAGTATACCAGTTATTATCAACTGTATTTCATTTTCTTTGGTGACAGTATGAAGAGTCATACCAATGCTGCTTAATTAGAGTAAGGAAGAGCCTCAAGTCATATGAGACCTTGTAATCAACTGTTTGAAGGCTTTGTCTACACTGTTGAACATCTTGGCAATGGTACCTTCCCATTAATTAAAAAAAAATAAAATGGTAATTTATATTCCGGTGCTTGAAGTGTAAGTTTTACTGTGTTGTAGAGGGAAGAGGCAGGCCTGGGAAATTTTTAAATAATTCCACTATGTTTCAATTGGACCGGAGTTGTCAAAATGGTTGTGTGGTTATATGACTTCTGTAGAGAAAGCTAGGTTAAGGCTTAATGGATATCAAGCCTTAAAACCTTGAAGTTTTCTTAATTTGCTTGAGTGTAATTTTAAATTAGACTATCGGAGTTGTTTTGAGTCAGAGAAAAAATAAATGTAAGTAAGCCTGAGTGGTTAAATGAGAGAAAGAGATGGTAGTGCTCAAAATGTTTCTGTAATTTTAATGGACATGAGATTTATGTACTAGGAAACCTCCAGTATAATAGAATTTTCACAATTTTTCTTAAGAATTTCTTTCTTTTCTCCATTTATCTGCATGGATGTGAGTGTCTGATAATAATAATAAGTAGTACAACACTGAAGGTTTTTTCTAGTTTTCTACTCTGATGTTGCAGACAGTGAGTAGTCTGGGGAAGGGAAACCAGGCATGCAGTGATGCTCATTTAACTCTGCAAGTAAATCTAGGATCAGCTGAAATGGGTCCTTCATAATCTGCCTTCTTCAGCCCCTCAGTGAATTTTAGCTTCCTTGTGGAGGATTCTTTCTTAGTAAGAAGAAAGTTTGATGGTTTGATACTACGCCCAGAATGTGGGTTGAGAATTAGTTTTCTCACTTCTGCCTTTGACTCCAGGAATGTCATCCATTGCTTTTTTGCAACTGCTGGAAATAGTTCTTTAGTGCACAGATGTATAGCAATGTTTAATAAATGAGTGGCTTATCCGTTCATGTAACCACACAGTCATTTTCAATAAAGCAAGGTCAAAGTGAACCTTGCTGGTTCCTTTTTTTAAAAATGATTCCTAAAATGTAAGTGCAAAGTCCAGATAAAAATGTAAGCACGGATAGCTGTAAGATCTAGGATTTTGCTGGAATAGTCAGAGCTCATAAAAACAGTAAGTAAAACAAGCTTGATAAATTCAGGTGGATGGGTGAGGGAAGTTTCTGGAGGCAGCATAATTGCTTTTTGATGAGTTCTACTGGCTTTTGGAGCAAAAAAACAGCTGGTGGGATGTAGACTGTATGTCAGTGTAAAATGTTTGACTTAGCAGTTCAATGGAACAACAAAATCAGATAATGTTTGGTTTGCCTAACGTGAAACTGCTCTGGTCGTTTAGTAAACTGGTGATTCTGTGGAACTTAAGCTGACTAGCTCTGTAGTGCAAACAAATAACCAAAATCCCAGGAACTCCCGCCACACACTACGTGGCCCCACCACTGAAACATATTGTCATGTCTTCTCTCTGGTTGCTCAGCAGAGGTGTTCTGTGCCAAGTGGTGCATGTGTATCAGGGGAAGTCTGTAAATCAGTTTTGAATTCTTCAGAAGACACATATCACTTAATGCAATTAAAATGCAGCATTATTTGTAGCTCTGGTTTTCTTTCCGGTCTGCTTTAAAATGTAGATGTGTCTAAGATTTGTTGAGTCAGATATGTATCTGTAGTGTCAAACTGCTGATTTACCTGACAGCTGAGAGAGACTTAATTGTGGAACTGGGTTTCTGAATAGGAAGAGAGGCATTCATAACCTTTTTATTTGTGCTCCAGCTGGTAATGAAAGACAGCTGCTTTGTAAGACTTCAGTAAATGGGAAAGAACAAGCTAGCAAGAGCATGTTTGTATTCCCACTACTACATACAGATGGTAACCAGCCTAAACTGTAAGTACTTCCGTACTATAAATCTACTCACAGCATATTAATGTCTACCTCATAGGCTGTTCTTAGACAGTATAACAATAGAAGTACATTGATATATAGAATTTTTCATTGAAATATGACTCTGTGTAGAGTTGTAGCAGCAGAATGTTAACTGTTAAATTGAATGCCAAATAGTGTTTGCAGGAGAGAGTACAAATGAGGAAGGAGTACATTAGGGATTTGAAAGCAGGAGATGGTGTTCACAGGATGAAAACTAAAATGTTGGCAAGAACATAGTGTAATGTTGATTGAGAAATTATTCTCAATGAAAAGTTTCCCAGGGAGGTCTGGGCTGTTAAATCTTTATGCTTATATATAAAAACATTTTTAATGGTGATATTGTACCCTATTGCCCCAAACAGAGTGAGTTGCAGATTTTTACAGGCATTAAATTAGCCTTCTCTCAGTACCTAATGCTTCATGCGTCAAGTTTTTGTTTTTCCCCTGAAGATTTATTTAAAATGCTGTGTCTGTATACATTCTTTAATCTTTTTAGAGTGATAATATGAGAGATTATGATTTATAAGTGAGAATGAAAAATGGTAGTTTCTTTGCCTTGAGTTTATATTTTAAATGCCAGCAGCTTGATAAGTAGCTACTTGGTAGTAACTATTTGGTTTCTTACTCAGTAGGCCCAGATGTAACACACTGAAAATGCAGCACAACGTAAAAGTGTTTGTGACTTTTCCTTTTTATTATTATTATTTTTGAGTGGAATAGTAATTTTCCAAGGGGATCTTGTAACTACAGAGAAATAGCATCATTGAGGAACAAAGATGCGAAGACAGTGACAATCTCTTTGCTTAGGTATTGGAATAGCCTCTATCTGTGATGGGGTTTGTGTAGACTGAGCCTCAGTATTTAAATTTTGCTCCACAGAACATTGTGCCATTCAGCGAGGTAAGGTCATCACGAGAGCTCATTCTGAAATCACATTATGATTTTTGCAGTCTCCTGATGCCCAGACAAATTTAAACAGAGGAAAAAAATCAATTGTGTAAAGAACAGAAATGAGAACAATCTGTCCAATCTAAATCTAGAGACAGCTCTCTTTAAAGCGGGAAGTTATATCTAATACTGTGATTTCATTCCAATCTTAATTACTGCTCATTGGAGTGAAGCATATAATGTACCTTATGAATACAGTTTCTTTTTCTGTTTGTATAATATCCACATCTGAGTCATAATTTCCTTGAACATCCAAATTACCCAAATTTACTGGAATTTTCTTTTTTTTTTTAAAGGCTGATTTTATATGACTAAACTTCTATAAAACTTGATTAAAAAGTCAGTGCTACACGTTAGTTGTGACTGATTGCTATTTGTGACATCAAATTTCTTCTCTGATTGGGACCCACTCCTACAGCACTAGGAGGATTCAGAAAGGAACCAAAGATTTGAATTTGTGGAAAAATGAAAGAGGATGATGGGGAATGTTATGTTTAGAGTATATGGAAAATGTACAGGAACAATTCTTTTATCTCTTGGACTTTTGAGAGAAAGAAAAAAAAAAAAAAGAAAATACCAGATAATAAGTTTTTATGATGGGAATGATAAATGATAAATTTTGGTATAACTACTTATAACTGCCTTATTCTAGGGTTATTTTTCATCAAGACATAGCACTGGTCAATTAGTCTTGAAAGCACTAAGGAAGAAAACTTGTAAAATACAGTTTTGTAGTTAATATATCTGACTAAATTGTTGCAGTTAGTGAAATTGGATGCATTTAATGTATAGATTACTTTTGTGGTCTGAGGATCGGAAGGAGAAATAAACCTAATGAACTATTTTTTTCAAATAATCTCTATTATTTTATGAAATATAAGATGTAGAACCTTAATCAATTGACGTAACTGGAAATAATGATTGTATCACCCAAGAATGGATTTTTTTTTTTTCCCAAAATGAATATGATATTAGGAAAAAGAACTTGCTTCTCTTTTAGCTATTTTGTTACCCGTCAGAAAAATTGTTCTGCTTTCAGGGTTTTGTTTAGCATTAACGTGCTGATAGGAAAGGGAAGTACTGCCTGTGGAAAATCCCCCACACTTTTTATGTTCAGAAAAAGTTAAGATTTGTTCACTGAACTCTTTATCTTTTGTAGAGAAAGCATGATTTTGGTTCCAATAGAGTGTGGCTATTCAAAACTGATTTCTTCAAGAAATAAAATGCAAACTCTTGTCCTTGCCTGTCTGCTTATGGTTGTATTTTTAGTTTAACTGTGATAAGGACTTGTTCTTCTTACTATTATTATTAATAATAATAATAATTACTATTATTATTTTAAATTTTAGCAGGTATCACACAGGTATCAAATTTTATAATATATTTGTATGAAGATGTTTAATGCAACTTTTTATTTTTAAGGCAGTTCTCTACCTGCTCTAGAGAATATTAAATGTTGTATTTCCAAGGGCTTATTAAATATTCAGTAGT
>VXAB01005243.1:78044-134521 GCA_013399175.1 Odontophorus gujanensis
ATATTCAGTAGTTTTCTTTTTCTGTAGTCAAGTGTGTCAGGGACAAGCTTTTTAAATCCTGGAATGGAACTCAAACTAACCAAACCTTAAAAGTTGTTATTGAATACTTAAATTAGAAAATATACATTGCATCAATCATTACAACTGTAAAAAACATGACACTCTTTTCAACATATTGCTTAGTATTATTTAATACTATATTAAAAATATCTTTATTAAAGTTAGTATCAGAGGTTTCTTCTTTCAGTGAGAAATTTTTCCTTCTCACATTAGACACCATTTCATTTTCTCTGAACCCTCTGACTATTGCAATAGTCAGAGTGTAATAGTGTACAATAGTGTAAAAGCATCTTGTGAATGGGCTTCCATTGTGCTGGGTGCTCTGCAAGATCTGTCTAAAATGTCCAAGCAGTTTGCAGTATTTGCTCAAAATGAGGAGTATATGCTCTTATTTGCATGGCCAGATGTATACATCTTATTTACATTGTTATGAATTGTAATTGTGGGATTATAAAAAAATCTTGCATTAACACGTGAAATAGTGTTTTCTTGCCTTTCTTCGCAGTAAGTTGCGATTTCCTCTAGGATAAGAGAATGGATTATTCAACTGATTTTGGAAATGGTTGAAAGTCTTCTTTCTTCAGGGCTAAGAGGGCATTATTGAATATAATTTTACAGTTAAAAATTCCTGGCTGCTTTGCGAAGTGTACTGTAGCCTTTCAATGTGTCAGTGTTGTGTGAAGCAGTAACGAATAGCTTGTCAGGCAGTTCTACCTGTAGTTAATCCCTTGCTGTTTGGCATTTTCTGGGAAGAATCTGAACCATGGTGAAGTCTTTTTCTGAAATACACCCTCAAGATAGATGTCAATTATTTACCTGCCTTCTATATTCAGTGTCTTGCTGAATGCACATTTGATCCCTATTATAACTGAGTTCTTGGTAAATTTGAATTTGTCTAGGCTGAATGTAATTTTCTGTTCATTCCAGACAAAAAAAAATATTCATAGCTGCCTGCAGTCATCAAAGTGCTGCTGCTGAAAGAGGTTGCCCAGTATTTTATCAATTAAAACTCCCCACTCAAGTTGCAAACTACAGCACTACAGCGCTGACATAACTTCAGTGATGCTCAAATTCTACCCGTTTGTTTGCTTTGTATCCTGCTGCTGTGTAGAAAGATGCTGGAGAATGCTGAAGTAGAATCCCAAGGGTCATTCTTAACCCACCACTGGCTTTGAGTCTGATAAATTTTCTGTCTGTATTATGGAGAGGCTGTGCAAAGATCTGCTGAGATTAATTCATTTAGGCTATATAAATCTGGTTCTATTTGCTGACTCTAGCTGTTTCACAGAAACTGTGTGTGGGAGGGGGTGTGTGTTGATGTGTGTGCTTGTGTGTTTGTGCCCTGGTATAACGTGAGGAAGAAATGAGCTGTGAATGTGTATAAATTTTGTAGTTCAAGCAGAAAAACCTGCTTGGTAAAAATTGGCCAGACGGTATAAAATTGCTTGCCTAGCTTGTGCCTAGAAGTTCAGACTGGATGATAAGTATTCGTTTCAGTCCCTGAGTCAGTCGTTTTTGAGAGAGAACAGATCTAGGGTGTTTATAATTGAGGGGCTTGATGTAATAACTTTGTTTCATTGATTGAGGAAGGCAAGTCATAACCAAGCTGCAAATTTCTGTTATAGATGCATTAAGTATGTGAGTTTTGAATAGATCTATCTTGTCACTCTGAATACAGTGCACTTAGTGGGCCTAGCCTGCAAACTTAAACTTGTTTCTTAGAATCAAAGCAGTTCGATCTACCAGTTCTAGAGACAACATTTTGTTGTCTAACTAACATTCTGTGTTAGGAAAATGGAGTCATTCAATATTACACCAATCTGAAGGAATTTCATTAGTGCACACTGGTAAATCTGAGGGCTAATATTACATTCAGTGATGGATACCTGAAGTACACAAAATCAGTTTTACCACAGTATTGCAGCCTGGATTAAACTGGCAGAATGGAGACATATTTGGCTTGTCGCTGCAGTTCTGTTTCTGCTAGATTTTTTTTCCAATAGGATTTGAGATTGAATGGTATTGTGCAGTAACATACCATTTTGTTGTGTTGCTTTCCTGATATCACACAATGGTACACTTTCAGCATGCTAGATTTGTAAAGAAGCTCAGAAGGTTAGATATATTTAAAAACCTGTTTAGGCATCATCGTTTTGTCTCCTTGGATCCTTACCACTTTTGACAGTATTCAGGACTTCAGTAAAGTTTCTTCTTTTTTCCCAGGGTAATAATATTGGTTATAAAATATATTAATTGAAAAATCCAGAATAATACTCACCTTGGCAATGTGTTACAAATAGTGACTCAAGGAAGAAGCATTTAAAAACACTGCCTATTCAAGTACCACACCTATTTTTGAAGTACTAACATGGTGCTAAAGTGCTGATATTTAAAAGAAGATAGCCTTTGTAGCAGTGAAGCAACTGCCCTGGAAACACATTTTCATTCAGTGCATTTTACTGGGTGTACCTAAGTTTATCTCATCTTCCAGCTGTTTTTCTGTGAGATCCTGTGCTGGAAGTTCCATTTACTTCAGTGACTGGATGACTTGACTGTGATGATTGAGTTGAAGACTGGCAGTACATTTTTTAAGTCTTTAACAATCCATGTTATTTAACTGTGTTTTATGAGTATGTGTCACTGCCAGAACTGAATTTCTATTTCTTTATTTGTTCAACTTATCCTAGATTTGCAGTTTTGATAACAAGAGGTAGATTGAGCACATCTAATGCACTACCATGACATTGAGAGAGGCTCTCCTTTTGTCTGAAAGGGTTGTGCATGCTGCACTCATCAGTAGATACTGCTGAGTGCCTTTTGAGGCAATGGGCCAACACCCAGTTCAGGCCTGCCACTGGAGATCCTCATACAAGAATCTAATGTGTCAACGCAAGCATTGCCCGGCCCTTCTGATCTATTTACTTGTCTATATTACAAGTATTATTTTACTGCTGGGTGGTCCTCAAGTACTTAACTAGGTTATTAGTCTTAATAGCATAAATAAATTAATAGGCTTTCCTCCTTCTTCCTTCACCTGCAGAGAAGCAAGATAATAAGTATTTGTCAGCAGGGGGGCTGGAAGGGTGTATAACACATTGCATTTTGCATTTTTCAAACTTCCTACATAGGTACAATAAACTGTAATGATCAGGTCTGTGGCCAAATTCTGAGACTTCGTTTGAACATTCTTGAATTTTTTCCATTAAACGGCTGTGTGTGTTCCTGAAAATGGATAAAATATGTATTCTTCTAAGCTTGATTTCAGAAATGATATCAAATTAGAAGGCTCAGTAGTCGTCAGCCTCATGAGATTTAATAAGAGTAAGTGCTCCATTGGGATGAGGCAGCTCTGTATTTAAGTACAGACTTGGGGATGAGAGACTGGAGAGCAGCCCAGTGGAAAGGGATCTGGAGGTTCTGGTTGATATCAAGTTGAATATGATCCAGCAGTGAACTCTGCAGCCAGTAGAGCTAAACATACCCTGGGGTGCACCAGGCCCAGCACTGCCAGCTGGGCGAGGGAAGGGGTTGTTCTACTCAGCTCTGAGCTGTGTGACCTCATCTCAAGCAGTTTATGGTCTGTAATATCAGAAGGACATAAAATTCTTAGAGTGTCCAAAGGAGGGTTATAAAGATAGTGAAGGGTCTGGAGGGCAAGACGTATGAGGACCAGCTGAGGACCCTTGGTTGGTTCAGCCCGGAGTAGAGGAACTGAGGGGAGGATTCATGGTGGCTGCAGCTCCTCACAGGGAGCGGAGGGGCAGCGCTGAGATCTGCTCTGTGTGACAGCGACAGGGCCCGAGGGAATGGCATGGAGCTGTGTCAGGGGAGGGGTAGCTGGGGGAAATGGTCTTCACCAGAGGATGTGGGCATGGAACAGGCTACCCAAGGCAGTGGGCGTGGCCCCAGGCTCCTGGAGTTCAGGAAACATTTGGACAGTGCTCTCAAACATAGCTTTAGATTTTAGGTGGTCCTTTGTGGAGCTGGGAGTTGGACTCAGTGATCCTTGTGGGTCCCTTCCAACTCGTAATATTCTGTGATTCCATGAATCTAAAATTCTGTGAATATCCTGTGGTCATGAATCATTGAGATCCAAAGGAAACCTACTTTCTGTGTGTGTTTCCTAGAACACTCTGAGAAGTTTGTCAGACTAAATATGAGCTCCTGAACCATAATCTCAAAACTGGTAGAGTCAGCCCAGGTTTCCTCCCTTCTTCAACAACCTTAAATATTGCTGCAGCTGGTATGTATGTGGGTTGTTGATAAGAGGCCTTGATAGAATTCAGATGACTTAGCATGGATTTGAGATTTTTTTTTTACCACTTTTTGGAAGAGTTGCACCATGTTATTGCAGTGTCCATCAGAAAGACTTTTCTTGTTCCCAGACTCCTAAAGTATGTTTGAGAGCTGTCTGCCACTCTCTTCTGTCCTGGATGCAAAGTTTTGTATGTTTGAAGTTGTATGTCATTTGAGCATGAACCAGTAAAAATTGATAACTATTATTAATGTGAAGAACCATGTGGTTTTGATATCTCCTTTTCCTCTTTTTCTTTCAGTTCATCGCCTTTGCCTCCTTATTCTTCATCCTAGTTTCAATCACAACCTTTTGCTTGGAAACGCATGAGGCTTTCAATACTATTATAAATAAAACTGAGCAGGTTGTCAATGGAACAGAAACTGTACCACAGTATGAAATTGAGACAGATCCTGCCCTAACCTATGTGGAAGGAGTCTGCGTAGTATGGTTTACATTTGAATTTCTAGTGCGTGTTATTTTTTCCCCCAACAAACTTGAATTCATCAAAAACCTCTTGAATATCATTGACTTTGTGGCCATCCTGCCCTTTTACCTAGAAGTGGGCCTGAGTGGGCTCTCCTCCAAAGCTGCTAAGGATGTACTTGGTTTCCTCAGGGTAGTAAGGTTTGTGAGGATCCTGCGAATCTTCAAGCTCACGCGGCACTTTGTGGGTCTCAGGGTGTTGGGCCACACTCTTAGAGCCAGCACCAATGAATTTTTGCTGCTGATAATATTCTTGGCACTCGGTGTTTTGATATTTGCCACCATGATCTACTACGCAGAGCGTGTGGGAGCTCAGCCCAATGATCCATCAGCAAGTGAGCACACGCAGTTCAAAAATATCCCTATTGGCTTCTGGTGGGCTGTAGTCACCATGACCACCCTGGGCTATGGGGACATGTATCCACGGACTTGGTCAGGTATGCTGGTGGGAGCCCTGTGTGCGTTAGCAGGTGTGCTCACCATAGCCATGCCTGTGCCTGTGATTGTTAACAACTTTGGGATGTACTACTCCCTGGCCATGGCAAAGCAGAAACTGCCGAGAAAGAGGAAGAAGCACATCCCTCCTGCTCCTCAAGCTAGCTCTCCCACCTTCTGCAAGACAGACTTGAACATGGCCTGCAATAGCACACAAGGGGACATCTGCCTGGGCAAGGACAACCAGCTGATGGAGCACAACAGATCATCAGGTAGGAACCCACTGGAGATGCATGTCCTCTGAGAACGCTTTATAGACCAGTATGTTTGGTAGGGGTCAGAAAGCAGCCAGTCTTTCTGCCAGGAGAAGACGTAGCTCCCGCCCTTCTCCCCTCCAGTGTTTGCGTGTGTCAGTCTCATAGAGGACAAAGTAGTTATAGTGACATTCTCAAACCTCTATGTAGCTGGTCTATACAGTTTTGCTTGCTCTGTTGAGAATGCTTTCCTGCTGATGATATCAACCTTTTCTTTTGCCTGTTGTTTGTTGTGTTATATGGATGTTTCTTGTTTTTTTTTCTTTTTTCTTTTTTTTTCCTGCATGACTGTGACGATTTGAGCAGCCACCGTGTCCCACTCTGTTGGACTCCATGGTGTTTTGCCTCAGTGTTTGTCTCTTGTGTCTGCTTTGCCTGTGCCACATCGTGGCCTGTTAAGCAAGATCCTACAAAGAAGCAGTCATTTAAAAGGAGCAGGTGCTTTACATCAAAAGCCCAGCACTCAAAGGAAATAAAGAGAAATTCTCTCTCTAGTTTTCTTTCTGTTTGGCATTCTGCTTCCCTGGCTAGAAAAAAAAAAAAAATCCTTCATCTATGTTAGAGAAGACATTGTGCAATGTTTACTAATAATTGGATGATAACAGTAAAAGTGATGTACAGTTTTTCAAGAAAAATGAAAATAGCAGCCCCTCAAAACATCCATGTTATTAGTGTTGGTTTTCAGGATTTTTATTACCTTACTTTTCAGAGGATACTTTGTGCTAATTGCTTTGAAAGCATGTATCAAATGATAGCCTTTGCTCCTCTGAGCTACTGCCCCACATTCCGTATTTCTTCAAATTACAGAGGAATTTTTCTCTCTCAGTATAGATAAAATATTTTTAGTAGCAGAGATTGTTTGTTTGTTTGTTCATTTCTTGAATGCATTCTTTCTTAAGCAAAATGCAATTTGATTACAAAACTTACATGCCAGTCATTGGGCACCTGTTGGAAAGCTGATAATTGCTAATATGAGGAAAAAAAAACAACAGAACAGTACACAACTGTGGTGTCGTTCAGTAACTGAAGTTTTTTTTTTTTCTAAAGAAGAGTCTGGAAAATCAGTTTCTGAACAATATCTTTCTTGTTTCTGTTGCTTTGTTACTGAATAGCATTTATCTTCAAGGAAAATCGGTTTCAGTATCTGAGTGAGTGTTCACAAAGTTAACACAGCTTTTTGAACATCCTAAATACATTTAGTAGGACAGAAACCTTTGAAAGGACTCACACTGAGGGTGGAATATAGTTAGTTTTACAGTGCTTTGACTGATATGCACTTTCAGATGACATCTTTAAAGTAATAATGATAACAACTTTTTCATGCCATCAGGTCCTGCCAAAGGTATTCCAGAATGGAGAAGGCTCAGAGCAAAGAGACACTTTTCTGTATCTGCAGCTTTATTTACGAGGTGGTATAATCCTTGAAGTTAGACAGAAAACAGATACACAAAAAGAAGTAATTTTAAAATGTTAACTTTTTGGCAGTGCCAGCGCTCACACTATATCTTCTGACTTTATTTCTGGTAGAAAATACTATTATAGTAATCTGGAATTTTGTGAAAGCTTTTAGGCTGAATATAGCCAGTTCACAAAAGCACATGCTCAGATTTAAATGCAGAGGTAAAGCAGAAGTCAAAACCATGCCATTACCTGTTATGTGCTGTACTAGCAGATATTTATTTCTTGAAGTGTGGCCTGAATCTGAATCAGTAGATTTTTTTTTTTTTTTTAAATAGTCCTTTTGGAGATCCAAATCAGGTGAGGTAAGAGTTTCAGTGTTTGACAAAACAAACCACACAGACAACATTTAATGTTGGGAACTTACAATGACAAGCTGGGCAAACGTGATAGCAAGTACAGAAGTGAAAACTAAGTGTGCATAGTGAAACAGGCTTTAGTGTCCAATATTGATAATCAAACCCTTCTGGGGGAGGACTTATCTTAATAAAATGCTAAGTAATATATTCTAAGCAAAATTGACTAGCAGCACCTCTTATTTAATAAAAAAAAATATTAAAAATAGTCATTACATTTTTAAATATCTGAAACTGACTATTTAGAGTCTTTAACAGGCAACTAACTGGCCTTGGTTTGCTTCTTTCTTATTTCATAGTCTAGTGGAAGCTTATGTGAGGCTTGAAAGAAGAACAGGAAAGTCAAAAGATAATTTGAATAAACAAAATACACGTTTTGCCATTTTGTACTGATTACTGATGAACTGCAATGTTGTTTTTTAATGATTTACCTTATATCTACTTTTTGAGTGATGGGAACATCTGGTGTTCTACATAAGCTCTTTGTGATGTCTCATTTCCTCATTCATTCTTGTCTGTAAATGGGCATGGTGCTTTAACCAGTGTTATCAGGTGAAGACAGTGCAGGAAGTGAGCAGCCACTCTCACCTGGTGAAAGGCTCCCTCCCATCAGACGCTCTAGTACCAGAGACAAAAACAGAAGAGGGGGAACATGTTTCCTACTGACAACAGGGGATTACACGTGTGCTACTGATGGAGGGATCAGGAAAGGTATGGACTTCTTTCATTAGATCATAAAGATCACTCCGCAATGTGCGTGTGAAAAGGAAACTTAGAGTAAAATGATGTGCACAATGCTCTTTGAGGAAAGACTGTACCACAATGTATTTTTCTTTATTCTTAGTCATTATTTTCTTGCTTTTCTTTTAAAAAATCATTTCCTTTAGTCCTCACAAAAAGTGCTTGATGTTGGACCTTTGTTTCACTTGTGTCTTCATTTGTCTGTTACTTTTTATGGACAAGCCTGCAATTCAGACTTTACTCATTCCACTACACATCACTTGATACCATTTTTCACTGTAAAAGACAAATTAATTATTTAGTCACTTTGATCCACACTTAATAACTTAGTAAAAATTACAGCTGAATATATTATATTTAGAAAGTTGAAATACCAGAAGTAAAGAACATTTTTATTTCTGAACACAACAAAGCATATTATTGAGATGCTATTTAGATATATATCAAAGAACAATTTGAATTTATAGTGCCACAAAACATCCCCTCTTTGTAATACGCTACCTAATGCTAAATGGTGACTGTCTCCCCCAGCCAGAACTCAACTACAATAAACAGTTCTTGATCTTGCAAGGTGCTGCTGTTTTACAAGTTGTTCATCCTCTTCAAGCCTAATTGTTCCCTGTTCCACAGGTTCAGGTTCCCCTGGTGCAGCTGCAAAACCTTTTGGCATTATGAATCAGTGGTCACCCAATCAGGCCAAAGTTGGCTGTGGCTGGAAAGCTAACCTCAGGGCATAACCCCAAAATCAGTAACGCCAGTGGTAGTCTTGCTTTTCCTTAGAAGAGAATTGCATTTTATTTATTTTTCACTCTGTTAAACTGTAGTAGTTTTAACAGTTTTCACTTTTTCTGTTTTTGTTTGTTTGTTTGTTTTTTGTTTTGTTTTTTTTGGGTTGGGGGGGATGTAGTTTTTTATGTTTGCTTATTTTTTCTTTTGTCTACAGCAAATGTAGCTGTCCTAGCCAGACGTAGACCCTAAAGCAATTCTCTTGGTTAATCTGCAAATGCTCTTAATGTTTCAGCAGATTTATCTTGTGAACCAGATACATAACCAGAAATGTATGTGTATGGTGTTTGTAAAGAATATGGTTATCTCTATGCACCTACATTTTACATATTCCTGTAAATAATGTTTAGATTAAATGGAAGTTGGTTGCAAACATTATTTTTGCACGTGGATTCAGGACTCTTGTCTACTGAGTGTATGTCTTGCGCTGTCACTTGGCAACTAGGAGTTATTTACAGTTTCTTTAATAGTAAGGCTCCAGTCATTTGAGGAGGTCAGAGGAAACTGAATAATGCAGACTGCCATGGCATATTGCAAGATGAGGTTCTTGACTTCTTTTAGAAATGGCAGAATAAACATTTGAGTGTTGTTCACTTGGTGGTAACTGTTAATTAGAGCAGATCAAAAATAATGGGAGAAATTACCAGTTGACTAGTAATGACATTCATATGACAATAAAACAACATATTTTATAGGAGGAATGCAAGGACATTTTAATTTCAAAATCTAGATTCAAGAGAATTGTCATTATTTTATAGTTTGCACTGGAAAAACAGGGCTTGAGTTCAGAATTGACATGTTCTGAATGAGAAATGTGTTTTTTGACTGACTCTAATGATAACCTTAAACAAGATTGAAATGTTTTAGCCACTGGCTTTGAAATTTATTGTGTACAGGGTAGGGAAGCTATCTGATAAGCAGAAAATATTTTCAAGTAGCATACATGAATTTTTAAATTCTTGAATTTAACTTACACATCAAGTCTACTACTTTTTAATTTAATTTTATTTTTTTTCCATTTCTTTCTTTTGGTATATCCTTTGTGTTTGGTTGCTTCCTTGATTGGTTCTTAGTCTTGTTCAGTGATCGTTTGTTCTGAGCTTTTCTGCATTGTCACCTTATATCCATTTCTCAGATTATACTGAATCAGAGCTGATCCAAACCCCACTGAACTATCTGGAAATCACTGATTTTTGGTTTATGACTCTATTCATATTCTATTTCTGGTTTTCATTTTTTAGAAGTCCTTGTTTTCTTTGTCATCTTTGCTATCTTCCTCTATCAATTCTTTGCTTTTATCATTAGAAAAGTAGCAGGAATAATATTAAAAAAAAAAAGTAATAAAAAGTTTTCCTAGTGTCTGTATTTAAAAAGCTGCCTAATTCTTTTGATTATTTTGTAAGCACTAAGTTTACACAGGAGGTTAAACATATATCTAAGCAGTGTGCATCCCTTCCCCCTTTCAAACACGATTCTCTTGAATATGGGTAAATACTGACAGAAACTCAGAAGCAGGATAATGGATTTGAAGTGCATCAGCAGTCTGTGAATCATCACAGTTCAACCTGCCCTTGCAATCTGGAGATAACACTGCACAATGGTTTAGCAGACAAGAAGATTGTGTTTTAAAACATTGTGTTTTAAGTACAGATTTACAGTATGCAATTTTCAGTAGGTAAGAAATATGTTAATTGTTATGATTATATATGTTTTCACCTCTCAGTAGCTCAGGACCTGTAGAAACACAAACAGAATTTCAGTGCTTCACTAAAAAATATCTTGTTCTGAGGAGAATCTAAATTTAGTGTGATTTTTTTTTCCGAAGAACATAATTGCTTGTGGTCTGTTATCTGGAGCCACTGTTTCAATTAGAAAACAGTCTGTTGACCTGCCATGTAATGTTCAGATAGATATATTGTCACTGACACTGTATGCTTTCTGTGGGAAAAGTCTCAATAATTTCACAGCAGGCGATTTACTTAAATGTCTTAACATGGCAAATGGCATTATAATTTTTGAGAATGGTAGGTGCTGCCAACTGAAATCAGTGAATTTCTGCTTGCAGTGAAGCATGTATCTGTGCCTTTTAGGAGGAGCATCCCATCCAGCCTGCTCTTCATTTCATTCCCCGTGCTGATATCTCTCTCTAGACCAATGGGCTGATCCTTTCCTTCATAAGTGGAATTATTCGGAGATTGTTGAAAATACCTGAGTATGAAGATTGTGAGGCAAGAGCAGAGCACTCCTTTTCTAGCATAGCATCTAGAAGGGGGAAACAATTGGTATGCATCTAAAAGTAGGCAGCTGGAGCTCATGATGTAAACAGAAATGTCTGCAAGTGCAGTGTTCTCTCCAAATTGTGAAGCATTATGTGACTGCCTCATTTAATGACTAATTCTTTACTACTTGCTTATGTGGATTAATATCATTTATTTCATCTCAGTCAGCTGGAGAAGCAATACAGATTTGGTGATTTAAATTGTCCAATCAGGAAGCATTTGAAAATATGTCAAACTCTGCTCTCATATTGTAATTTAACACTAGATATGAAGTTATAAGTTTAACATTTATGCAGATGGAACTTCTTTCCATAGTATCATTCACTACTCTGCAGAAATTACTTACAAACATTTTTTCTTTTTTATTATTTCATTATTTAAAGAAAAATATTTATTAGGAATTGATTTTAACAGAGGTAATATCATTCTAACAGCTCTTATAGTCTATCTTAATGGGATTATGCTTAGATAGTTCACCCGAAAACCCTGTTGGCACCTTTAGTCTTGCACTCTGCACAGCCCTGCTGAATCCAACAGAGTGGCACAGAGTGGAAGAACAGCCCAAACCTCTGATGTGGTTCTGTGTTTAATTTCCTGGGAAATAATAGCTGCAGTATTTCATAAATTGTTTTATTCATTAATATCTTTTGACAGTACTGTGCCTAAGCATTGAGTTCTTTTGCAGGCAAATTCCCTGAGTCCCAGATAGCTCCTTGGATTACGTGACATTGTATTGTTTGTCTTTGTCTATTTTTTTGGCTGAATTCAACTGATGTCTGTGCATTTTCTCATACAAGGCTACGAAAAATCTCGAAGCTTAAACAACATAGCTGGCTTGACAGGCAATGCTCTGTGACTGTCTCCAGTAACATCACCCTACAGCTCACCTTGTCCTCTAAGGCGTTCTCGGTCTCCTATCCCTTCTATCTTGTAAACCAGATGGCATCAACTGGCTAGATAATATTAATTCAAATACTGTTTACCAAATATTGGACATAAATGTAGCTTAAACCATAGGCTCCTCAAATACAGTATAACTCCTGCATGTTATAACTGTCAGTAGTTATAGAAGTGCCACCTGGGTAGCTGAAGAATTTTGTCTCGGCTTTTGAAGATTATCTAAGGTAGCGCTCCCTCTTTGATCTAATATATTGTCCTACTTTCCTGTGGCAATAAAAGGGCAGTTAGTGGATGCCAGTGGACAGTATATTCAATAAATAAGCAGTTTTTCAGGGAGATTTACTTAAAATAATGTGCTTCCAACTAATTATCCGTCACTCCATTGAACCTCCATTTCTTGTGACTCTAACCCATTCTGAAGATGTCTGGAATTGTGTCTTGGTTGCACACAATGTGACTTGGGTCTGCTCATTTGCATGGACCATCCTGTCCCCATCACCTGACAAGCCGTGTTGCCGCTCGCGGAGACCACAGAGGGCTCTGGATGTGTGTTCTCGCATTGTAACATCCTGCTGAAATGAAAGCACTGATAAACTGGTCTGCATGTGGGATTGTTTTTCTTTGTTTAACCCTTTCCTTTAGTTTTTAATGATCTACTTGTTTATAAATTGTTTTATTTTGTGATTAACTTACTTGGTACTGGATTACTGTATCAGAGTTCTGAATGTCTCCGGTTGTTTGCACACAGATAACTGCAAAGAGGTTGTCATTACTGGTTACACGCAAGCAGAAGCCAGATCTCTTTCTTAATGGCTTGGGGAAGGCACAAAACATGCAAGAAAGGTAAACGCCATCCAGACTTGCAATGTTAAGCTAGCAAGTGCTGCTTGGTACTGTAGTCATTTCTCTGCTCCAGGGTTCTTCAACATTTTCAGAGACTGAGTACCAAGTAAAATGGAGAAGATTATTGGGGGCTTTTTTTTCTGTACTACTGTAAGAGAGTAATAGATTTCAAGTGGGTTTTTTTGACCAGACTAATACCTCTGGCTCATGCGCTTTGAAAAATTCTTCAATGTTTTTTTGAGGTGCTTTGTCCTGTGTGTTGTTTGTCTGTCTGTTTTGCAACCTGTCTAATGTATTCTCCATCTGTCTCCATAAAGCACAGAGATACTCTTACAATGCCCCCTTCTTTTAAGGCTAACTAAGGACATTTTTTCTCCTTTTCTCTCTCCTTTTTTTTTTTTTTTCATATGGACTATACATATGTGTATAGATACATAAATATATTTTTCAAGTGCAAGTTAATATTATATAGACTAACTAACTCAGAGTGAGCACTCTGAAGATTTTTAGAGTGAGATTTAGTAACTTACAATGCTGACCAATTGCCTATTGCATCAGTCCTCCTCCTAGCAACCAGCATTCCTTACAGTTCTGAAACTGTATCTCCTCTAGTGGCTTTTTCATTCAATATAAATCTGTGTTTATGCAATGGGACAAATGCAATAGCAGATTTGATGTTCTGGGCTGATGAGGAACAATTACCCTAAAATAGAGAATTTTAGAATGACACAGGGAAGACTGTAACAACCCAAATCATAAGAGATCCTTGAGATTGTTGAACAATCCCTGACTGTCATGTTTTATTTTTGGTTAGGACAAGAACTAAAAATTATTGTTAACCATGTAACATGTTCTTCTGTATATAGCCCAACAGCATGACCTGCATGACAAAATTCTTGTACAATAATATATTTAACAGAGCATACATTTCTGATATTTAGAGATGTACATTGATTTAGTTTTGGTAAAATATTGTCAATAGAGGGATAATTGCAAACAGCTTTTAGCAAAGGAATTAATATAATATTTGGTGCTGCTGTTATATTAACTACAGTGTTGTACAGAATTTATCATGGATTTTTGACTGCTGAAAAAGGGACAATGGAATTTAGCCATACCAAGGACTGTACTGGAAAGAGACTGCTGCTGCTGAATGGGCCCTGATAAACAGCTCACGCCTTGAGGAGGTCACTGAGGCTTTACATGGGAAGTAGAGTTTGTTAAAGAAGATTAAAGACTGCTCATAATTACTGCTGCCAGAGGAAGGGGTGATTAGTCACTGTTGATGAATCAGCTGTAAATAAAACGTGTGTGCATGGAATATCAGTTTTTATCTATATCAAGGAAAGCTGAATTAAAGTCATCATTGCTAAGGCTCCATGCAAAGACCCACACCCCTGTGCGTATTATTCCTGGTTCCTGCAGTAAATTGTGCTGTGGTTCATACAAAGACACACACTTAATAATGATAGTGATGTAAACTACATCTGTCTTGACTTCTGTCATAACAATGGTATTCTTTGCAAAGGTCACAAGTACGATCAGAGTAAGTTTGCATAAGTTCTTGCTTTCTCAGTTTGCCATAAGCTATATTTGTATGAATTCTAGTGTACATGCCAAATCCTAACTTTACTTTTCACTTTAATAAGAGAAATGTGACTGCAGATGAATATCACCAACTTTGTTCACAGCACAGAGTCTTCTTTCATTGTTACCTCAGACCATATGTATTATGAAAAATAAAATTCTGGCAGCAAGAGTATTTTGTTTTTTTCCTTTTTTTTTTTTTTTTTCCCAAATTCAGAATGTTTAAAACCCAACATCAAGAAATATAAAAGATGTATTAATATTATATCTTAAAAATGTATATTTTACATAAAAGAGATATTCTTTGATCAGCTACTTTCTGTGATTTTTGTGATAAATGGATCTAGTCTATTCTATGTTTATGAGGCTTTGTAGTGCTACAATGTGGTAATTATGTTCTCTCCATCCTATTCAATGAAAAATTCTCCAGAATCTGTTTTGTCACCCTGGTGTCCCAATTGTAGGGACCTGTCCCAGTTGTGAAACTCTGTATTGTGGAACTTCTGTGAACATGTCAAGGTGCATGCACAATCCTGGTGGAAACCAGTGGCAATGTAATACCTGAATTGGAGAATAAAAGGCAAAAGACCTGGGGAGGAACTTGGAATATATCATCTGAAATGGCTCATGCGCTTTCTTTAGCTGTATCTGTCCCTTACCTGCCACTGGCCATCCCAGTTCTCAGAATTTCCTAGGGCACATGAGGTCTAATTCAGAGACTAGCATGAGCTGGCTTCTAAACCAATTTAAAATCTTCCTTCCTGATAATGACCCCGTGCCTCTTTGGACGTTGTAATTGGTCTCATTATAATTGATCTCAAAACAGTTTTTGTGCATCCTGGTGTGAAGTGAAACTAAAGAAGTGATAAATGATTACTTAAAGCTTCTAATCAATTGCATTATCTGGGGTAGTCCACGAATACAGAAGCGGAATATCAGAGATGGATGAAGTTGCTAGTACACCTACACACGTGATCTGAGAGGCTGTTACTTTAGTATTTTGGATGGCATGTCACAATGTAAGGAAGATTCCAGAATGCAAGCTCAAAAATGGTTCAAGCTTTGCAAAATGTGTTGTAGTAACATGCCACCAAAGCTCCAAGTGCTGAGTTGGCCCAAAGTTTAAGAGTTGTCTAGCTACTCTGCTCTATAAGCAGTACCCACATGAAGAAGAAGTGCAGTGGTCAACCAGGACAAGACTCACAGCCAGCTCCAGTCGAGCAGGTTTGATGTCTGCCCCAGGCACCCAGAGAGAGGAGATTGCCTCTTCTCAGTGCTACAGAGAGAAACCCCAGAGGAGATGCATACCAGATTGTACACTGCTTTGAGCAAGACAGTAGAAAACACTAATGGCCAGAAGGTGTCTAACGTCTGCTGCCCCTGGGGAGTAGGAATGGGCCTCTATCAACACAGAGGCCACCTTGAGTTCAGAATATTCTTTATATATTTTATAGAAACAAGCCTATGTTTAGATGTTTTCTTTTAAAACTGATGAGCATGATGAAGGGCTGATGAGTCCATTAACAATTCACGTGTCTTCGGACTATAACCCAAATCTGACTTTTCTAAGAGGGAGAATTTGTTTAATGGCCATCACTCAAAGACCACCCACCCCTCTTCTGGTCTCCATCTGCCACTGGGCCCAAAGAGGGCATTTCCATGTATGATATACCAGCCAGTCTTAATTTGTTCAGATGGAGGAAGGCTTTGAACCTTCACTTCCCTCTTCAGGGTAGTGCAGTACTTCCATCTCAGATACCTTGTAAAAGTTGGGCAGCACATTTGCAACCGTTTCTTCTCTCAGCCATCCTTCAGAATAGGTGGGTCAGTACAATGATCTTTTGTGGAGGGATGTTCACTCTACCAGTGTGGTATGCCTGTGCAGGGCAGGTCTACACAGGTGCCCAAGGACCTGCGCATGGAGGAAGGACTCTTGGGTCAAGCAGGAAGATGCTGTGTGAAAGCAGGTACCTGGTGGATCATTGAGGGGTGGCTGTGGTAGTTTATGGGTGTGAATAGTCTGAATGTTATTTAATCCTTTTATAAATAATACTAGAAAATAAGTAAGACTTGAAGATTAAAAGTAACATGTAAACTGGAAATAAGGTTAGAAACAACGCATCCATTAAAGCAATTTACTGAGGGCTATTGTTTGTTTGTCCTTTAAAGTTGAAACCTTATAATGTCAAAAATGTCCATCTTTTTGAAAGATAAACTAGTATAACAACAGGATTGATGCAGAGGTCAAAATCTCTGATATATTGCAGAGATGAGCAGATTATGAGCCCTTCGGACCTTGAACGGGGTTGTTGTTCTTATTCAGTCCTATTCAGCATTGAGAAAACTTTGCTGGCCCATTTAATTTGGGATGCTCTATTAGAAGTCATATAAATGGGTATTACAGACTGACACTGGAATTGCTAAGAAACTTGCAGCTAATTACAATTACATCCTGCTGTGTTTTGGCAGCTTTTTCCTGTGTGAAAAAAAGTTTTCATTCCTAAATATTTTCTTACAAAATGTCTGGATTAAATTAAAACTTCTGAAAGAGGAAGAATTGTAAGGAAACCTCTGTTCAGACTGGTTCTTGAAAACCTGAGGGAGACTGAACTGACACGAGGAACTTGCCCACGTATTTAATGTGAAGATACGAAATTAAAAAGTCATGAATGAATTAAACTATATGAAAGAGGAAGGGTATTTTATCATCAGAATAAATCATGCAGAAGTCAGATTAAGGAAATTGGAATGGAAAACTGCTACTAGAAAGAGAAAATGAGTACATTAATGTGCTGTATTACAAGTGGTGCCTTGAACAATTCCGTAATAGAGCCTTTGAATACTAACTGAGTGAGAAGAAATTACAAAAAGCAAAGGTTTCTGTCAAGTTAAAATGATCAGAAATATTAATATTTTCATGAGACATTATTTTCATCTTTGTAATACTTATAATTTAATTAATAAATAGACAAGTTATTTTAAAACTGGTGATTACTACAGCAGAAAAATGGCTTGTGAACAAAAATTGAGATCTTGGTGTATGTGTCCTCATGCTGGGGACTTAACTGCTGTGCCAGTACAAGCATTTATCTCCTTTTTAACTTGCTGGATGTCCTTAACACTGAAACTGTGGAGATGTCCAGTTCCTGGCTCTGGAGATGTAGGTATGGAACACTGTGGCTCCACGGGAGGGAAATTCATGCCTGTTAGCTACTTGGGACCAGTGTGCATGCCAGCTTCCCATGTGAAGCACTCCAGTTCAGAAGCACCTCAATCCATGATCTACCTATGGCTTCTCATTAGCTGCTGGCAACAAATGTGTGCTTTCCCAGCTGCCTCATCACCTCCTCCCCAGAAGCTACCTTTATCTTGCATTTTTTTCTCATGAGCATGTCGATGAACAGCTGACAGATTTCAGATTTCTACTTTCACAGCTTCACATTCCCAGATGGTGGTATTCTACCAGATTTGGGGAGGAAGAAAAAGAGGTGGGCACTTTTTGCAAATTTGGAACTGAAATGCAATATATCTTATTTAACATCTCTGTTATCTGCAGGTGGAAGTCTGGAGATCAGTTTAAAACAGAGATAGCAGCCAGACTATCCTGAAACTTGGAAGAGTTCATTTTATCCCCCACACCTGTTTTGAGGATTGCTGCATGGTGCTATTATATGAAGCTCTCAGCTTTCTCTGCAAACAGGATTTGGGGATAAGCTGCTAGGGCAAGACAGAGAGTACTGTTCTATGATATGTGTTCTTCCTACAGAATGTCTGTGGCCCCTATAGGACTGGAAATGTGAATTGCATTATGAAAAGAGAGATATTGTTTAGGAAATACTGAGGCTGTAGTAGATGGTTGTAATCCATCTTTGGTTAGCAGAATGGTGCAGGCAACCTTTCTTCAAAGAAGAGCAGCATTAGACCTGCATAAAATAATGAAAGTGCAAATTGTTTCCCTTGACCTTAAGACTACTTAGTTGCAAAAGCAGGATGATTAAACTTATTTAGGAATCTTGGCCTTTGCAATGAAACAAAGCAAAATTCCATCAATAGGAAGAATAATAAACCATAGCCACGTTATCCTATTAGGATGATTCTAAATATAGAATGGATTTTCAGTTTCTTACGGGGATTTCCTTGCTTTGTGACTAAATTCAGAAACAGGGTTTTATGAAAATCATATTTGCTACGCAATTATAAATATTGTTGGTACAGTGCAGCGTGTGATGTTCTGAAAGCCTTAGAACTACCTCATTGTTTGCAGGTAGTTTTTCATATTTTGCCAGCATGAAATTCAGATTTCTTCTGAAATGCAGCATTGGAGAAGGTAAAGGGGGCACTGATAGACACAGTTTGCTTGATCTATTGTGGAACCTGCTGCATCCAACTGCAGCTACACGTAAATAAATATACACAACATCTCATCACTGACTGTAACTTTTTCAGTTCTGGAATCTCCACTTCTCAGTCTCAGTTGGAAATCACAGCAACAGTGTTTAGTTACTGCTGTTTACATCCTCAGCTTTGCCCTTGGTAAGCCTGCTGTATCAATACAGAGCCTAACAACACCAAGTTTGAGCTCAGAGAAGAAATTAATCACACACATGATGAATTAATCTGCAATTAAGAATTTCCTCAACACAAGGCAGTATTTGAGCAAGTTCCCATAGTGAAACAGCCTCACTGAAATGAGTGGCAGTACTGTCCTTTGCTTACTCAAGAGAAACTAGGTTTTGGTAAGCAATTTGTCTATATCATGGATATTTTCAGAGCATTTATCATCGATATCTTAGTGTTGAAACATATTTCATCTGACGTGATAATGATGAATATTGCCTGTGATTTATTACAGTGGTCACAATTTCGGTGTTGAGTACGGCAGCCATAAATACATTCAGACTCAGCTTTCAACTGTGTCCTGCTCCCCTTTCTCCATCCTCCACTGCCTACTGTGGCTGCAGCAGAGTGATTCAGCCCAGTGCCCAGGGTTCTGCACTGCATTTGAGAGGTCTGAACCTTGTCGTGGTGCAGGGCAGGAGAAATGGGGATGATCACCTCTGCACCCAGCTCACCCGTGTGCAGCAGCACCTTTGTCTCGTGTGTGCCTACTGCATATTGCACACGTATTAAGTATCTGGTTCAGGATAGGATGAACAGATCCCTGTGAATGACTACTGACTTCCCCTCAACACCAAAAATAAATAAAAATAAAAATAAAAAAATAATAATAAAAAGTAGGAAGTAGAATCATAGAACTGTAGAATATCCCAAGTCGGAAGGGACCCACGAGTATCATCCAGTCCAACTCCTGGCTGCACACAGCACCACCCAAAATCAAACCCTATGTCTGAGAGTGTTATTTGAATGCACCTTGAACTCCAACACCTTGGTGCGATGACCACTGCCCTGTGGTGCAGACCCTGTCCCTGACCCCCAGCTGCCCCTCCCCTGACACAGCTCCATGCCGTTCCCTCGGGCCCTGTCGCTGTCACACAGAGCAGAGCTCAGCGCTGCCCTTCTGCTCCTTGTGAGAGCTGCTTTGTGCACACCCAGGGACCTCAGCTGCTTTTCATACATCTTGCTCTCCAGACCCTTCACCATCTCCATAGCCCCCCACCGGTAGTTTCATGTCCTTCTGATACTGCAGCACCCAGACTGCACGCAGTGCTCAAGGTGAGGCCATACAGAGCAGAACAAAATGGGACAACCCCTCTCCTTGCCTGGCTGGCAGTGTTGGCTCCCTAAGGCTCTGCAGGGCTGCGTCCCAGGTACAGAATCTGACATTTGCTGTTAAATTTCTTTTGGTTGGTGAGCTACCAAATTTTTTTGATGAAATACCCTATGGGTGAAATACCCTTCAAGTCCTGTATCCAAGTGGTTTAGGAAAACATTAAAGAGCTCCTAAAATGGAGCCTTGTGGAACCCCACATTGTCTGACCAGCAGGCTGATGTAACTCTACTAGCTGAAGCTGGGCAATTAACTGGAAGACATAAAATCTCAATGTGGTAAGTTGCAGTCCCAGAATTTGTCTAGATGAGAGTATCAAGGGAATCGAAGTCACATCATTTAAAGTTCTGCATTCAGTGTGCCTGAATTAAATATCTTTTAATACCCCAAAGGAGGCTTTCACTCATGTAAGAGCATCTGAGAAATTAGGACATTCCTAAATAACATTGTTCTCTCATATCTTTGCATCAATTGCTATAAAACGCCTTGATGAATGTGACTAAAACCATTTCTTAAGTATTTTGATGTTAAATTCTTTACAGAATTGGTCACTGGTGATGCTGTGAGCCTAGTGTTACCTTTGCTGTCACATTTGCATCTTTATCACTTAACTTATGACTGTTGCTGGAGAAAAACCTAATGCATGGGTTCAAAATAAAGTGGCTGTGTGGGTGACCTAGCTCTGGAAGGGAGAGGATGGAAGAGAGTTAAACTTGCTTAAGTGAATTTCTTTTTGAATCTTCTCTCTGAGTTCTGAAAAAGTGCCCTTGCTTCCTCTGTTTCATATTTTGTGAGTGCCTTTTAAGTTCTATCAGTGAAACAGGGATGAGATTCCCCAGATCCTGCAGGAGAGGCATCACCTCCTACCTGCTTCCATCCCAGCAGAGGTGTTGTCATGCTGCTCCAACACTGACCCTTCTCTGTGTTTTACCCACGAGACACCAAGGCTGCTCTTTACTTGCCCTAGGTGGAGCCACTATTTCTTACTCTTCTCAGAAGAGGAAGGCTTTTGTGCATTAAGAGTCTGTTCAGGAGGCATCATGTTGACATGTCCCCTCTGAATGCCAAGCTTTCTTCTGTTTTCTTGTTGCAAGAAATAAATCCCTGGCTGGAACCAGCCTACATGTGAGCTTCAGATGGACTTCAGAAATACTTTTTGGAAAATCATTTATCTGTGGCAGAAGCTTTAAGCAGAGTTCAGGTTTGTTACTTGCTTTTTATCTTTCACCGCTCTCCCAATCCTACTATGTAGATTATTCCACCTGGTTTTTATTTTGCGTGTATCATTACTTCACCTTCTGTAACTTCCCTAGCTTCAGCTCAGTCCATCCTGTATTCAAGATTCATCCAGGTGCCTTCTTTGCCTCCCTCCTCATTACAGTGCAGCTGTGCTGTGTATGAGAACTGCTGGGAGTGCTCAGTGGGGAAAAGATAAATGAATTTGGATCCTAACCACAAGCATAGAGAAGTATAGGATCGAGTTTCCTCATAAAGATGACTAAAACTTACTGGAGTTGCCACCCTTACGTCCAGCAGTTGGATCCAACCCAGCTTGAAATGAATTTGCAGCATTCTGCAGCTTCTTTTCTGTGGCCACCACGGTAGGGAACATTAAATTTTGGAACAACAAAGTGTTGTCTTAAAGCACACCGGCTGTGAATGAGGAGCAATTTGCAACTGGAATTCAGCCAGTGCCAGGGACACTGTGGAGGCCTATGACAAAAAATGATGGAAAAGATTGCTTAGAAACCAAATTTGTAAATTAGATTTTCCAACCACATATTCACTGGACTATTGATTTGCCAATCAATATAACAGTACTGAGCAGACTGATTGGAGTGCTGAATATATCATAATTTATCAAAAATAATGGCAAATACTGACATGATTCTTTCTGCCTTTGTTTAAGGCTTTACTGTAATACTGAATTTCCTTCAGACCTGAAAATAAATACAATGAAAATAAGTGCCTCATCTAAATAAATGTCAGAGAATAAACATCTCCCAGGAGTAACTGTAAGAATTTACTTAGGGAAACATTTTTATATGCTAGTCTTAGATGAAAGTCACTCTTTAAGTTTTATTCATAGTTCTCTCTACCCTTCAAGTACAGCCTAATTATAGATTTCTACTGCCCATGTGAGTAGGTAGCCTGTTTCACTTACATATCTTTGCATCTTTAGGCAGTGAATGGTCAGATTTTAATCCAATCATTCCTGTGCTGCCTGTGTCCTTTGGAAAGAACTAAGCAAAGTTCAGGGAGAGGCATGACCTCTGCCTGTGCATCCTTAGGCACCTGGGACAGGCTTCCCACCCTTGTGTTATGTGCTTTCCCCAAGATTTTGAGCCTGAGAGAGCTTCTAGGGATGTGTATGTGACTTGCCAGTCAGTATGTGACTAGCAAGCAGGCAGAGCAGGGACACATGAGGTAGCATCACGTTACTGGTCTGTAGCTTGCATGTGGTCCTTGGGGTGATTTTGGGGGCTGGCTTTGCCTCCGTGGGGCTGCTGCTACCATGTCCAAGCAAAAGAAGGGGGCTAGGATTGCATCTGTCTGCCTTCCCATAAAGGTTTCAGCACGTAAAGCTGAGAGATGCCACCATGAGAGATTCTGGTTCAAAGCCAGCACCAGGATCTAACTCCCTTCCTCCCTAAAAAGCCCATCCAAGCAAACTATACAGTACAGACAACCTTCAGCATACAGTTCTGGAGTTACATCTGCATAACCAGCACCCTTTGGGGACCTGGATAATTTTTTTTCATAGTCGTTTCTATGATGCTGTGTTTTCAATTTAGGAGAACAGCAACGATGTTGATAACTCATATCTGCAGTCAGACACCTGTTTTGGGACCAGGTGGTGGTGTGTCTGGTAAGTGCAACAGCATCTGTGCAGCCTCTAACAGAAGTTTTACCAAGTCAACGAGTATGTGCTGTCTGAGAAGCAGTCACTGCTGCTGGAGGCTGGGTTCTTCCCTAAATCTCTCTTCAGGAGATTTCCCCTGGGGTCTCAGCTCTAAGTGGCGACAGCATGGAATATTTTTTAGGAGATTGGAAGGAGTTCAGGTCACCATGAAGGATGGTACCATGTGTAGCCCAAGACAGTGTGGTCAAGCATAAGGAAAGATTCATTAATTGGCTCTGTGGGCTGGATATGGGCTCCCTGCCTCTTCAGAAATTAATATTATCATGCATTTTCAATACAGAGTGCACATACTCTCCCAGAACCTGCTTTTGGTTGTGTTTGAAGTGACAGCAGGGCTTGTTTGTTTCTGTAGATATTTATTCATTCATTCAGGCAGGCTTGAATATCCAATTTAACTTTTACATAGGATAATCCTTCTTTTCCTCTGTGCAACACCACTTTCTCTCTCAAGACCAACTCATGGCATTTTGAAGGAGGGATCAAAAGCACAGCAGCTGACATTGAAATGCAGGCACTGGCTCACAGTTCCATAGCTGCATGTGGTCTTTAGCCTCACCAGAATTACAAGGCTACCAGTGTTTCCAAGTTAATTTTACATAACTTCCAATGAGCACAAGTTTCTGTTGGAAAGCATACCTATGGCTGGCCTCCTCAACCTCTTGAAGGATTCAGTCTAAGAATAAACAAGGTGGAAATTCTGTCCTTTCATTCACTCTGTGGATCTCAGATGATGGATTTGAGGAACACTGTACTTCCTATCAAACATTCAAGGAAGGATTCCAGGAACTCTCCCTTTTACGAGTGTTTGACTTCATATTTCTCCTGCTCCAGAAGTCCCAGGGAAGGCAGAACATGGCTCAGCAAAGAGTTTCCATTGTGAGCACTCTAATCTAACTAATTGCTGCCCTGCTAGTGTCCCACACCAGCTCATGCGGGTAGAAGTGCAAAGCTACTCTGCTCATTAGCCAGAGAAAAAGTAACAGTAGGGACCAATGGATAAACATGACAGTCTGCACGTTTCATTTGGGACACAAGTATTCACTGAAATCTGTGGGGTTTAAGATTGTAAATGCTTCTGGATATGGCAGATTGAGTGGATCTGCTCCAGACTGGCAGCCAGAGCCCTTATTCCAACCTTGATCTTTAAATTGTTGCTCCCTAAATGCCAAGTGCCTAGGTTTCTCTTTCCTTTTTTAAAAATGAATAAAAGAAAAAAAGAAAAAGTAAACAAACAAAACAACAAATACTACTAGACTTAAACTCTTGAGAAGTGTGCTGTTTGTAATGCACTCTGCAGGGGGATGCTAGAACCCAGGTAAATGGTACCTTTGGCCTGGCACTGGCCCTGGGGCAGAAGAGGATGCAATGCAGTTGGAAAGAAGCATCTTCCTGCCTGCATGTCGCATGCAACTGCTGTAAGGCTGCTGCTGGTGATTTGGTTACAGGTGACTTGGGAAGCGCAAGGACTCCAGCAGGGCTGGGACCTCAGGAGAATGGTAATTCCTCAGCCACGCTGCTCCAGCATATGATACAAAAATACTCTCATACCCCTGAAAAGGAAATTCAGACACTCAAGTTCTGCTTGTGATTGTGAATGCGTTGAGCAAATGAACTGCACGTTTCAGACCTAGGTACTGCATTTTTTTGAGCAACATGGACTGGCATGATGTGCCAGGGTTTTCCATCACACTACATGCGGCCATCCAGCCAACATGGGGACACTGCAGCCCTGCCTGGTAGCTGGCTCCACCACATCAGACTGTGCCATGACCAAAAGGAAAAGAGTTTGCAGCGTCCCCACAGCCTCCTGTGGGAAACCTCTGGGGTATTGCCTTGGCCTTCAGACACTTCACAACCTGTCACCAGCTTTAATTCAGGCAACATAATTCAAGACCTACCTGGACACCTCCCTGTACAACCTGGGCTAGGGAGCTGCTTTGGCAGCAGGTTGGACTCGATGATCTCTAGAGGTCCCTTCCAACCCCTGCAGTTCTGTGATTCTGTAATTCTGTGATCATTCGTCCTTTCGAAGTGCTCCCCTGAACTGACAGCAAACTAACCAGCACTTTATTTTTTCTTTTTCTATTTATTTTTCCCAGAGAATAAGGAATAAGGATAAAAGGAAGGTCTACATGCAAAGCAGTACTCTGAAGCTTTGAACACCATTTAGTATAATGATTGTCTCAGAGTTATGTTGGTAAAAAAATCCCCCCAAAATAATGGAAGGAAGCAAAACTCACATAATTTAATGGATACCCATTAAATTTTCATCTTCTCAGTTTTCATCTCCTGAGTCTTTTATTGAGAGGACCCCTACTGCCTGTTTATAAACTATCAAACTACAATAGTAACAAAAGCAACCCTTTTCAATAATCATTTCTATCTTTTACTTTTATCATCTTGATCAAACTGAGTTACTTTTTCCATCTGCATATAAAGAGAATTCAGATTTACTTTCTATTGATATTTGACAATATGGTAAGATATTTTTTTGTCTTGAGAAGTAGATTTCAACAACACTAATTTTATCCTGTAGCACTAAAAGAAACAATAATGTAATGTAATATCAAGCAATAGTGGAACAGGCTATGGCAGCAACCGTGCAGTGTGGGCAGTGTCCAGCATTAACGTTCTCAATTTTTTTGCTTTTGACCCTTGTGTAACAAACAGCAAAGGCCATTATAGACTGATAAGTCTATGAACTATTTTAAAAACCTAAGATTGGCAAGCTGAAAGTAGGAAAACTGTGCTTTGCATATAGAAGTCCTAATGAAACTTCCATTTCAACTGAGTTATTTTCAGATGCCATATCTATTAGCCCATTCCATCGAGATAATGTTTGGCTTTCATCAATATTGCTAAACATGTTCTGAATCTGCTTTAGCTTCTGAGTAAGCTGTTCCTGATGTGGTAGCTTTGACCCATCAGCAGGGAGATGTGTCCTCTTGGAGGGGGGCAGCTCAGCACCCTGTGCTGCAGTCATGGTGAAACCATGCGGAGTGGTCATGCTCCTGGATGTCATACTGACTGCACAGCCTTTGCACACAGTGAGCACTGCAGAGAGACGAGCTTTTCTGCTACAAGTGTGGGACACACGTCAGCTTTCTCACAAACAAAACAAAACAAAAACACCCCAGCCCCGTAGTTATTAATATTCAAACTGCTGTAATCAGGGTAAACACAATTCCAGCACTCCTACTTGACACAAATACTGAATGTCTCATGTGTTCCTCTATTCACAGCACAGCCAACCTTCTGTCAGAGAAGACATTTCTTCCTGTCATGTAGGATCAGGAGCACAATTTCAAAATGAGGACTTGAAATTCTTGATGAAAGCAGTATGAGCACTGTGAGAGCACATAATGTTTTCCTGCTGCACACAGACAGGAGGGGTGAAACACAGGGGAGTGTTCACAATAGCATGACCAAGAGCCCACATCGGCCACAGGTGCGGTTGCTCAACATTCAGGACATTGTCAGCAAGCCTGCCCAGGTACTCTGGGAGAAAAGAGGAAAAAAATAAAGCTGTTCTTTACCACTGAAAAGTATGAGAAGGATTTTCCTATCAACCTTGTCCAAACCTCAGTGCATCTTGTTCTCAGAACTTTATAAATGTTATCCCACGCATATTGGCTTCATGAAAAATTCATTTACAGTGTGATGAAAAGAAAACCTAGTGGTTCGTGATCAGCATAGAGAGCTTATACTGGCCCATGAAGTATAAAGACTGGGAACCAGAATAATGTACATCAGATCAACATCTACCTGGACAGTGTTCTTCCCTTTAACACTGGAAGTCCATAGTTTATTGCTTTACCTCTAAATGTGAGTGTGAGAGAGTCCAGATTGTTGGCACCATTCTCACAGCCAGAGGAAAGTTGAACTGAGGGACACCTAAGAATTACAGAGGGGAAGAGCAAGGACAACAGCCCTTCTTCAGTTTATGTGTTCTCATTTTTCACTCTTATCTCTCACCATGAAGATCTTATACAAGTGCAGTCCCCTTGACCACCAGAAAAAAAGCATTAGTGGCTTTGAGAGAAACAGAGTGAGGGACTGTGAATGCTGCTGATGCTTTATACAGTCTCTGATTTTCTTTCCACATTTCATGCACCAGTAGCAAGGTAAGTTTCGAAATGTGACCTTTCCTGTAAACTCACCTAAAAGTCCACCCCAGCTCTCAGGTTGGCCTCAAGCACAATTTTTGTTCTTTTCTTTAGAAGAGCATCAAAATGGCAGCTGCATCCCCATTTTCGAACCAAAGTGGCATGCTGAAATTTTCACATTGCAAAGACATGAAAGCACTAATGCATGATGAAGGAAATAGCTATTCCTTACAGAGGAAGACTGAAGCTGAAAATTAATTAAAAAAATAAATAAACAGAGTTGCAGGAAAAAAACCCATCAGTGAATCATCATGTTCAGACATCAGAAGCCATCAGTAAAAATGCAGAGTGCCAAGAGCAGGCATCTTTGAACTATAAATGTGTTGTTGTGCAGAATGGGGAAGAAACAGCAAAGATGCAACGGAGAAATAACATGCTGAGTCACAAAGTTTAGCAGTAACCCACTCTACCTGGAAAAGATTAATGCTGAAGAAATGTATCTGTGAAAGGAAATCTAGATTATCTGTCCAGCTCTGAAAGTGAAAAAAGTAATGATGTAAGCAACAAGCTCATAATTCAGGACTAAAAATTCAGCTTGAAAGGTTGGCTTTTATTACTGCTTTTGAGTAGAGTATGATTTCCTGGAGTGGATCTGGGGGGAAAAATTATATGCATACATATAAACATATTTAAAATCTATGGATGAAATCTTAGGCATGCATTCTAGTACAAATTTTCATTTTCCTATTCTTGTAAGGTTTCTTTTGCTCCAAGATGTTTATATTTATATCATCTGGGGATATTATCTAACAGGAGAAAGTGGATTTTAGGATCAGTTATTGTGAGTGTAGAGTATATAGGGTCTGTGAGTGATCCTTGTTTCAACTTGTCTAGAGCTATCTCTGGTGCTGTAACAATTGCATTAGTGGAGTATATTTCCTTTTACTGGACCAGGTTCTTAGTGAAACAGCATTTCTGTTATAATCACTACTATTTGTCAATTAAAGTTTCATTTTTTCTGCAGTTATGTGTGTCCACAACTTGACATCTTCTTCAAAAGCCAACACAGCACACGTTCATTATCCTAAAACTTGCTTGTTCTTATTATAATGATTGAAATAATGCACTGAATTAATTTGGTCTGCACACAAATTGATTTAACCCAAATTGAACTGAGGTTCCAATAAGATTAAAACACAGAAGTACTTTTTTAAAGCAATACCAAAAAACTTTTGTGAGAATGGTTCAAATAAGTGCATTAAAATACAAGCAATGACTCATGTAAGATGCTTGACACATTACATCCATATCTAGAAAGGAGATTCTGCTAGTTTTTAAAAATAGATCTGAACAAGAAACATTTTTTGTCATCAGGTTAAACAAACTAATGCCTGCTTTGCTTCAGGCAGCAAGTTTTTCTTTTTTCCTTGGCACCAAAGTGGGCTGTTTCATTTGACTTGTTACATATTTTGGCATATGTGACAAACCTTCAGACTTTCCATAATGCCACAGTTCATCTGAGGTCAATCTAAAATGTCTCTGGTTCCCCACTGAAATTTTTCAGACCCTAAATAACCTTCATGCAGCCTTTAAATATATATATTTTCGGTAAGTTTTTAGCAATGAGGCACCATCCTATTTCTAGAAAAATAAAAAAAGTCAGTTACTGAGAGCTCTCCTTCTCACTGACACAAGGGGCTGAGAAAATGCCCACAGTAGCATTTAATGCAGTTGCTAATTACTTTGATTGCCTCCTGCCAGTTGTCATCCTTAGTTGTACTACAACAATCCCAGCTCACATTGTATCTGAGCTCAGGCACTGCTGTCATCAGACAGTGCAGGCAGAGTCCTGTTCCAGTCCTTCCTTAGGGTTCTGCCCTGAGGGAGATGCAATGCTTTTATCATTGCTTGGTAATATTAATCTCCTTGGAAGTACCTTGATAGTCAGCAGAGACCAATATTATCTGTATAAGGACCCTGGGTGATGCTGGTCTCCATTTTTACTTAGAGTGTCATGAAGGTTGCCCAGTTCTCCATGAAGAGAGCTTAGAGTACAGCTGCAAAGCACATGTTGATGTTAAAGGATCAGTATGGCATCCGCAAGATCTATTAAACCCAGCCAGTCTGAGGTGACTATCCTGGGCAGGGGACAGGCAAAATGCACTGAATACATCCCAGTACCTGCGATGGCCCTTATGGCCTCTTTACTTTCTCTTTGCCACATAGTTATCGTTGCCTTCTGCTGCATAAAAATGCAGAACTTCTTAGCTTCCAGTCATTTTCATCATTAAGAATCATTTTAACTTCTGTATTATTTCACTGAGAATTTTCTGTTTGTCCACAGCACTCCCGACTCAGTCTTTATCCACTGCTCACAGCCAAGGTAGTTACCAGTGGCTGCTTCATCTTCTATCCAAAATTTCCCCATGAGCTCTTTATGAGCTCTGACTTGAGGCAAACTGTTTCTGAGGCTGAATGCGTAAGCCCTTCACACAGAGCTTGTTTCTGCCAAAAGCACTTGGCCATGACTGCAGACCACTCAGATGAACGTCAGGGCTAATGGATAAAATCTTCATTCTAAGAAACGATCCCTTTCCATCAGAGGGTTTAGGCACACTTGAATGCATGGACTTAAGCAAGACTCATTGACTCTAAATGAACACATCTTCAAGTGCTTTAGTGAATCACCCTAATGATCAAAATCTAACCTGCAAAATAATACTTCTTGAACAGATGAAGAGTTTGTAATTCATTGCTGTGCGATATTGTGTAATGATTACTTCCTTTCCTACTTTTTCAGTCAGGTGACTCAGACCTTTCTGATCATTCAAAAATATTCAGTGGAAATGTTTAACAAGGTCAGGAAAATTCTGGCAGCTTCACACCGAATCTCTCTTTCAAGGACGATTATAGCTTGTGTTTACTAATAATCAGCAGGAAAAAAATGCCTAGCATAAATTAACCTGGAAATAGCAGCATTAAATGTTTAATGGCTCTGGAGACTGCGCATCTTTGGGTTATTTATTAGCGTAATTATATATGCTACTCCGTCCAAGAAGGCTTTTCATTGCAAAATCTCTTACCTTTATAACTCTACATGACAACATCAGTAAAACTGACATAGAAAGACCTGGGATTTTTCCCATGTCCAACACTCAGGTCCTCCAAGACACTACTGAGTGGTATGCAACCCCGAAGGCACTGATGTTCCACCACCAGCAGTAAATTCTACACAACTGCCCTGGCACACTGGCTGTCTTCTCCTGTCTTGGATGGACCAGCAGCCAGGAGACATCAGTCTCAATCATTCCTCAATTTGAGATGATACCTTCATGTGTTCAGCACTGGGGTTGGGGTACAGCTATCAAATCGTAAGGATAAGATGTCTCTGTGTACTTGGCAGTGAGTCACCACGTCCTTTATCCATGACATTTCAGCCTTCCCTGAGCTTCTTCAAACACAAATTACAGTTTCCAAAATGGAACCTTGCAACTGCCATACACTTTTTTCTTCAACTCTTTATATGGATAAAACATAGAGAAGATCTGATAAGGTGTTATTTTAGCAACCACATTAATCAAATATTTATAAACTACAATAAATTTCCTAGAATATCATACAGCTATTTCACACAAATGGAGCACTGCTAAATTTTTAAAACACTCAGAACACTCTGGACTACAAATTTAATAGAAACACCTGAGTGACAGCTGGCTTTCACGCATAGGAATTCCACTAGGAGAAGTGATCAGCAGATCGGCCTGTGTTGGGGAATGGCTGTCTGTCTAGCACGGGATTTGCAGGCATGGAGAGAATGTAACTTGCAGACAGGCATAAGGAAAACTCATAAGCTCTTAGTATTTCTGCCACGGTCACTGATACTTCTCTCTCTTCATAAACCTCATTTTTACAGCAGCTAAGAGCTGCTGCTGGACTTTTTTTGTGCTGTACAGAGTCCTTCTGAATTAAACTCTGTTAATAGAATATAGCTTCTTAAAAATTACTTTTTTCCCAGCTTTTATTGAAAATACTCCTTCTCAGTCCATTGTAGTAAACAGTATGCCTTACTGATGTCATTATGAGGTTAAGCTCTGGTCCTTGGTGCCTATAAGTGCATTAATATTGCACTATGCACTGAGGTTGTTATCAAAGTGAATTTTATAAGTGACAACATGATGATTATTTGGCTGAGCCACATTCTTCTGGTATGCTTACTTGTATGAAAGGTTGTGGTTTTTGTTTTCTTTTGTCTTCTCAGAGGTTTGAAAAATAATTTGGCTGGATTGTTCCTATCAAGTAAAGCAATTTCATGCTTGGCATCGCTGGTTATGGAGTTGTTCTCTGGTATCATTGCATTACTAGCTTGCCATACATGTTCTCAAAGAACATCAAAGGGACACTTTAATGCACTTACAGCCTTCATGCTGGTGTACAGCACATCATGCTTATGCTTTTGTAGCACAGCACAACTTGACCTGTGGGATTTTTAGTATTTCAGTGACTACCAGGGGAAGTATACTGAGGTGTGCCCTTTGAACAACATCCAGGAGCCAGGTAACAAGATGACAGTCAGAAATGCAATATTTGCATTGATAGCAAAATACTCTCTGCTCCTGGAGAGAGCCAGCTACATTTAAAATCTGTGCTTCCATGTATCTTCTCTTTAGATTCTTCCAAGGGAAAATTACAGTACATGGCATCTGAGTTGCTTCTGTTTTCACTTTCCCTTCACTTTCCAAAAGCTTCCTGAACAGACCTAATGAAATCCCACTGATTAGCATTTGGATGCGAGCTTAATGGTCCTGCTGGCTCAGTTGTTATTCCCACTAGGCGGTAACAGAGTTATTAAAACTCCTCTCCACAGGAGACAAGCGAGTAGTGCTGGGAAGAGACCCAACAAGCTTTAGAAACAGTTGTGCCTGGTGAGAGGGCTTAGTTCCTCAGTCAAGGTGTGAACAGTGCGCAGGTGACCCTCTGGCCTTTCATTTTGGCACTACAGACAGGCACAGGCAGCCACCGCCACGGCTCAGTGTGCAGAAGGGATTAGGGATTTGTAGCTAATTGCTAGACTTTAGTCCTTATTTTGAACATGAACCCAAAATTTCTACAAAATATCTTAACATGCTGGGATCAAGCTGACAACTGCCAAGTGACAACTGGCACTCTCTCTTTGTCACAGAGATGAGGGTTGGACACGGGCCGTTCCTGATGGTTGAGTGGGAACTGTACATCTAATTGTGCAGGAACCGAGGGCTATCACTACTAACCTGACCATCATATCCTCTGATGATGAGACCCATCGCTTTGACTGGCACAAATATGAAGATATTAAATAAATTGCATCAGACATTAAAAAAAAGAAAAGAAAAAAAATGAGGGCTGCTCCAGAAGTAATGCCTCCTATGTTATTATGTCAGCCCAGGATGTTGGAGATGGATATTGGTATGGCAGTAGAGAATGAATCTTCCTACCACTATTCTATTGCATTTTGTTGCTGTGTGACAGATGGCAGCAGAGGGGCAGTCTGACAGAACGGTGTCTTACATGGGAGTGTGTATGAAGCAAAGGTGTGGAACTGAATTCCTCCGTGCAGAAAAAGCATCACCTGTTAATGTTCATTGACACTTGCACAATGTTTTTGGAGACCAACCAGTGGATGTGAGCACTGTGAGGGGAGGGTGGTGTGTGTCAACAGTGGTGACAGTGACAGTGGGCTCTTACACAATTAATGGTGGTGACTATGTTGAAAAATAGTGTTCTGTAGCTGAGAATTTACTCTATCAAATAGTGTTTACTCTTTATATCTGTGGTAGTATCCATGGAAATAAATAGGAGGCATTAGTTTTGGGGAGACCTACATAAAAACTCTAGCAAAATTGCATTTTCCACACCATCCAAGCTTCTGCCTCTGGGGCTAAGCTGAGAAGCTAAGCAGTGTGTGGCTGATTTTTATGTCCATCACCTAATGCACTATGGGTCTGTTGCTCAGAAGCTATGGCAACGAACATGTTATAAGAGGTGACACAGAACAGAATGAGTATGAAAAAATGCAGACATCCTGTTGAATTTGCGAGTCAGATTGAAGTGCATTAATAATAAATTGAACCCATGTATTATATATGGAGGTTCCTATTGAAACATTTCTTGAGGGCAGCTGAATTTTAGTGTCATAGCAGAATGATAATAGATTTAAAGGAAATGTAGATTACCGTCATTTCTCTTGTAAATTGTGTTGGACAATAATTATGAACAATGGCAGGGCTCAGGCAGTATATATCACAGGAATCTCAACCTGATGCTGGATTCCAGATTACCACCTCCTACTACAAAGACAGTTCTACCACTCTCCGGTCGGGGGAAGAATAAAATATATGCTGCTGGGTATGAGTCCAAAAATCACAACAAGTTTATCTGGTGATTTTCAAGGAAAATTTATTGATGCTGGGGTTAAAAACCTCTAACAGAAGTCACATTGTTCCCAGAAACCCAACCCACATGTTTTAAAACATGCATGAAGTAGTGGAAGCTTTCTGAATACTCGTTTATGAGCTTAAGAATAACAGGTTGCATGTCACATCCAGAGGGATTTCTCAAATCCCTGACACCACGAGAGAGAACCCTTGCCTGAGAAGAAAGCATGCAGACTTCACAAGTGAAATCCTAGTCAGCTATCTGCACAGCTTCTAATAGCTTGCAACAATTCATATTAACCTTTGCATACAGTATCTGCAATGCAGTGGCAACTTCTTTTAAAAAAGGCACCCATGTCTAAAGTAAATGAAATGATTGTTACTAGCAGCACAGAAGAATAAATTAAATAAATTCCATGTACATGGCTCAGTAAAAGTAACAGGGCAATGAGAGTTAGACAAGGCAGAAGAAAGCTGCATTACGCATGGTGTTTGCATATGAGCTAGCAGTTTTAATCAAGCTGATGCCTCTTCAGCTGGAAGTTATGACTTTCTCAGCCATGGGTGTCCTCAGTGCCACTTTAACTGGTTTTAATGGGCACGGCAGTGATATGTGAACAGAGCATGGACAGATACAAGCACGTCAGGCAGACTGCTAATTCTGTTTTCCTTGGGTTTGTCTAAACAAACCTTGAATGCTCAGGTGACTCAGGTCATCCTTGAGCTGCTCAGTTACATGGCCCAGTCAACTTGTGCCTTAATTTTCCAAATCTGTTAAAACAGAAATATAGGTCCTGGTCTCCTTTTTAAATTGTTTTAAGATGTCATGATGAAAACTCCTATGTAAAATTCAGGAAAAAAAACCAAAACAAATAAAACCAAAAACAAAAGCTAAGCCAAGGGCTAATACCGGTTCATAGCAAGTAAAATGTAAATTAAAAATTAAAAAATGAAAAAAATATGAACAGATAGTTATCACCTTGTGAGGACATTGCCACAAGTTCTGAGCTTCTCTTCCAGATGAGAACATGGAGATTCCTGAGATAGTGGCATACCTTCTGTGTCCATTTGATTTAGGAAACTATAAAGTAAATGTTATTTGGATTTCTTTACAAGCAGAATAAGTTGAGTTTCTTTGTAGATCTATGGTTTCTAATTTCACAGCAGAACTATTGGGACCACTTCAAGAAGTGAAGTCACGGGAAAAAACAGTCTTTTCTGTGTAGATGGGGAGTCCTCACTCATATGGGTGTCATTAGGCAGAAGGGAGACTGTAATGATATACAGTCTGTGTTAAAATTTTACGTTATGAAGAATGGGTATCACACATCATTTCATTGGCAAGTCACAATAAGCCTGCAGGTTTAAAAAGAAAAATTATGGTATCTGGTTGAAAAAAAATCAACTGAGCTTTTCTGAGCTTGTTTCTTTCAGGATGGAATCATAACCATAAAACAAAACAAACAAACAAAAAGGTAAAACTAAACTAATAAAAGGAGTCACTTTTAACTTATGAAAAACTGAAAAAAATATATATTTTATAGCTGACAGCAACTATTGGTTTCCAAACACCTATCATAAAGATTGTTACTGGAGGGGTTGCACACTATATGAAGAGTCATATATATTTTTGTTACATTATTTATGAACCGTGGATATAATAGACATATTAATATTTCAGGTTGCCATTTTGCTATCTCCAGCTTCCATCAATTGTAGTAGTCCAGTGAAATACTAATTGGAGAATTTGTTCTCTTGTACCAAACTTTGAGATTCCCATGGTGATATTAATGGCTGCTTGTGAATGTCAGGTTGCACTAAAAGAGCAGTAAAGCACTGGACTTCCAAATTTCAATAAATAACTGCTCTTTCTATACATGAGATGTATCTTCTGGTATTCCTCAGTCAAGTTATAAGTGATGTGGTGCTGTATTTTACCACACAGTAGTTCCTCTAATCTGACCAATGCTTTGAAATCTAGAAGACATAAGCAAGTGACCATTAGTGGTGACAGCACTTTCCTTTCCCCTATGAATGTACTAGCATATTTTAAAGAATTCAGATACTCCTTGGAGAGGTCTCTGGATTCCAGAGGTAAGTTCCCTATCATGTAAGAATAGCTTAATGTATTGGGTTTATGGAGCAAGGTATTGGTAGTGGAGGGCTGCAAAATTTGCTTCTGTGGTCACCATGATCAGTGCAGGGGAAGGGCAGGAGGTGACCCAGGCATGGAGTAGAAGCTACCTGCAACCTAGGAGGTGCCCATGGAGGAGCAGGATGTCCCCTTGCAGCTTATGGACGCCACATAGAGCACATCTCCCTGTGCAGCTGCGGAAGAGATGCTGGATTTTAAGCCTATGGCGGACTTGGAGAGATTGCTGGTGGCTGAGCTATGGTTCTTGAAACTCAACAGCTTCACAGAACTGTTCATTACAACGGAATACGAGACAGTTTGCACTTCTTATTTTGAACTTCCCAACTGTCATTTTTTTTTTTTTTTGCATTACATTTTAACTCCCCTAGTAAGCTGCTTGTTCCAGTCTAGCAATCCTTTCACCTGTTTCCTCATTCCCCTGATGAGTTTTATTTAGCCTTAACATGAGATCAAAGTAATAGTACATGTTAGTGTTCAAGCAGCTAAGAAGTTGTTCTGCTAATTACAGTCATTTTTCAGTCCCCGCATTTTCTTCAGTCACTTAAGTTACATTTCATTGCCCTCTGTTAGAGAAAGTGTTTCCCATTCTCAAAGGGCATCATTATATTCAATTCCACCAACATTTAACTGTAAGTTTCTGAAATAAAAATGACCATCTATCTGCCTCTGAAAGTAAAGCAAAGAATGTGACCAGGCTTGCATACTTGAAAACAAACAAATAAACCAATCCACCCTCATGAATTAAATAATACTAGAAGAATGAGAAAGAAAATGTAATGTCTAAGCCATTTCCTTAGAAGCAGTGGAAAGAGGAATTTCTTGTGGGCAATTCATGCCACTTCCAAGATAAGGGTCTAAGCTGAATGGGATGACTTGCTTTCAGAGGTAGTTTTACTGAATGTAGAAAGCAGAGATGCCTACGTTAGACCAGATACCTGATTTCAGATAGTGACAGTTAGGTGTCCAACCTTATCAACCCTCATTAGTTTTCTACATTCATGCTACAAAACAGAATTTGTCACTGAAAGCTTATGACAGTGACACTGAGGACATGCAGATATTGGCAATGAGTTTCTCACGCTGTATGCAGTTGCTTGTTCCTGTCATGGATGTCAAACTATCTATATTTATGAGCTCCTTATGCTTATCAGTGTCATATTTTCAAGTCCTACGGAGAACTTCTTGAAGAAGACTTTTTTTTTGTCCTGCTGCAGTGGGAAATTAGCCTTACCAAGCTGTCTGAAAATGACAGCATAAAACATTAAGGAAGAATTAAATGCTTTCTAATAAACTTTTCAAAATCATTCAGTCGATATTGCTTGGAACAATAAGAAAAAGATATATTTGTGGGAATAGAACCAGAACTGTTGTCCAGCACTGAAATGCAGGTGGGGTCAGAGAAACTGCTCAGCATGGATTCAGATGCTAAAATTTCCATTGCTTCTATTAACAGCATTCAGAGACGCAGTTTTGTCTACAGCCATGTACTTATGATGGTACAATACATGGTGTTAAACAGGAATCTCATTTTTTGGAAAAGCATATATAACCACATTATTCTTAGACCTGAACTACCTTCTGAATATTGTTTTCTATATCCTTAAGCAGCTGATGATGAGAAGGTCAGTGCTGGAATAAACAAAGCTCATGCAAAGTCTGATACCATGCTTTGATTTCTGTGCATGCTTTCATACTTCTCCTTGGGACTGCAAGCACATCAGTGTAGCAAAGGGAAGAGGTGCTTTCTGACACTTGCACCTTGCAGCTGCTAGTTCCTGTTCCTCTGATAGTGCTTATTGCAGTAGCACAGTAGCACAGTCTGTAGTATAGTGATCATTCGTCAATCATTTCTTCACATTGTGGCCTAAGCTCTGAGGTGTTTGACTTTGCTAAGTAGTGGTCATATATCTCTTTTATTGCCTCGTGACCTGTTGGAATAAAACAAGGGAGCAATAACATCATAATTCATCTCTGTCTATTCTTATGTGAAAAAGTATGTTTAAGCCTAGACATAACTCAATCAGATTTTCAGAAACCATTCACCAGAATCCTGATAATCTTAGGAATACCTTTCAAATGATTACTTAAATAATAAATGCACTAATTTCTGGTTCTTTTCTTGCTATTTAAGCACTTGAGTATTTTCCAGGTTTTCTTTGCAGCAAGCAACTAGGAACTCTGGAAAGTGACATGGAGATTGTGATTACTCACAGGATGTCAGGTGGTACCAGAAAACACCCAAGATATTAAAAATGGGTATTGCACTGTAATGATGAGAAAAACTCTGCATATTTTTACCTGTGTGTTCAGGCAAATAAGTTGTTAACTGATGACATCAGAGTTTTTATATTGAGAACTGAGCTGTGTTTCCTTACAAGGTGGTATTTTAGGCTTGGATTCCTGAAACACATCTTTTCACATCTTTCATGTGTCATTCAGAAAAATCTCAGCAAGGATATCTGTATTTTTCCCGAATTTTATTAAGTTCCAGAGTGATCTGCACATATTTAACTGATATTTGCACATTCTTATAATGCAGATGATCCCAAAACGCTCTGTTGAAATTTCACCTTTCTCCTTCAAGGATACCTATAGTCTTGGCATCATGGAAGAACATTTCAAACTAAATCTCTCTAAAAGTAATTTGAGCAGTTTGTGTTGCTTTCTGTAGCTGTTCAAAGTGCTTGGGATTCAGCTTCCATCCTTTTTCTCTTTTCTGAAAGCAGTGCCCAACCAGAGTGCCCTCCAAGTTAGTCATCTTCACTGGGATCATCAAAACAGTTTCTAACAGCAAAGAAGTTTTCTGATATGCTTTGTCTGTCAGAAACCAGACAAAAAGCCACAGCAGTAGTCTCTAGAGAACCACCTCCAAAAGCTATCACTGACACAGTTTTGACTCCATCATACATATTCATTATTTATGCATGATATTTAAGTTACTGTCTTTCTTGTGTTTGTAACCAAAGTGTCTCTCTCATAAATGCAAATTCCTTTTTGACTCTTTTTTCAGTGTAAAAGACTTCCATGCTGGCAGCATCACCTTATAAGAGAAGCTTGTCATCAGATTGTACAAAGGCACCTTGATAGGGTAAATCCTGGGTGGACAGTAACATGCTGGGCATGCAGCTTTTATATGTAGGGCTAACCCAAAGTATTTACGTTTGACTTTTTTCCTGAGTGAAACGTGAGCTGGTGAATCTGAAAACAAAATAGATTTTTTTTTCTCATTCAGAGACATCTTAAATTCCTATAGTGCTCCAGGTTTATCAGGATTCAGACATACAGTAGACTAATGTAGAAGTTATTTCAATACCAGTATTAATGTTATAAAACAAAATCTAAAGGGTTCATCTGCACAATTTATCCATTTGAGAAAATCGATAAGCAAAAATGCCCTTCCTGATGGTGGCTGAAAACCAACAATAAGCATGATGTAACACGAGCATGATGGCTGGTGTTACATGAGGCAATTAAGTTCAGCTAACGGCACCCACTTTGAAAGGATTTCTCAATTTTAATCCATATATTTTCAGTTCTTCACATCATCATTTTCTCTTAAGAAACTTTTACTTTTTATTTTTTCTTTTCACTCATGGTTCATTTGTATTAAAAGCTGGAAATTTGCATTCCCCAGTGAAAGACAGGACTTCTGTTAACCAATGAATGGAAATTTACTGCAAACTACCCCTGCAGAGTGTCTCAGATTAATTCTTCTTCTTGCATTTTTTTTGAGGATTGAAACACTTTTCAGTGTGGAAACAAATGGCAGGAGCAGCCCTTATTTAATTCAAGTAGAGCTTGAGGCTATAGATTCTGGTTTCTAAATGTAGGTTTCTAAATGCAAATGCTTATTTTGGATCCAGGAACATCAGTATAGAGTATAGCTGAAGAATGAGCTCTTTAATCAGATCACCCACTTTTTTTTCCTCCTGAGAACACTGTATTTTCTGGTCCTTTCTGACACGAGAACCTCAGGCTGTATTGCTTTCATCTCAGGAACTGGACTATACAGAGTTCTCCCTATGAATTCACAATTATCTACAACTGCAACAGAGAAATAAAACCTAGAGATTTGGTACTGTCAAAAATAAAGTGCAACAACATAGCATTTGCTAAGCAGTGACAAGCTGTTGGGAAGACTTAATGACAAATTAAAAGAGACAAGGGGAGAGAAAAGAAAACAATGCAAGATAAAAAATGCAGAATAAATAAAAAGAGAAGCTCAAAATGACGTGGAAGTATGGCAAAATTCCTGTTGATTTTGATGTAAGTAGATGGATTTTCCCAGATGCACATGTGGAGGATAACAGTCTTGAAGATAAAAGGGCAATTCCTTCAAAACAAATAAAATCAGAAAAAAGGCTGAGATAATTAAGAGAAACAAAGCCTGTGCAGGCAGAAAAGCAAGACAGTGTAAGGAAAAGATTGGCTTTCTACTAAAATCTGATACTGATATGTAAAAGCCTATGTTTTCCAAAGTGAGAGTTTCTCCTGAATATCACTAAGTGCCATCCTTTTGCCTGGTGGTTTGGGAGCTCTCAAATTCAAATTTTTCTTTTAGCATCAAAATGTTCTTTTATTTTACTGCTTTTTGCAGCTGTCAGGTCTTATGAAATTTCTATTCCTTTACAAAAGATAATCAAAATTACCTGAAAAAATGTGGAGTTCTTTATCAATATAATATCAACAATAAAAACATACTATTAGTAACATTGTTACTAGAGTGACTGACTTTTCAATCTGAGCAGGACATCATTTTGAGAAACTGAAGGGTAACAAAGATGTTCTTCTGAAAATGAAACATCTCTGTAAATTAACTAATAAATCATTTGCTGCTGTGCTGTGTAAGGCCCACACTGCTGTCTGCATGAGCTGTTTAAGACCTTTGATGTTTTGTCATTGTGTCCTGTTCCCATACTGAACTGATTGTTCAGTGGAATTTAATGTCGCTGTTTGGCTAGTAGGGCATAATGATAATATAGCTTCCTTAATGGGTATCAGATGTGTTGCTGTAATTAAAATGTGACCTATATAGAAGAGTTTAGTAAGATAGGATTTTAATGTCAAATAGAATGGCAAAAGCTGTGTCAGAATCTTTAAAGAAAATATGTAAATGTATTTTATGCCATGGCTAATCTCTGCTCCCAAATCTACAGAATCTGATAATCTGCAGTGATTTTTCTTCATTCACTTAATGAGCCAGACAGTTAGAATAGGTTGTTATTAAAGCATCCCACTTGGGCCAGGTGGCTTCCTTCCAGGAGGGTACTGATTCCTATTACCTGCAAATAAGGTTAAACTTACCAGAAGAAAAATAGTCCATAAACCCAGAACTGGCTGATTATTCAGCACAATAGATGTGGTAGGAGAAGGCAGCAAGCAGGCTTGAAATGTCGTCCTACTCCTTGAGTACCCGCATCCTTCAACAGCTTTTGAATCCTGAACCCTGTAAGGCCCCCAAATCTTTATGCTGTACATTGTTGACCAGAATCTTGTCCTTAGTCTGTAGGATGGACTTTTCTGCAGAAACCCTTGGAACGTCCCAAACTATACTCAGAGCAGGAAGGTAGGCCTACGGGATTAACAGGAAACTCAAGATTTTTTTTCTTTTTTATCTGATTTATGGTTTGGTTTTTTTTTTCCCATTATAAACAAGAATACTCTGCCTATGTAATGGGCTATATTTGTAATCAGCCATCCCACAAACACACGTTTGATTTGGTGGTGGGAGAATTTCCATGTTGTCAGCTAGAGAATCTCCATAAACATCTACATGACACTTTTGGCCAGAAGTTTATAACTGAAGAACACCTACCAAATTCCATGGTGTCTATTCAGATACAGCAGAAGTTTTGAACAGTGGAAAGTTATACTTTAACCACCAGTGCTGTCAGACTCTAGTTATGCTGAGGATAAATGCTTCCAAAAATAAAACCTTTCTTATGGCAAAAGGTAATGCAACCAGAACATCAACAGCTCTGCTGTTCAACAAGCTGGCCGGTGGCAATAAAGAATTGTATCATTGAATTACATTCGGTATGTACCTTTTGATATTTTGAACATTGTGGGAAATATCTTTCCCACTAAGAGAATCTTGCACAAAATCACATTGTCCCTTTACAGGCATACCATACTGAGCATTGCATTGCTTCAGGTAGTAACTTAGCAAGATAAGAACTTCCTTTGTGTTTTTTTTAACTCCACCAGATGAAAGCAGCCTGGAGTTAAAAGGGAAAGTCTTTCCTTTTGATGGAGAATGGAATAAAATTATTTTGATTTAATGAAGAAATTATGTTTAATTACTGTATCGGAGCTTTTTCCTTCTGTGGTATTAGGTATGTTGTCTAGAATGCAATTAATTCTAACTGAAATAAAGTGCTTCAATTTAAAATGTTACGTGAACTTACCACTTAAACAAGCTTTTGAAAGAAAATGAATTAATCCATGAATTTAATAACCTTTGATATGAAGGAATTGGTATTGCTAATTAAAATCCTATGGCCAAAAATTTTTGCTTGGTTAATTTTAGTGGTATTAAGTAGATAAAATACAACACATAAAATGCAATGTCCAGATAAAGTTAATGATACAAAAATATTTAGGTTTCATGCTTCCTTGGTGGAAAATTAATGAGTCAATCGAATATTGCTGAATTATTCGAAACAAGTTATTAATATCAGTTTACAAACCAAAACAGGAAAGCCAAGAGAGAGATAGTAAAATTTATTTATGATTTGTGTATATTTCTGAATGGTTATGATTCCATTTCAGTTGAAAGTTCTTTATTAAGAATGAAAAAGAAAAGAAAGCGACACTCAACTGATTCATGCAATAACTATTTGCAGTGTTATAATTGAATTATAAGTGTAGGAAGAAGGCAGTTATGAAGAATTTATGACTTTTTTTTTCTGTTTTCACCAAGTGAATTAAATCCAGTTTGTAGTACCAGTTTTCCTCAAAGATGGACAGAACTATAATTGAATTTTAATGAATGAAGGCACCAACAGATATGAGCAATGTAAATTAGAAAGAAAATGAGAATTTGCAAGTCAAATCTATACAGCACATTGTGAATCTTGTTCCCTCTCCTGGAAATAAAGGTCTTCATTTAAAAATCTGCACTACTGATGGTTCTGGAGAACTGCAGAGTGAAGCTGCTTGGTTCCAGTTTATTTTCTAACTCTGAATAACTACTACTCCTAGGAGTAGTGAACTTCAGAACAGACTTAAAGGTGGTGGTTTTGTTTTTGTTTTTGTTTTTTAATTCTTTTTTCTTTAATGTGTCTCTGCTTGTGCTTGTACAAGCAGCCTGGAAACTTGTTTATATATATTTTTTTCTCTTTGAGATCTTGATCTGAGGCAGCAGCACTGGAAAACCAGAGTACCACAGCTCTGACTGCTATGCTAAAGCTGCTGCCCTAATGTGATCAGGTGCCCCACTTCTCTATATTTCACCACGGCTCCATAATCAAACCCTCACAAAAATAAATGACTCCTTCAACTGGTCAATTTCTTAGCCCTCTCTGTCCTTCCATGTATATGTGGGGGCTCTTCAGTCTTCGAATCCGATAAAATGTTAAAGGCGTTAACAAACTTTCCAAAAATGGAATGGTGATATATTGAAATGGGTTTCAGATTAAGCTGTTTGACTGTCAATTGTTTGTAATTCAAGAGTTATTTAAGTGTTGTGTTTCATTTTTGCAAAAGAAGATATGTTCAGGTGAAGAGAGACACTTACATTGTGCTGAAGGGCTGTAGAGACTGTGTACAGAGGGTAAAACTCAAGATGTAGTTACCAGTGCTGGATGGAAAACAACTTTTGTCTTTTATAAAATGAAGTAACCAATGTTTTGGATTTTTTTATCTTACATTTTCATAGAACCTCTGAATGACTGAGGTTAGAGGACACAGAGAACCCCTACATTCTTGTTCTGTAATCGTTCACAGAATCACAGAATCACAGAATTGTAGGGGTTGGAAGGGACCTCCAGAGATCCTGGAGTCCAACCCCCTGCCACAGCAGCTCCCTAGCCCAGGTTGCACAGGCAGGCGTCCAGGTGAGTCTGGAACGTCTCCAGAGAAGGAGACTCCACCACCTCTCTGTGCAGCCTGTGCCAGTGCTCCATCACTGCACTGTGAAGAAGTTCCCATGCACACACATTTGTGCGGAACTTCCTATGTCTCAGTTTGTGACCATTTCCCCTTGTCCAACTCAGTGAGAACAAAATAAAGGAAACCTGAAGAATTTAATAAAGAACACAAAATGACAGTTCTGCAGGTCACAGTTTCAAGGGAAAAATACTGGATCCTATGTCTCAACAGGTAAGAGGAGCTGCAGTTTGTATCAGCTTATTCTAATTGTATTTTGGAATAACTACAAAATCAGTTTCTAGGTGCTTTTTCAAACGTAGAGAATTTCTAGTTCCTTTTTTTCAACCATCAGGCTCACGTGCAAAATACTCCCTCCCAGCACATCTCTCTTGGAAGCAAAATTCACGTGTATCTTGCCTCACCCCCTAACAAATGCTTTTGTATGAGTCATAAACTGTGAAACTATTGACCCTAATTGAAATGCACATCTAAACTGACACTTAACTCTGGTTTTTTTTTTACAGAACACATGAGGCTGTGGGCGATACTGTCTTATTTGGTTAGCACCTTGTAGCCTGGAGGCTTTAAAAGTCTTTTATTTACACAATGTCTCCTTTATTCTGTAAGAATTACACTCTCCCCACCACTTCTTTGGCATAGAAAATATTCGGCAGCTGTTTATCAGCCTACAGAAATGCTGTGTAACAAGGAATGAAAAGAGATTGTGTGTCTTATTGGAACCATGGAATAAATCAAAAAGAAACACCATTGGACAGGAAAAAAAAAATAAAAATAAGAGTGCAATCACAAAGCTTCCAACCTTTATTTGTGCCATCCTGTCAGTCACCTGTAAATCCAGAATCAGACAGAAGGAAAGCAGTCACTAGTTTTCCAGCTTTGATTTGTACATCTTACTAGTCATCTGTGAGCATAGAGCGCTATGATTCAAAAAACAGCCTGGGCGATCTCTGCAGGGAATGTTATTATGTAACCTGAAAAAAAAAACCCACAAGAACGTAAGGCAGGATTTTGAGAAATTATACATTTTTTGGCTGTTGAGTCAAAGATATTTTTAAGAGCATTAGAGCTCGCATATTTTTTCAAAAGCAGGAATCTATGAGGGAATGCTGATTTGTGAGACCTTTTTGCTCTCTACATCTACCTGAAAGGAGGTTGTGGCAAAATGGGGGTTGGCCTCTTCTCCTGCAAAACCAGCAACAGACCAAGAAGAGGGAATGGCCTCAGGTTGTGCCAGGTTAGAATGTTAGTTGTTTAAATTATACTTCCAGCAAGTTGTGAGAGACTGAAGATACAAAACATAAAATGAAACCTGATGTAAATAACAGAAACTTTACTTAAGATATTAAATTTGACAAAATTTGGTTAAGTAAACACCTTCAAAGCTGATTCAAGCAAACTTGCCTTGAAATACAGGAAAGAATGAACATTAACTGAGCAGCAATTGGGATGACAGACAGTGAATTTATCTGTTCAGAAAGAATAAAGTATTTGAAACAAAGTACATTGCCATTTATCAGTATCAGCTGTAATTGAAATTGGGGCAGCTCAACACTTTGCTCTGAAACTGTGAAAGCTGTGTCATCAGGTATTTGGGCTAATGCAATAGGGGGCCTTAATGTTCACTGACAAGAAAGCTTTGGAGTATATAATGCCCTCCGTTGTCAAAATGATAAGTAATTAAATATGACAGTAGAATATGTATATGGGGGAGATATCTTCAATGGTAGATTTTATATATTTTTTAATAGTTAATCCTTTGCTAAGGTCTTCTGGGTGCTCTTGTCACTGATATGCATCAGTGATTTTATTTACAGATTGTGAATCTGTCAAACACATACAACTGACTGCAAAAGAATGATAGCATTTCTTAAGTCTATGGCTGCCAGATACATTTAGCTGCTACAGAACAACTATGTGTAAATTATTTAGGTTATCCAGTATGAGGTTTTGTGTTCAGCAGAAAAGCTCAGTGTTGAAGGAGAAGAGTGGCTGCTATCATCTGTATGGCAGGGACTTGCAGGAGGGCAGGTTGGCTTGCTGCGAGTCTACTGCCTGCAAACTACAGACTGTTTAGCTGGTTTTGATTTTATAATTTTCTTTTTTTTTTTTTTCCTATTAAAAGCTTTTCTCCCATTCCTTCTTGTCAGCCTCTTCTGTACAGATCAGCATTCAGGAACAATTACATAGACTGATATAGAAAAAGAGCTGTGCATTCATTTCAGCATATGGCCTTGAAGATTATTAAGGATGAGATGTCTGAAAGAGAGATGTTTAGTCATGTCAGTCACCAGGATCTCCTCTACAGATAAGAGAAAACATTCTTACCTCTGGAGAGTGATGCAGATTATTTAAAGATAAGCATTTAAAGTTGGTAGGTTGAATTTCCTTTAAGGTGCATGACTTTCCTCCAGCAACTATAGAGCTGACCAGACCATTGCCTTCCATTTACAGTCTGAGCTCGTGATGGCTAAAAATAAGATAATTCCTCAACTGAAATAATTTCCATGTTAAGAGGTCCAAATTACTCTATCTAAGTTCTCTCCTGACAGAACATGGAGACTGGACAACCAGGAGGATGTGAAGGCTTTGGCAGTTGGGTGCTGCTGGGATCCCCTGTGAGGTGGGGGTAGCCCTGTGCTGAACACAGCCAGCTCTAACAGCTCCAATGTTTAAGGACCGTGGGTGTGCACAGTTGCTTTGGAAAATACAGCAAAATTCCACACGAGGGTTCTAATGCACAGAACATGTACTTAATGAGAAGATTCAAACAATGACTCAAAATTTCCTTTCTTTTCCTTTGAGAGCCTATTCCATATGACCCAGGAGGGAAGATCAAAATAGTCTCTCAGAAGGTGAAATGGCATTAACAATACAAAAATATTTCCAGATAGATGTGTGGAATATGTGCAGACTCATGCTAATATATGCACAAAGCTAAGTGGCTGTCAGATTTGCAAAAGTAAGCTGAGTAATTGAACAGGGAATGTATTTTCCCTTCAAAATTCTATTCTTTTTCAATGTTTCATTTGCTCTGTAGTAAGAAAATAACATCCACAATTCTGAAAACTGTATTGACATATCTGGATTGTTTAGTTTTGGTTTGAGGAAACAAAATATTTCATTTCAAATTTCACCTTTTCATGAAAGCATGATTACATTAATTTTGTCTCTAAAACTCCTTTTCAATATTGTTTTTCCAAAATGTTTAAAGTAGTCTTTTCTGTATCATGGCATTTTCCTCCTAAATGAAAAGCTGTCAATACTGACACATACCAAAAGCATTTCATTGTGGGTGTGAATGCTACTCAAGCAAGAAAGAATTCTGTCTAAAAAAATCTGACTAAAATATTCTGACTGGCAGACCTATTATCTCAGGCCAACCCGTTCTCTGTCTCCTCCTGCCTTTCGTGATGGAACAGCTTTTTTGTTTGGAGACAGATGCAGTAACCTTCTGGGCTGTGTCACAGCTGTCACCTTCTCTTTAGTCACTATGGTTACATGGCAAAAGCAGCACTTGTCCTTCGTGCTCTCTACTTATCTGCCCCTATTCTACTTCCTATGAGAACTGCATTCACCATATGGACAGGGCTGTGTTGCTTGTGAACTTTTCTCACTGGAGGTGAGCAAAATCCCTTGCTCTGCCTTACTGTTATGCAGTAACCCTGGTATGTGGTTCTAAAACAGCAATGTCTTGCAGAAGCCATGCACTGCTAGCCAACTGTAGGAAAGTGTGTATTCATTGTGTGGAATCGTGTGGAGTCTTGCAAATGGTATTGCAAATTTTCATCAGATGAAGTGTAGTTGTAACTGGGTGCTCCAGGGAGCATTAATCAGTTTTGCAGGCATTAGGATAAAGTGAACAAAGTTGTCCATATCCAGAGGAAATGCAAGACAATTGCGTGAGATCTATCTCAGTAACTTGCTTCAAAGGTGTATCAAACTGAAATCTGCAAACTTGAACAATCTTTTTGGTGGCTCTATCGCATTTCTTCTTTGACTTTTCCTCCTTTGTTTTGGGACGGGACCAACAGAGCTATTCTGAAGTGATGCAGCAAGCATATGGTGCGTGTGCTGTTTCCATCATTAACCACACAGGAGGCAGGGAATGGAGCGTCTGCTTGGAAACATTGCCGGAATGGGATTTCTGTTACTTGAAGTGAAGGAGTTCGTTACTCAGACTGTGAATATGCTTCCTTGCCAATTAGGATCTGGATGGAGAAATTGAATATTATAAGACTGGAGCATCACTTTGACACACATTACCTGCTGATTCTCTACACGACTGGTTATATTTTCTCTCATTAGAGGTACCTATTCACAAAAACAATCATGCATGCTAAGTGCGTCTAACTGCTGTTTTAAGTGGTGCCTTGTCATTGCAGAGCTGACATATTGCATACACCCTGCCAACTTGTTGACAAAAAGTGGGAAACATGTAATTTAATACAGCTGTTTTACAGCAAAAAGTATCAACAACACTTCAGCCTTTTTTATTTCAGTTCTATCAATCAAAAATACCCACTTCACCAGACAAGTTAACATGCCCTGAAAGAATGCCTGTTTTTGACGAGCACTAAGAACATAGTGTGACAATTTTTTCATTTTTATTCCCCATTCCTTTAGCCTATTTATTTGCACATTTATTTGATCAGAAGACCACAGCTCTTCTCATTGGATCCAGTGATGAATTCGGAGAAAGATGTGGGTGCATCCCTAGAACTTTGCAATCTTTGCATGTAAATGAATAATTTCAGCTGTAGAGCAGATCACTGTGCTCATATGGAGTCAATTTTCTTTTGATGGTGAACATATCAGATAGATACAACTGTCATACTGCCTTTTAGAAATGTGTCCCTTCTCTACAAGTAAGATCAGACTTCCTTGAAGATGAGATCTCTGTTATCTCTTCGTTCATTACCTGAACTCGCTTCTCAGATTGTTTTCCATTGCATACTTCATTCGTTAACTTCTTGTGCTTGCTTAACATTACTAAAAGTTATGTGAAACTCTTGTTTTATTAACCCCTTTACATTTAGTGAAACTTCGTAAGATGTAGTCTGCACAGCAAATTCGGACTCCTCTTTGCTTTTTGACTACTTTTCCTCTCCTATCACATTGTTAACAATTCTGGTCTGTTTGTCACAGTTTCATCCCCTATATTATTTATAATAGTCCTGAAGCTGTGAATGAAATTGAATCAGCATGGATGTTAGACTTCCCTGTCCTGAAAAGGAAACTGCTATGAAAATATACCTTACCAGGATCTACAGCAGTTTATTCATTTTTTTATTTTTGCAAGACTTATATTTCTACTGTATGGCTCATTTTTAATATTTTATTTATACATATTTTAAAATAGAAGAACAGTCCTATCTGTCTGCAGCCTGCCTGAAGACATTGTGAGTTTCCACCCTGTGAGATCCCCGTAGCATTAATTCCTGAATTCATAATATCTTAATGTAATATAGAAAATCTTGACTAGACTCTCAGCAAGTGAGTAATGCTTTTATGAGACTTTTAATCCAATTTCTAATTTATGTTGATGTTTCCAAAAAAAACCAAACAAAAAAACAAGAACCACATAAGGAGTCAGCTAGATTTTAACCTTGCTTATACAGTATGTCTGTAACCATAGGGAATCTGAGATCTATCTGGTGAGCAGGAAGATTTATTGTCTTTTCAGTGAGAATTCATAGGCTGAGATCCTTCTGCCAATAAATCTTGGTATTCATCTGGCCTAATGCTCTGTGAAGTTAAAGCAGAAAATTCTTAAGGCAAAAAAAAAAAAAAAAGATGCTTTGACTCACTGTAAGTGATACAGGATGAAGTAATTCAGAAGGAGAAAGAAACCATTCTGCTTTCTGCTTTTTTCATGGGTTGTGTGACAAAAAAATAGTATAGCATTGTGCCTCCATATAAGATGGCAAGTCAATATATTTTACATTTTACAGAGCTTCCTGATGAGAAATTTACCATTTCAGCCATGCATTTTACCACTGAAAAAAAATTGCTAAAAATGTAGCCACAGTTACGCACAGAAAGCTGTTAAGGGCCAAATGTACTTGGCCAAGATTGGCTAGGGAAGAGTCCAAGAGAATCTCAGGACCATACAGCTCTGCCCAGAACAAGGATCCAGTAGCCTGTCATAAAAAGGCTATATCTGAAAAAGACAAATATGAGACAAAAGATGCAACTGGCATCAGAAACCATGGCAACAGGTGGGTGCATACTGAAAGAGCAGAAAATTCAGGAGTAGAGGTTAAGACTGAAATATATTAATCTTTTCCCTATGAGCTTCCTGCAGTCTGGGGAGTTGTCTTTTTGCGAGCTGCAAGATTTCACACTGTATAATATTTTAAGAATGAATTCATTTCTCTGACGTATCTTAGGTGCATACCCATGAGCCAAGAATCTGCATGGAATAGCTGCATGGCAGTGAAGACGCACAAACAGGACTACTGTGCCCCAAATGTGCTGTACAAAATTCCTGCATAGTAAACCCTAATGCGAGATTTGATCCTGAAGTGAGAATTCAGAAAGATGTGGGCAGATTACAGCATCGTGCTGATGGGGCTGAACAAGATGGTCCTGCTGAGAGCAAAGAATAGGGAACGGGCTTGTGTTGCTTGTGGGAGTTCCCTGTGTGTTGCACTGAGCTCAGAAATCTCCACTGTTTAGCAAATCACAAATTTCCTCCAGCAGCCTTTGCAGAAGACATCTTTTGGTTTAAAAAGGACAGGTCCTTGTTATTAAGAGCACTGTTCTTTCACTCACCATTACACCTTTGGCATCTTTCAAAATCTGGCATTCATTTGGCAGAATTTCCAAATTCATACTAACCTTGGCAACACTGGCTGGCTTCTCAGTGACAAATGAGGTTCTCTTCTAGGATCTGGCAGCACTGTCTCCATCAGCAGAGGGGGACTTGGCCAGGCTGAGCTGTGACAGGGCATGTGGTGGCCTGAATCCTGCACAGGCTGGTTTCTCTGCACCAAAAAGAGATTTCAGGAGCAGTTGCCAAATGGGAGAAGCTAAAATGCCTACCTGAGACTTCCCTAGTGTAAAAAATTGATTCTTAATCATGCACTTAATTCCACTCATCATCATCATTATTCTAGCAAGGCAAAATTATCATGTTTTAATTTATGAAGCTGTGCATAATATTTGTCAGTGTCTAGTTACCTTTTACTCTCAGAAATACAACACAACTCTCTTATCTGGTGGAGATATTTTGATGCCATATTGCACATCTGAACTAGTCATACAGTCCTTAAGATTTTTATTAGCATCAGTGTACTCTCTTGGAATTTTTTGTGTAAAAATGATGAGAGGCATTTCTCAAAGCAACTGAACACCGAAGTGTTTGATCTCAATTTTGTCTGCTTCTGGAAGGTTTCACGTCACAGTAGTTCAAAGAGAGTGAGACAAAGTCAATTTACGCAATTGTATTTTTTTTTTTTAATATCACTAAATTTCAGTCAAAAACTGTTTTAAGAATTTGTTTGATTCCTTATATTATTTTAAAATTAAAGACTGCTGGTTGAAAAATCTGAACAATATTGACTTTTTTTTTTTTAACAGTCTGGCTAATCATACACTTGAAATAGAAAATAAAGAACATTTACTTGCTTTCTTTTTCTAGTAATATTTGTGTTGATAGGTCTCCTAATGAATTCACCTAATGAATTAGGACAGTCAGAACATAATCTATTTTGCTAGGAAGTGCATTTTGACATTCAAACTTTCCAATTAGTATTTTGTTTCCATTCCACAGATGTTCCTAAAGATCCCAGTTACTCCATCAGCAAAGCCACGTTCACCTCAGAGCAGGAGCTGATATTGTGTTACTCACCTACTGTCATTTCAACAGCATTGCTGTCCTCCAGAGTATCCAAACATATTCAGAACTGAGTGACTTAAAAATCAGCACAATGTAGATGCTTTCAGATAATTTCCAATCTTTTAGGTTGTGTGTGTTTTTACTGGGACATGCGTACACTTGCAGTCCTATACTTGTTTTTATTCTCACTGGAAAATATCTGTTTGGAATTTTTTGAGTGAGTTACCATTCTTCATCAGTGTATATGTTCATTCCTGAAGGTCTCTGTTGTATAACTATCTGTCCATCTGACCTAGCTTTTGATATTTACACTAGATATCCTTTCTTTCATCATTCTGCTGATGGCAGAGATATGTGTCTATTAAACAAAATGCTTTCCTTTACTGTTTAATTATCTTTAAATCTCTGCCATGGTCATCATTTCTACCACTGACTGACTCCTTCAGTAATCAACAAGAAGAAGAATTTCAGTTCATTGTCTTTTCTCTAAAAATAACAACGTGAAATAGTGTGAAAGACATGTCCTAAAGATATTAAAGACTTCTGTTCTGCCTGCAATGTAGTTGAAATTCTGTTGTGAACATGTGGAAACTAAGTTTGGACCCTTCACTACAAGAAAGACATTGAGGGCCTGGAATGTGTCCACGGAAGGGCAATAATGCTGGTGAGGGGTTTGGAGCACAATTCTTATGGGGAGTAGCTGAAGGAACTGGGATTGCTTAGTCTGGAGAAAAGGAACTGATCTCTACAACTACCTGAAAGGAAACCTTAGTGAGGTGTGGATCAGCAGCGTCTCCCACATAACCAGTGATAGGGGGTGAGGGAACAGCCCCATGTTGCTTCGGGTGAGGTTCATGTTGCATATTAGGAAAAATTTCTTCTCCGGAAAGGTGGCCAGGAGCTGGAATGGGATGTCCAGGCAGGTGGTTGAATCACCATCACTGGAGGTGTTCAAATAACATTTAGTAAGGGGCACAGTTTAGTGGGGAAATATTGGAGGTAGGTGGACAGTTGTATCTTGGAGGTCTTTACCAACTTTGTTGATTCTATGATTCTAAGTTAAATTATACTTTTAAAACAGTAATGGCCATTATTTTGTCTGGAACTTTTAATAAAATACCAACTAAAATACTGATTCTTTTTGAAATCATTGTCAGTTTCTCCATAAATGATCCCAAGAGTTCTTCCAGTGGAAAACACAAAGCTGAGAATTTCACCTTGTGTCTTCAAATCCCTGAACTGGGATTCCAAGCTGGGAATCAGTCAGGACCACTTTATTCATTTCAGTGATTTAAAGTATTTTACTACTTAACAACAACAAACACCATCACAAGTTTTGTAGAAGAAAATACATTTCTTAAAATAAATCAATTATTGCAACTGTAATAGAAGGAGTCAATTTTCCTGTCTATCTACAGAATATTTATCTTAGTTCATATAACATGAATTCTTAACCAGTACAGTTAATCCAATCTTCTTTTGTGTCATTATCTTGGTATTGTGGAGTCCTGCTGTCCAAGACACATGGGTGCCAACAAGCAGTGCATGACTGTGGGGACATAACTCTTAGTGGTACCCCAAGGATGCAGGATGGGGAGCCCCTGAAGGTGTCCTGAGGCTGTGCACCCCACAGACCACTGAGGACCACCTGGGACTGTGGCCACTGGAGGGTTTTTATGAGATGGAGGGTTGGTAGCTGGCAGTGCCTTCTGGGAAGGCTTTCTGCCATGAGATGTTGGCAAAACACATGCACAGTATCTGAATAATTCATAAAACCTACTATAACTGATCAGGTGACTAGTCAAATGCTGAAACAGAAACAACTTTAAAAACTGGAAGAAAAAACTTAAAATAGTAAGTATGAATACATGTCTGCATACAGCTAGACAGATGGCATCTTTTTAAGCAGGGCTTATCCATATGGCAAGCTAGTAGATTGAATCTGAATGCTGTACTGGATCCCAGTGGAACAAAACCTGGATTTTTTAACTCATAAAGTGTATGCTATGTATCTTACTTATGCTTCAGATGACAACATAAGCAGTTTCATGCTATCAGTTTCTCGTAGTAGATGCATGCAATGAAAGAGAGAGGGACAGAGATAAAGAAACATGAACTTACCAAGGAAGAAAATAAGCAATTTGAGGGAGGGTTTGAATAAATAAAAAAGAATAATAGAAAAAGAAAGACATTCAGTAACTAGATAAACAACTTTAATAAGCAGCAAAATTTTATAGTTGAACAAGATAAAATTCTAATTACTGTATCTGCCAGCTATCCAGCAATAGCTCATTAACTGAAGGGATCTGTTCCTTTTCTTCCCCATTCTGTTATAGCACTGACAGACAACAGAATCCTGCAGCACTAATATGTTTGACTTGATCAGGATGAAGGTGGCTGAGGTAAAAGAATTTCTGTAGCAAGGTACATAGAACATCCATACACAGAAGATTTCCAGACTAGAATAAGCATTTCCCTCTTACCTTTTTGTTCCTCATACGCACTTAAGCATTCAGCTCATGTACTGGTTATTGCTCCTGAGCTGAAATTCTCAGCTGAGATATTCCAGGTATAAAGGAAAGGTTGTAGTTGAGAAAGTATTACCTGCCATTGCACAGGGACTGTGCTCCTTGACCAGAAGCAACCCTGTCTGGCTGTCTGACGCTGCTGAAAAACTGGGGAAAAGACAATTTAACACATGAAGAAGACTCAGAAAAGAATTACACTGCTAATTTCAAATCAGAAAATTTCTATACCCTTTGAAATAAAGGGTAGTGAGGCTATGACTCTTGAAATTAAAGCAAATGAATCAATATGAAATATCTTCATTTTATTGAAAATTTTATTGCAAGATTTTGCAGAGGAGTTCAATGAATTTTTTTTAAATTAAAAAAAAATCTACCACCAATAAAACAGAGAAAATCTAGTAAAAAAATAATATCCCTGTTTAAATATCTCTTACCTAAATAAAAATGTGTATCTGTATTTCTGTGGAATGGCCGACTAAATAAAAATAGAGTACTTATTAACACCTGTTTGGATAATCATTTCTCAATTCAGTTTTACAGTCCCTTGATGATATCTCATACAGACAACATCATCTTTGGAATCAAGGGAAGACAAAATGTTGAGTTTAAAGTACTGAACTTCTCAGGATAAAAAACTTACCAGTTCTCACCTGGAAAAACACAGGGAGGACTGATGATAGGATAAATGGGTATGCTTTTACTACGTGCCATAAATGGCTAAACCAATTAAAATGAGACTCATACAGAAAAGAAATTGAGAACAAACTGAAATTTCTGGTCAGACTTAATTTTCTGCTTTCAAATTAGCATGATGCCAGTCTGATTCACAGATAGCCATACCTGTGCACTGCATTGTAGAATTCACAGGACTTTGAGGGTAATGAGACTTGATTATGCTTATCATGGTAAAAAATAATAATGAAGATCTGCCTTCAAAACATTATTAAATTATTTCTGACTCTATTTCCAAATCCCACACAAAACACAGCACACATGCAGATGACAAGTTTTCAGAAGTTTGATATCTGGGTATCAAATTACACGAAGTCTACTGAACAGATTCCTTCTATCCCAATTTTTATAATTCTTCACTAATATTTCACTTTTCTTTTGAGATAGTTTTGTGTTCTGTAGCAAAAATGGGTTTTATTGATAAATATATTTACCTACATTTCTTACTAGTAACTACCCCAGTCTCTACACTAATCCTTCTTGTTTGCTGGACACAAAAAACATCTTTGATCTTTCTGTCTGGAAGTTGAACCTCAAGAAAGTCTTCAGTTCTTCAGTACAAGGAAGACTGACAACTGGCAGCTCATCTCTACTCTCATTTAATATCTATAGAAGGAGGATGCAAACTTAGGAATGCATATCATGCTGGTGAGTCATGCTAATTAGCAGGTATTTAGCCAGGCTTATTTGTTTAACCTTAGTGCTTGTCACTTGCCATGCAGCAAACTCCACTCCTCCAAGGGATTTGACATCCTGGAAGTAATTATTCCAAAATGGTTCTGATAGATTTAAAAAAATAAAAAAATTAAAAAAAAAGAAGCAATTTGGCCCTAAAAACAACATTTGCTAATGAGAATGTTTCTGGGTCTGCAAATCCATAGACATGTTTTATTTATAGCCTGGCCTATGATTCATCATTAGAGTTTCTTTCAGATTTTGGAAGAAAAATTGTTCTTCCGTGCACGAGTGTTTTTAGATCACCACAGCTGCTCCTCACTAACTGCTGTTTCAATAGCAGAAAGCCTAACACTAGCATTCTTATGCATCTTCATTCCTATCTGCTCACATTCAATCCCTTTTCACCACACACAATCAATCCCATTGTAAAGGCTCCAGGCAACAGCCACTGCAGCCGCAATTTGGCTTGTCAGCAAACCATCCCCTTTTTGTTCCAAGAAGGAACAGCTGATTGGATGAAACTTTGCCGCTGGCTGGAAATCTTTGAAAGGATGGTGCTGCCCCATCCCTCTCTCATCTTCTCCTGCAAAACGCTGCCTGTGCCCAAAGTGCTCTGAAGCATTTTGAGGCGAATGGTGTATCTACTGGCTGGAAAGCAAAGGGAGGTAGGGTGCTATTCAGCTCTCCTGCTTCACTGGTGTCAAGGGTGTCATGGTTTTGTGATTT
>VXAB01005244.1:0-16239 GCA_013399175.1 Odontophorus gujanensis
TCCTTTTCCTTTCCTTCTTTTTTGTTTCCCTACCCTTGTCCCTTTCTTATTCATTTTATTGATTTTCTTTATGTTTTTGAGCTCCATCAAAAAATGTAGACTCTTGTTCCGGCCTCTTTGACCCAGAGTTTCGAGGGTTGTTTTTTTTTATGTTGCCAAATATCTTTCTAAGTGTAGCAAGAAGAGAAACAAGCAAATAAAAAAAACAAAAAACAAATGTACCAAAAAACCCCCACCAAAACCAACCCTCCCGGGAAACCAAGATACCAACTGTGATAGTAAAAATACTCTACCAGTTTAGCACACTTTGCATTTCCAGATGAACTTGCTTAAAACAAAGAAGACTAAAGAAGACAAACAAAAAAATCCAAGCCCGCTAGAACCTGTCAGAGCTGACCGCTTACTGTGTGATATTTGCTAATGAACTCCATGCAGTGAAAAATGTGTGAGAATTCTTTCTGAGGCTTTTTAGGGCGGGTGTTGGACTATTATCAAGTAATGTAATAAGCAAGCCTGAAAATGGGTTGTGGTGGGTGGTTGCTTTTTATTATTATTTTTTTTTCCTGCTAAATCACACCATAAATGTTTCCCTTAGCAGATGCAGATGCACATCATTTCTTTTGGGATTTCATAACCATGACAACCAGTTTTAAAGGAACCTCTCCAGTTTCTATAATTTAAATTAGAAGTATGTCCAAAAAGAGGAATGTAAAGTGAGCAGAAGTACACTACTATATCCACATCTTCTTCAGCACAGTGGAGGGTTTGATTTTTCCTTTGTTATTATATACAAATATGATGCAATGTAAAATGAAGGTTCTGTACTTTTACTTAAAAATAATTTTAAAAGCAAAGTTTATTCCCTTGCTACAAAGCCTTCATTTTAAAGATGATGAAATTAAATCTTCCTCATTTTAACTCATGTTAGATTTAATGATACTGTAATTTCTAATGAGTAAAGTGTGTTGACATTTAATGCATATGACTTCTTTGAAGTTACATCCTTTTAGTAGAGATGAATTTTGATGAGTTTTACCAAAAGGGCTGAAAGAGTTTAGGTAAGCCAAAAATAACTCAGGAGAAAGTTTAATCTGGGTTAGACACGTTTCCTTTTATCTTACATTGAAATCTCATTAGCAGCGAAGTGCAGAGAGACTTTCAGCGTTTTCAAATGCTTTAAAAATCGATGTAAAGATCTGGGCTGGAGTCACAAAGAGGGGTCAGCACTGATGTCCATCATGCTGCCAGTGCTAGTGTCCCTGCAGCCTGCAGAGTTGGGGCTTTACCCCAGAAGGATCTTCTGGGTTCCCATTTCTGCTTCAGGCTCTGTCCTGCTCTGCCTCATGTTCCTCAGTTCTGACCTGCATGTGCTCAACCAAAACCTAGTGCTGCACACCAGTGTTGCCCATTTGAACCCAAAGGTTCAGGGCAATAGGAAAAAAAATCAGTGTGCACCACCCTTACAACGGGTTTACAAAGACCCTGTCCCAGAATTTCTTATTAATTGTCCTATGAAAGAAACCATGAAAGGATGGAGATTGGCCTCAAAACTCTGCAAAGGAAGATAAACCAATATTGCTAACATGAAATCATCAGAATGCTGGCTCCCAAAGCACCTTCTGTTTGGGAGCCATAATTCTGACAATGTATTGTTAGCTCCAAATGCTAATGCTAATAAATAAATAATGCACAAAATGCAATAAAATTAGGCAAATAAAATGCTTCATAATTGTTTCCATGGAAACTACAACAGATACAAAGAGCACAGTAACACTCCACCACCTCTCAGGGCAGCCTGTGTCAGTGCTCTGTCACCCTCACTGTGAAGTTCCCACACACATTTGTGCAAAACTTCCTATGCATCTCTTTGTGGCCATTTCCACTTATCCTATCACCACACACTGCTGAAATACGCACTTTCATATCAGACACCATTTTGTCAGACTGCCCCATCTGTCACACAGCGACAAAGTATAATGGAATATTGGTGGGAAGATTCAGCCTCTACTGCCATACAACCAGCACCTACCTCAAATATTGTGGGCCAACATCATAAAACAGAAGACATTACTTCCAGAGCAACTATCATTTATAAGACCTCTGCCAATCCCACAGTTTTGAGAGCTACAGCAGAATCATTTCATCTTCTGATCTGTTCGAGAGGTTGGTACTGGGGTGAAGTGAACCACCCAAGGTGTCTCTGTTGATGAGATGAGAAAGGATTGCTCGTATTTATTCTGACGTCTGAGAGAAGAGGAAAGGGACAGCTTTTGAGGTGACAAAATCTTTCTCTCCTTCTGAACTTGGTACTGCAGAATTAGGGGAGATAACTGAAGAATTTAAATTTCAATTCCGTACCTTGGAACCAGCTTTTGACATGCAGGAATGAAGAGGAGAGATTCAACTTCATCTAGCCTGAAGACCTTAGGCTGAGGGTCACAGAAACTAATAATTTTATATTTTTTTGGCTAACGTAATGTAAAATTCTCAGTGTCTGACAGATGTAAGACCATTAGACCTTACAGCCATATGAACACATCAGAGCCCAAACTTACACGTTTTAATGTAAGCTCACCTATTTAAGAGTGACATTCCAACTATGTCTGTTTTAATAAGGGCTAAGGAAATGCTGGATGTTATTTTCAAGCAGGAGCAAACAAATGTCACGGTTTAGAAAAGAGCCCTACAGGGAGACCAGTAATACACCTCCATTGCAAATTGCAGAAGACACATACCCCAGTACAAGAATATATATATATATACTTATACATACATACACAGATTCCCATGTGCATGAAAATTAAGTTGAGATGCACTGAAGGCTGAAGAAAAAGAAAAAGCAGAGGAGGATGCTACCTGTGGTAGGAGGTTGGAACTAGATACCTTTCAGGTCTCTTCCAACCCAAGCCATTCTGTGATTCTAGGATTCTATGGGAAGTTTTCACCCACTAGAACAAAAGCTGTTAGAAAAAAAGCACCAAGAAAACAGCACTGTAAATAGGCAATGTTTCCACTGCCTTTGCTATTCCGCCAGGCAGTGCTGCTCCCTCATTTCTGCCCTCAGTAGAGTCAGCTATGCAGATGAAGTAAAAGTGTGGTCCTGTTGCCAGCTACTGACAAAGAGCCCAAAGACTTTTGCTAAATAATACAGCACGATTGAATATAATTTGGCTCTATGAATGCCCCTACTGAAGACAAGAACACTTAAAAGAATAAAAATAGAAAATTTTGTGTTTTTTTTTTTAAGAGATCACCTTTCCAAATCAGCTATGACACACATAGTGAACATGCCATGCTTGCTAGGACTGAGTGACATATTAGGTTCTTTTCTCAGATATATCATATCTTAGTTTTATCACAATTCTCAGGAAATTAAATACATTGTTTGTTGTTCCTTCATTTGTAAGGTACCTGACTATGGTCTAGATTTGAATTTTTCCAATTGGCTCAAACTGGGCAGTCATAATCTCTCCTTTCTGCTATTGTTGAACCTGAAATATCTGAATTAATGAGGTCTCTTGTTTCCCTATCACATGATCTAAGCTGCCAAACTATTTACTTTCTCCCTGAGTGATGTATAAGAGAATGAAAACATGGATGATCTATACAAAGTTCAAACACTCCTTTATATGTAAAACACCAGCCTGGTTCCCTTTCATTTTCCAAGCTGTACTTTGCAATACACAGAGAATGCTCAAATTCTGTCAAATTTAACCAGAAGTATAAAGATAATCCCAGGCATGATGTGTATTAGACCCACTTGAACTGCAAAAATCAGCTTAACCAAACTATCTGCTTATACTGTATCTTTGGACTAAGTCCCTCAAATAGAGCTCCCAGCTCATAGGATAAACCAAAATATACAATTTGAACTCGAATGAAGCCATAAAGATTAGGGATAGCTAAGACTCCTACATAATAATAGGTTATTGTATTATGTGTTTGAAAGTAGAAACTTCCTCTAAAAGGAAGGAAAAGCTGAAAAACCAATAAAAATAATTGTATTCCATGCTATACATGGAAAACATTCCTGCAAAAAAGGAATAGTTCCTGAACTGATGCATGAAGTCATTCCTCCCCATATGCAAGACTCTACACTTACTCTTGTTAATCTTTATCAGGTTCTTCCGTGTCCAGCTCTCGAGTCTGTCCAGGTCTTGTTGAATGGTAGCACAGCTTTCAGTTGTGTCAGCCAGTCCTACCAGCTTTGTTTCATCAGCAAACTTGCTGAGGGTGGACTCCATCCCCTCATCAAGGTTGTTGATGAAGATTCTGAACAAGACCAGACTCAGCACTGATCCCTGAGGAACAACCACTAAGTACAGCCCTCCGACTGGACCCTGTGCTGCTGATGACCACCCTCTGAGCTCTGCCAGTCAGCCAGTCCCCAACTCACCTCACTGTCTACTCATCTATCTCACCTTTTCTAAGTTTCATAACAAGAGTGTTGTAGGATACAGTGTCAAACATCTTACTGAAATCAAGGTACACAGCACCCACTGTTCTCCTCCCAGTGAAACTCACTGAAACAGCACTGCTCTAGCCTTGCTGTCAATTGGCATAACTCAGAATCTACATTGCAGTGAAAGCCAACTTAGCAGCAGCAGATCTAAAACACTGTGTTTGAAAAGAATTGTCTTCTTGGGTGTTCAGGAGAAGATGAAACACAGGTGGTGTCGAGGCTTTAACGGAACTTCAACCAGAACTGTTTTGTCCTCGAATTAAAATCTATTTTCTCTGGGACAATCTATGCTACAGTTGTGCAGTTTCTTCATATGCTCACAGTTTTGGAAAACAAATATTAAAAAATAAATAAAACTAAGATTCCAAGTATCAGTAAATAAAAAAATAAAAAATAAAAATACTAAACAAACTAAGAATAGGGTATCTTCTGCTTTCAGCTACAGGAACTTCATCTGGTTTGAAAGAAGAGTTCTAGCTACAGGGCCCAAAATCATTTATTAAGAAGCTACTCACAAACCCTCATTTGCATGAATCCAAATGGAGGATGGGTCACAGGCTCAGCTGGTGCAAGTTCAGCATGCAACAGCCAGTGCAAGTATTGTGATTTACACCAGCTGAGATGTGGCTTGCTGTTTCTATTTTAATAAATCTGCTGTAAGAATAAATTTCTCCTCACTCGCCTGGCATGGTTCTGTTGAGATGTTTAACCACAGTAACAAAATGACTATGTTTTTAGTGCAGATCACAAATGAAACATTTACAGGGCAATATAATGCCCATCTTACAGCCCAAATTGATTTTAGAGGTGCTAATTATATTATACTATAATGTTGTAGAAACTATAGTAATTCACTTCTAAAATCCTTTATATTTCTTTTTAATTACTCATGTTTACCAATTCCTATATATTCATAAACAGCTCAGAGTTGCAATAAGCAAAGGAGGCTTGAAGTGGAATGATTAAGAACATCTGGCACACACATAATTATACCAGGCAATTTATTCTGCCTTTACCATCTCACTATAGCCATGTTAATGAGGTAGAGCTGGATTCTATCACTTTTCTGAACATTTAGGAATACCTCACTGCACAGATAGTTTCACTGAAATAACTGGCAATAAATAACTCATGCAACACCAAACTTGTAAGAAAAGATGGCAGACTCTCCCCCATACTAAGTGAAGCTTCCAACTGTCGACATGTTGCCAGTCTTACCCATGAATGAATTCACACAAGGCTGACTTTAACTGATGAGTATGCAAACGCAGTTACAATGGCAAACATTCCAGTGCCACTAACCAAGAGTTACCAGTGATTCCTTTGCTGTTGGCACTCTGAGCAGTTGGGAGATGTATCTTCCAGTCTGGAAAAGGATCTGGGGAGACCTCATTATGACCTTCCAGTATTTAAAGGGAGATTATAAACAGGAGGAAAATCAACTCTGTAGATGGGTAGTGATAGGATAAGGGGGAATGATTTTAAACTAAGGGGAAGATTTAAATTAGATGTCAGGTTGGTCCCTGAGATTGCTTCCAGCCCAAGCCATTCCATGATATCCTGAGGGCATTCTTACAGGACAAAATCAGCATCAAGAATAACCATCAGACACAGATGACTTCAGAATGCCTTATAACACAACCTAGGCAAACTCACTCTTACAGAGAAAAATGATTTAAAAAGAAACCATTGATATGTAAGGTCCTTTCTCAGCAATGTTTCATAAAGAAATATTTTCCACAGGTTAATTTAGTCTCAAGTGTCCATTTTTAAAAAAACAACATTGCTTCTGAAAATTCTGCCTTTTGAATTTCCTTAAGATTTCCATTTCTGGAGAAATCTGCTCCTACTATGCCATCAGAACAGTTCCAGCTGGTAGGAGTCAGGGCTGAACAATGAAATATGGAAGAGACAGTACAAGAGTGAATGACTTGGATTGATAAGTCCATTATGTATCAGGTCAGTTAAAGGCCACTACAGTTCTGTGCCTGATGGAGGGAAAACTCTCCCACTGGTCTCTGACTGGTCAGCTGAAGGAACACTTTGTGTCTATACATCAGCAGTGGACCAGAAGAGACTGGTAGTGAATCCTCACAAGGAACATAGTTTCACCATGAAACTAGTTGCAAGGAGAGTAAACAACAGGTCCATCAGTCACTCAATGTTACTTTGGTTTATAAGGATGACGGAATATGCTACGTGTGACTCTCAGCTACTGCAAGTAAGTAGAACTATAGGTAAGCAACATTGTCCACAACAGCACTGACTCTTATTTATCATTTCTTGTGGTTTCGACTGTGTCTTGCTCCATCCGTATGTCTGTTCCTTTGTGCAATTTCAAATTAGCTTACTTTGGCTATATCACCCTTGTGAATACAAGCAAGAACTTTATTGAAGATTCAGCTTTTCTTCCTCATTCCCTGTCTGCCAAACATTGAACCAAGTTTTGCTGGAGCCTACAGTTCAGAAACTGAACTGAAAGACATTTTATTCTCATTGTTGCTGTTTTTATTTTAAATACTTTATTGGCATGTATGCATGTTTATTGCCATATGAAAATTACGCATCTGTGTCTGGTTCATGATCCAAGTCCTCTTTATAGAGTCAAAGCAACACATTGTACTATTTCAGATTTGTTGGGAGAGGTTCTAAGTCTGATCTATACAGCTCTAGAGACTGTGTAAGGATAAATGTGCCACTGCTACTCACATTAACTATACACCTGACGGAGTGAAAGCTTTAGCCCACAATAATGACAGTGCCTATACTTACATCAGTATTATTTTTTATTATTTTCACAACCTCTACTGTTTAATGAAGAGAAACACCACTTTCTGCGAGCAAGATGGTCAGACATCTATTTCAGAGGGCATTTATACATGTACTTAAGGCCTGATTAACCATACTTCCTTTAAGAGGGCCTAATTTCTACTGCTTGTATCTTAGTCATAGTGCAAAATTTTCTACTCTGAGAATTCATATCAAGTAGGATTGCTTTGGCTTACTTTTGTTTTCTCTCTCTCTCTTTTTTTTTTTTTTTGGTCAAAACCATTTTAGAACAATATTTATACCTCCAGAACAAGAAGAAAAGAGAACAGGAAATGTACTTTTCTTTGCTATCTTAAAATAATATTGGCAACCCTTTTAGATTTGTTTTGTTTTGCTTAGTGTCATTAGAAATCACAAACACTTTACAGTTTAGTGAAGGGCTAATCTCTAGGGTCACAGTTCTGCCTTTTCCTGTTGCTGTGAAAATCCACCTAATTATAAGGTCCAGTTTAGTGGATTTTTCCAGCTTTGGATACTGATACTTCTGAAGTCTGCAGTGTCACTCTCAGAAGACTGCACAGACAGATAGGTGTGCTTCAGGTGAAGAAAGAGGCAAATAGGATTGGAAAGAGGAAATGGAGAACGAAGAATGAAGGGATGAGACAGTATCTAAGCCTTTCAGAAGGGCTTACAACAGGATTGCTAGATACAATAGGAAAAAAATCCAAAAATATCAATAGGTTGAATGGACAGATCTGAAGAACTAGGATTGTAGATGGATGCCCACCAGGAGACTGTATAAAACAGGAGGATTAGATGGTAATCAGTCAATGAAAGACTACCAAGAAAATATTGACAATAATTGGACTTTGTGCAAGCTCTAAAAATGTGACAGTTAACTTCTGAGTGTGTAACTTTGCATTTGATGATATTCTTGGAGAGTCACAGATCTCTCTGCAGCAAATGAGGTTAAGATAAGGGCTTTGAAGTGCTTGTTGGTTGGTGCTTTCCACTGACAACAAGTAACTCCAATACCAAGCTGTTCTAAATGTCTTGCCCTTATTTTATGTAAGTAGAAAGGCATCAGAATATGATCAGAGGGCTGGAGCACCTCACTTGCAATGAAAGGCTGAGGGAGCTGGGGGCTTAGGTTAGATGTTAGGATGAAATTCTTCACTCAGAGGATGGTCAGGTACCAACCAGATAACAATGAGATAGGAAAGAAAACAGAAAAAAGGGAATTCCTCAATTTTTTACCCTACAAAATGCATACAAAACTATTTGTGACCCCCAGAGTTTTTAAACTCCATCTCACACTGCACTTGAACTCATTCCCATTAAAGAATGGCTGATATTATTGATTTCTTTCTGCCCTTTCCCTCTTAGATGATAGATACAGACAAGAAAATCTTTATCAGCATGTAGCAATACGTTTTTTTAAACAATTTCAATATCACAGCTGAAATAAATAATGAAAATATTATTGTTTTTTCCTTAAGATCTCTGAACACCTATCCATGAAACATGTTATGTGTAACCCATAAGCTTGTACATCTTAGCAGGCCTTGCTTCATTCTCTACCATTTGCAGAGATGCTAACTGCTACAACACCCTTAAGTGGCAAGCTCGTGTCAAGCAACCAAGTCAGGTGAGTTACTGTTAGCATGCACTGTTTTGAATGGCACAGCTTTTGTTTAATTCTTAAAGTCCTCCTTGAACTGAAATGTTTCCTACCTCCTTCCTTTGTACTGGAGAGGTGAAGTCTGCAGGTGTCCAGACTGAAGAAAAAAGGCACTGGGCAGTGGACCCACTCCATGGAGCATACTGAGCAGCACAGCACTGAACATTTAAAACATGCCATCAGTCATTTTAAGAATGCCATTTTGGAAGTTTGGGGTATATGTAAGCATGCTATTAAGTTCAGCTGACTTGATGTTGTTGAATTAAACAATAAAATCAAAGAAGCTCTTCGAGCTATTGATTTCTTCAGTGCATTGTATGCATTTACGTAAATCTAATTAAAACATTGTGCATAACCCAATTACGAGCTATTCCCTTACAGCAAGTTTTATATTTATCTAAGCCAGGCTGTGCCAGCTGTGAGACAAAACCCTGGATTTGCAAATAGCTATTGTGTAACAGCTGTAGTGGTCAGATAAATACACTGATTATTTTGTCTTTCTGCTAATGAATCATGCACTTGTGGATCAGGAATATTTTTTGCTGTATCAGGTTGCAAAGATTTACTTCAGAGACATGTTTCAGCTATTAGATTGCACAGCAGAAAGGTGAGGAGTATAATTTAAAAGGCAGGCAGTTAGGGAGCCAGGGAACAACAGGAAATGCTCACTGTGTTCTGCTACTAGGTGGGGAGGTAAGACTTTAGAGGTAATATCACCACTCTGGATTGTTCTCTGGGGAAGCCAGTCTCTACATATCAGCAATACAGAGCTATTGGCAATCCAGGGGAATGGACTTCAAAAGTTTAATACATGGTTCTCTGAATAAACTTCTCTGAGCCTTAAGGTTCTTAGGGCATCAATATTTAGATTTTGATTGGGATTGCACAAATTTCATGAACATTCCCCCTAATAATCCTGAAAATGCCTTTCCATCACCCAAGTAATAGTGGCAGAAGATGAAGGAGGGCACAGCTCTTGCTGTCTTGTACCTATACTATGCATAATATTTTTCGTGAAACAGATCTACACCACATTTGTGACAGTAACAGCCTACATACAGGTTTTTTTCTAATGCTGGACCAAGTACCAGGCTTGAGGGAAGAAAACAGTAGAGTAAACTTTAGTCCACAGGAGTAGAACCATCCTGAAATGTTCTTGTCCCATCCAAGAACTCTTTGAAGAAAAGCACTTCTTCAAGGCTTAAATCTCTGACAGCCTATGAAGAGGAGCTAATACAGAACATCCCATCCCAAGCCTGGGAAAAGGGAGAGAGAGGATAAACCTAGTTGAGCAGTGGAGCAGGAAAGTCCAATTAGGCACATGCAGAGGAAGAGAGAGAAGGAGAAAGGAGAAGACAGGGGTGAGGGCAATACAGAACAAAGGAGGCATGGGCAGAGCATGGCTAAGGCAGCACAAAGTGAGAGTGGGAAGAAAGGATGCAGGACATCTTCCAGTGTATCATTCACTATTTCCTCCCTCTAAGACAGGATGCAATGTTGTTAAGTGGGAAGCCCATACACCTATGTCACTCAGTAAATGACTTTTCTGTTTTCTTCAGTTTCTCAGATGTTCGTAGGGATAACTCAGCTGGCTGGCCAGTAGCTTAGTATTCACCCCTATTCAGGGAACACTATCCCAATAAACCCTTCAGTTTCTGTCACAGTGACTACAGAGGCAATGCTGCTGGCTGCAGAGCAGCAGGACAAAGTAGCAATCTCTCCTCATGAAACCTTTAAAGCATAGGCTTTAAGTGTTGCAAGTATTCCCTAGGGCAAGTGAGACTGACATGGCACCTCAAGCACACGTACCACCTAACTCTGGGATTTCAAACTTCATGCAATTCCCTTCCAGTTGGAGACAAATTTATGAGCTTGAGCAGGCAATGAAAGCTTCTTTCCATACTAATGAAATGTCCAAGTCCTAATGGATTAGTAGTTTTCATATCAGATTAAATCTGCCTTTTCTGCTGATAAAGAAACAAGAGTCACTCCTAATAGGCTTTCAGATTTTGTTAGCAAAAATGCATCTCGGTAGAGCACAGTGCCAATGAGATACAAACAAGACAGAAAAGGCCCTAACGTGTTATGACGGGCTGTTTAGAAGCTCTACTTTCCTCCATCTGGCCACAACACAGTAAGACAACTTGCAGAGGTTTATTGCTGATGCACAGAAACCCTATGGGCACGTTCCTAGAAACTCATGCACAGCCAGCCCACCTCTGGTGTCCACAGCAGTCCCTGAAGCTGTTCTGCAGCCCTGGTCTGACATGGAGACCTTTGAACTGTTCTGGAGTCCTGATTGGACATGGGGACTCTGGAGCCTTGGGAAATTTTCAGGCTATTTTGATACCAGAAGCTATTCCATTGGTTTGTGAAGCCACTGACTGAATAGAGATCCCAGATTCAATGGCTCACCAGTAACTTTTCATCCTACAGGACTACAGATGTTGAGATAAAACATCAACCATGCAGTTCCTCCAGGTCTGCTTAAAGACAACAGCCTCAGCAATCTCCCCCAGGTGAAACCATACACCCTGTTGTGCTTTGTTTGCATGTTAATATCCCTTAAAAACTGGTTCATTTGGTGACTTTTCTGTGGTAGTGATTTAAAGTATATGACAATATTGTCTCAACCCATGAATACCTCGATGATATTTTTTTAAATGGCTGTTTTTGTTCTTGTTGTTCTTGTTTTCTTTATATCTGTAAACTGTTCCATTTGTTATTTTGGTTTCTAATGAAGCAATTGCTGTTTCAATCAGCATTCCAGTATGCCCCCCTCCCTTTGTTTCCAAATGAGTCTAAGGTAACTTTTAGAAAAGAAGGAAAAGAGACAGATGAATTATGGCACCTGAATTCAGAAAGAAAATTCTGAAAGGAAAATGTAATTAAGAAATAAATTGAAAAACGGAAGCACCTGTGATACAGTGGCCAGGAATGATTATTTCACGGGAGAAACCATTGCAGGCAGCTTAATTTCCTTTTATTCTTTTCTTTCAAGATTTGGACTGTTTGCTCATTTGTTTGGACAATATGTAAACCTTTCCTACTTGCATTGATAGATGTGATAAGTACTATTTTGCAGTTAACTAAAATACTGACACACTCCCACCCTGTTGCTTTTGCAGAAAGCCTCTAGAAACTGCTTGGCAAATACGTATCTGGAATGGGTCTTGCTTATAGGGCCAAACACCACCAAGTCCTGTAAAATCAAAGGTTTTAGAGAGATCAAAAAGGCCGAAAGAATTTCACATCTCTAAAGAATTCCTTAAATTAGTGTCTGAGCAAGATAGGGAAGGAAAATATGAAGGAGGGTAACTGCAAAAATGGTAAATAACAGTGACATTTTGAATGTTTGATCAAGGATTGATCCTAATATGATTTTACATGGAAATATGAGTACACTGGTACAGGAAACACTGCTTAAATTTTATGGAGTTTTGATTCAGTAGCTATTTACCCAGACTGAAGTGATATGAGATGCAATGAAAGTGCTGATATCTGAAAAGATACTTTAGCTTTGGGAGAGACCCACAGTCTGAATCCACGTGGGATAAAAGGGGAACTTTTCACAAGTAGGTTTTCTACTTTTCAAGTAGCCTGACAAGCTGTTTCATTCCTATGGGAGGCAGTAAGCAGAACAGGAGACAAATTCAACTTCAAACTTTCAAATTACAAGCCAGAAGAATTCTGCTTCACAGCAACCCCATGTTGTAAACCTCATCCAGTACCTTCTGATATTTCTTTGTCTACTCAGAATGAAAACTTTTCTTTCCACTCCTGGACTTCTCAATCCTACCAAAGTGTGTAGAAGTATTTCTAGAAGTATCTAGAAATAAGGTGGGGGCAGTTACTGTCTCCAGAAAGACCTGCTGTGTTCAGAGCCACAAATAACAAATGCTTCCATGATAAAGGGTTGCTTCTCTGGCCTTTTGGGCTCTTTGATCCCCTGATATTCTCAGTCATCATTATAAGACAGTTCAATTAAGGAAGTACATTGGTATGATGGCAACAGACTCTATCCTAGAACATTTGCTCTTTTCACAGTGCCTGAAAGCAAGGTCTAATAGAAGACCTTGTCCAGTAAGGCAGAATTACCTCTCTGTGATGGACCCAGAGTCATCCTATTACCACAGAACAGTAAGCCCTGTCAAATTTCTGTCCCTTTTTTTTTTTTTTTAATTATCAGATGCAACAAAAAGAACATTATCAAGAAGCAAATACTTCCTGAATGTGTCAGTGTTCCTAATTCCTAGATCATTTTTTTCCCCTATTTTGTTTAAATACCTCTAAAGAGAGAAGGATGTTTCATGTCTATAATCTATAGCTACTTCAGCATGCCTTAACTGAAATGCTGAGTAAAAATGAATCTCTTGAAACAGATCTGGCATACAACAGCTACTATAAGCAATCCTGATTCACAACTTCTTAACAGCATTTTTAGTTCACTGTTCATTTCTGTGGTATTATATATTTATCAAAATAACCTTAGCAAAAGAAAAAGATGGAAGCAGTATAATCCCACTAGATCATCACAAGGATAGTGAGAGAAACGGTTGAGTTGACATTAACCTAGTTAAGTTTATTAAATCTAAAGTACTTGTCAAAAGAAGAGATGAAAATTTTAAAGAAGAGAAGACCCCGGGGGGGACCTTACAGCAGCTTTCCAGTACTTAAAGGGGGCCTGCAGTAAAGCTGGGAAGGGACTTTTTATAAGGACAGGTAGCATCAGGACAAGGGGAAATGGTTTTAAACTGGAAGAGTGTAGATTTAGGTGAGATATCAGGAAGAAATTCTTTACTGTGAGGGTGGTGAGACACTGGAACAGGCTGCTCAGTGAGGCTGTGAATGCCCCCTCCCTGGAAGCACTCAAGGCCAAGCTGGATGGATGGAGCTGTGAGCAACCTGCTCTAGAGGGAGGTGTCCCTGCCTATAGCAGGGGGTTGGAACTGGATGAACTTAAAGGTCCCTTCCAACCCAAACCATTCTATGATTCTATAAAGTTGCTATAATTGTTGACAGAACTGTGAGTCTTTGAGATAGCAACAGTGTACATGAAAAATAACTAAGCTGAATTTATAGCATTTTTTGTCATCCTCAGGCGCATAATCTGTGCATCTATTAGAACACATCAGACTTCATATGAATCTAGAACTAGTTCAGTAAGGTTCCAAGTACTGGTTACTCCAAAGCTGGGCTGATTCTAGTGGATTTACAATATTCTCACAGATCAACTGCAGGAACAACAGCCAATTGAAAGTTATGTGAATGACTGTTATTAGACTAGAAAATTACATCCTATATGACTGAGGGAAAGCTAAACAAAACAAATGAAAAAAGAAACAAACAAAAATCCCACAAACCAAACTAAAACAAAACAACAGACAAAATCATTTTCACAACAAGAATTTCAATACTGATACAGCACAACTGAATTGCAGACCCACAGAATAGATGAGGTTGGAAGGGACTTAGTTCCACTTACATGCTCAGTTAGGGTCCACTAGAGCTAGTCCTTGTCCTGTTGGGCTTTGAATGTCTCCAAGTATGGAGATGCCATAAGGTATCTGAGTGAGCTGTTCTAGTGTTTTGCCTACGTTTGTATTTAAAATATATACATATATTTTAGTGAGCTCTCCCTTTTTTTTCTGTTTGTGCTTGTTATTTCTCGTTCCTTGAACCAGTGAAAAAAAGAATCTCAATCTTTACTTATATTCATTACACATTTGTACACATTGATGAGATGTTTCAGTATAAGGAAAGCATTGATTGATACCAGCTCATACAGCTAATGGAAGTAGAGAAAATCTTTGCAATTTCTACAGTTTGGTTCTCAAGTATTAGATTGAGTGGAAGCAAGGAAGTGTTATGTCCTTCACAGACTGTTCAAGGTAGTCGTACAGAGTTCTACACATTTGTGAATGTTTTTAAGGTAGCAGCATGGATCAATACTGTGCTCTATGATTTGAGCACTTCAGACTTCGGGGGTTTGCAGAGCTCTTTGTGACCTCTGCTCTAATGGAAAGATGCAATGATTTCTTCAAATCACCACTTGATGTCACTTGACACCACACTAATAAACTTGATCGAGCCCGCTTCTGGGCAATAACCAAACATTCTTAGAATAAGTTGTCTGAAAATGGGAAACCAAGATGCTAAAGAAGTCCTATAGAAAAATAATATTTAGTGACTTTGGGTTTGCCTAAAATTCTTGTAACCAGTGTTGACAACTGCTAAATTACTTACAAATACACAATCTCTTTTTGTCCACAGGAGTGTTGGTACTAGCTTTTTCTTCCAGAGACAGTCTAGAATTAATCACTAAGGCTATGATTTATTAAGTTAGGATGCGAACCTCGATTATTAGGTGCCCAGCTTTGAAGAGTTGTGAAACAGACACAGATGTTTCTAAATCACTGTTCCAAAAATAAGACTTTGTATCTCAGTGTCATTTGTCACTTAAAAAGTTTTGGCTGAGCCTCAGGTTTTTTCTCTGCTACATCTTCATTTCTCACCAATATAGTGAATTCTATATTTCCCATGCGTATGAAATACCAGCTCTGAAAATGAAGGCAGGATAACACATTTTGTAATCCATCTAGTCCAAAGTGAAGTGAATTATTGTTCCCCAATGGAATTTGTGATACACTGGCATGACCTGAATATTAATAAATTCACATGGTCGCAATCCTAACAGTCGCTCCTCTTCCACTTTCCATTTATGTACTGCTGGGACACTGATTTATTTGTGACAGACACCTTTATCCTGAGACCTGGGTTTGTTGGTTCTAGTCTCTGGTAATCACCAGCCAGGTGGTCTTGCCAGGAAACAGATCTGACCATTTGTAAAATGAATATTAACCCACAACACTTTTCAATCCCAGAGCTTCTGGAAATATTTTAGCCAGAAATGATATTCCTTGCAGTTTCACTGAAAGTGTTTTTCTGGATACTTTTTTATCTAATAATAAACTATTATTAGATAAAATAATATATATATATATAAATAAANAGAATAATATATATATATATAAATAAAAGGCTTTTTGAGGTTATCCCATTTTGTTTTGAAAATGTCAAAAGTCATCTGTTCTTACTTTAATCAAAGCAAGAGGAATGAGTGGCATTGAATTATATTCATAAAATATTTTGTATGGTTTTTGATGTTTTTTTAGCACTTCAATGGTTTCAAGTTTAAACAGTTTGGAATCTCTATTAGCCTAAGTTTTGAAGAATAGAAAAGATTCTGATTCTTGTTTGCCTTTCAACACTGGTTTTTAGCAAGAAAGAAAATATCCAGTGTAGTTAATATTAGATGCTTGCTCTC
>VXAB01005244.1:16289-81224 GCA_013399175.1 Odontophorus gujanensis
CTTAGAGAATATACACTTCCACCTGGATAAGAAGCTTTCCCCTGGCCAGGTAGTCTGAATCAAAGCTGAAGAAGACTGAGATAATGACTGTATCTCACAATAACAAAATATATGGCAGAAGCAGAAACGATGGAACCATCGTTTTCATAAAAATAATAATAATAATAAATAAAACTAAAAATTATAAAAAATAAATAAACTGAAAATAATAATTAAAAAAAACCTAAAAATTTGCAAAAGATTTTGTTAAGTAAAAATTAACAGAAGTGTTTGAAGTGTGTGTATTTCCTTAATTTGGAAATCCTGACCTCATGCCTATTCACTGTAACCTTAAGCAACAGTAAAAAGCAAAAATTACTCAGCTTTAGACGAACAGAATTTCTCTTCCTCTCATCAAGTTGGCAACGTGAAAGGAGGTAGGTTTGCACTTGACTGCCAAGTTTTTCGTCATAGTAGAAGAAACTGTTTTACTGGATCTCAGTGTAACAAAGGGTTTCTGCACAAGCTTAGCTTCGGTTGTAGAAGATAGCATTGCATTTACCTGGAGGTGGTACACTCCCTCACATTTACTATATCTATATCTGGGCACAGTGCACCTCTAGCAAATATGAATGTCAATATTTTTCGTTCATTTTGTGTCCTGAATCACCAGTTACCCTTAACTATTCCTCTCTTTGGCAACCGTACATCCCACTTTCCACTTTCTTTTCCTCAATTATGTTCCCACTTGCATTAACTCAAGAAACTCAAAAATCAACTCAAGAAATTTGGTCTAAATCTGATCTCAGACAGCTGTAAATCAAGTGTCCACACTGGTGTAACAGCTGCATAAATGAGATGGAAAGATTTGCAATTTCATTCTAAGAAAAGAAGTCTTTGCTCTTTCAGTGGGTTAACTTTGCCTTCCTCTCGAGAGGAAGAGGAATGAGCCTGAGCAGTACATGGCCAGCTCTGAATGTGAAACAGCAACAAGGAGTTTGCCCAGCAAGCTGAACACTCCCAGGAAGCTGCTGAGTCATGACAGCAGTAGTTAATGTTCTGTTGGACACCTCTGAACCATGATGAAGCCAGCTTCAAGAAGAATATTGCTTTGGATAATACCTCAAATGAAAAATTGTGGCACAGGTTCACAGCTGTGTTTCATGTCTATGCTCATTTAAAGGAGACTACTTGAAGGCATTCTGGAAAGCAATTTATTTACTAAATATCCTCTGGTTTTCCACCCAGAGGCATCAGGAAGGCACACGCAAAGGTATTTCCGTAGCAGTTTGGGATAGGTGATAACTACACTGCAAAAATATACGTTATAACTTCCCACATCAAAATTCTTGCTAAAACTTCCTATCAACATGTATAGTCAATTAGCGGAGACAGAGAGCCAAAAATGTCATCCAGAGTCCTACCTGGCATTGATCAAATGCAACCACATTTTGCTCTGTGAGACTACCTATCTCTGAGCAAAACTCCATCAGAATTTCAGAACTTTATGTGCCCATGAGATGCGTTAAACACTCTGCAATGACACAGTGCAGACCTCCAATGTGCTGCAAGCTAATGGCTCCAAGCTGTACCATCAGCTTCACCAGGAGCTGATCTCTTAGCTCTCTCTCTAGTGGCATGGGATTGCAAAAGGGAAAGCTAAAATAGCTAACTGAAGTGCACCAAGAAAATTAGGAGCCTGAGCACAACAGTGCCAGCTTCCATCATTCTTCCTCCAGTCTCTGTAGCTCTAGTGGTGACCTGCACTATATTCTCATGTGCTGGCATATACAAAGAGTATGAGAAGAAGTCATACATTACATATATGAAAGAGTGCTTAGCACAGGCAGTGTTGTGATGCTCTTTGCATCTTCAAATGCAGTGTGAAGGCTGTGAACCCTCTGAAAAGTCCCACAGCTTTCTCTATGCTTCCTTGTGCCCCAGGAGTTCTTCCATCCTCACCAAGACACCTAACCCTACAAAGAGTGATTGGTTGGGACACTCCTTGATGAAATACTTCTTATAATCAAGAGTTTTGGACCATAAAGCTCAGGAGACAGTGAGAAACAGAGGCTGGAAGTGACATGCAGAAGCCACCTTGGGAGGTAGCTAGAGAAGGAGCAGTCCAGAAATGATTTCTGCTTTTCCCATGTCAGATTTCTTTGTTCATTGTGTGTTTGACATGAAGATAGATATCAGTAATTAATATCTTGTGTCAAGCTCACCTCATGTTGTTGAAAGGATTGATATTATAGTGTCACTGTGATTCCTTTGAACTACTGAACTCCATATAATTTTCAGAAGGAAAAGAAGAAGAAAAAGGATGTCGCTATTTACAGGGCAGAAATCACTGAAAACCATCCCAAGAGGTTCCTAGGGTACACATCAGCACAGATTCAATTTACAGAGGAGGTTTGGAAGCCAGGATGCTGGTTTAATACACACGCATGTACAGCTGGGAAGGGCAATTGGAACAATACCTCACCAGGCAAAAGCTGATGAGAAGCTGAATAAAGAATTAAATGCACAGGCAAAACAAATCTGGGGAGCTGTTCCATGGTGTGGGTGTTGGTACAGCCTCAGGAACCCAGTGACATTTTCATAAAATATTTTTTCTTCTTGTGATGTGAAGTGCACTTCCAATCAGGTTAAAAACAGGTGGAAGAGCTGCACCCAGCCCTCAGCTGTGTGCCATTACCTGACCAAGTGAGAATCCACAGCCTCACTGGGTGCTCTGTTTGGCCTCAGGTAAGACAAGCAAGCAGCTGTAGTAAAACAAAAATCTCTCTCAGTTGGAGGCTTACAAAGATTAGGCTGTGGTTTGTTTATGTATTTATTTTAACTTCTTGTATCAGGTTGGTGAGAAGGTGGGTGGGAGAAGAGAAACCTCTTAGCAAATCCTGAGAGATGAACTGATGATAAAAGAAGAGAAGCACAAGAGTAGAAGTAGAGGGGGTGGGAAGGGAAAAGTAGGACTAGAAAAAAAATTATGTGAAATTGCAGTTTGTAATTTAAGGCTATCAATGGCAGTAGATACTGGGAGATGGTATTATCATGTCAAACATGTTATTGTTATGTTACTAGAAACTGGTAGAAGAGCAAAAAAGAAGAATTGGAGGGAATCTTACAGATCAATCAACAAGAAGAAAAGTACAAAGAAGGAGGAACCTCAAGCAAAAGTACCTCTTTATCATAAGGGCCATAGAGATGTAACAAGAGCATCAAGGTGTCCCTGGCAGGGAGAAAAAGAGACTCTCTTGGTCTCTGGGACCAAGACTACACTGTAAGTCACAGCCAGTCATTCCCTGGATTCCCAGGCACTGGGAGTTGGTGCTCCTTGAATTGAATGGTTTTGTTCTTCATTTTTGGGAGCAGCTGTAGGAGAAAGAGAGGACCTGCGAGACAAGAGAAACTGAGAATAGGAAACAGATTTCTGGTCAGGTACTGTGGTTTAATCTCTCCTCCTTGGCATTTTAAGACTTTTCCTATTTATGTATCATTTGATAGCTCTTTAAAGCCGTACAGAACCTCTGATACTAAAAGGTTTTTGCACTTTATTATTCATTTTGTTATTGTCTCAATTTTCAGCTTCTACTACTTAATATGTTTTGTAATTAAACTAGCCTTTAGGTATTCTGAATCTGTTGGTTTCCACCTGGAGCTTTGGCTGATATCCTATTTTCTTTGGCTCTTAGGAAAAAAGGAGCCTGCCTACTTTCTTAGGTGTGTGGATTTTGGTGGTATTTAGTTCAGATCATGTGCTGACTGTTCAGACCATGCTTGTATTTCAGTCTAGTCCTGTGTCCCATTTAAAACAGGCTTAGATATAGGCTTCAGGAGTAGTTTGTGGTGGCCATGTTTCTAGTAAGTCTTGCCTTGGCATCTGCTCTCATCAGCTTTCTGACAGGATGTCAGCCATGTGATGGGCACTTCTTTGCATCACTGTGGTGAAAGGGGAGTGCTCATGGATGGGTACAGGTGTCTAATCCCTCCCATCTGTAAATGGGGTTGTATTCTTACTGTGAACCTTACTTTATTGGATTTCTAGAATTAACTTGCATTGATAGAATTGGAAGCTGTCAGTGATAAAATGGATTATTTCTCATTATTCAACAATTCAGTGAAGGTTTTTCTATCAAACGTGTCTGATACATCAAACTGAATTTCTTCTATAGCTTCCTTACCCTACTGAACTAAGTGGATCAGTGAAGCAAAAAAATAAGTCTGTGTTGTAGCGGGTTATTATCTGTGCTCTCACTCTAAGTGTGAAGATACTTCATGTTCCATTTGAATGCCTTTTTTTCTGCTCCAGCGTTCCTGAAGTGCTCCATGATCCTTGTAGGCTACTGTTGGAAGGTTAGGATGGGGGAGGAAGAGGAGCTGTGATGCCTGACAGTTTGCAGGGAGGAACCGAGTGAGGACACCTAGCCCTGAGGTTTTAGTAGGGCAGTTGACCAAGTCCAGTGCCAAATTGTTTCTGAAGTGGCACTTATCACCTCAGTGTGGAGAGAGTTATCAGCATCATGGTCCACTACCGAAGGTTTTCCCCACCATGTTATGAGGCACTGCTGTCACCAGGGTCTGTGACCCAGGTGTCTTACACTGCTACAAAGGACATGGGATAGCTCCACTCAGACATGTCTGTGTGAAGCTGCATTGACACGTCATTAGTCACAGGAGGCTGATGCTTCAAAGATGCGAACTTATTTGCTGGGGTATAAACCATTTTCAGTTCTAGTAACTTCCCACGAAGCAGTCTTGGCTCCTATGGTTTCCAGCATATGAATAGGAGACTCCTGGTGGAGTTGTGAAGGGAGCATGTCAATTGTGTACTGCTCTCCTAGTTCACAGAATTAACACAAAACTCACATTTGCTTTATAAGATCACTGAAGCAGGAAAAGAATTTGAAAAGCATGTTCCACACAAGAGAAGCTAGGGTGAGTATTCTGGAACTGCACAAACATATCACACACTTGAAAAAAGCTCTTTCAAGGAATAAACAGGCAACTGTGCACTGAAGCCTGATTGTTCCTTCCACAAATCAAGAAGATAAGCAGCAAGGATGACAAGCCTGGGCCTGGTTGCCAGTGAGCCAGAGCTCCACACTAGCCCTTGGGTTTGTTCTGCTCTCAGTTCCAGGCATGCATTCCTGGATTTGAGGAATGAGATCTCCCAGATGTGATTAAGAGCAGGGCATAGAAAACGTTTTACAGAAGGTAAAACATCAGTGAAATGGAATGACATTGAGTTGTCTTTTCCATTTGCATACATGTTCACCATCCTCTTAGGCCTAGAGGAAAAATGAACAGACGTGATCCCACATTGTTAGTTACTGATCCCTGTTTTCCCTTCTTCCTATCATTTTTTTTTTTTTCCCTGAATGACTCTGAGCATTAATTACACACTAAAATCACTTAGATGCAGTCCATCGTGTTAGTGTAGGTATGTTTCTACTGCTCCTAAAACTGCTGGGACACAAAGGAGAAATGTGGTTGGCATGATAACCGAGCAACTTTTGGCCTCCTAGCCTGAATGACCACCCAGTTTGGTGCAAAGCCTGAACTGACAGCCCCACCTCTGCAGCACATCACCGTCAATGTTTCACCACTCAGCCAGATGTGCTCTGCAATTACAGCTCATGCTCCATGGACACAGAGAAGAAATACAGGCTGTGATTTCCCTTTTACAATCTGGAAAAGGGATTCGCTAGAGGATGTTGATTTAGCTATGCCACACAAGGAGATGCAGACACTACTGAAGTAGTACCTTGCCTGTGATGAATGCCAGATTTGCTCATATTTGTGCTGCAGATACCTCTGCAAATGCTACCAGTCTATCTGTATGGGCTGCTCAAAAGAAGTGCCAAAAGCAGCGTGGCCAACAGGTCCATGGTGCTGGTGAGGCCTTACCTGAAGTACTGTGTCCAGATGTAGAGTCCTCAGTACAGGAGAGACATGGACCTGTTGGAACACTCCCAAGGAGGGCAACAAAAATGATCCAAGGTATGGAACACCTCCTCCACAAGGACAGGCTGAGAGAGCTGTGCCTGTGCAGCCTGGAGAAGAGAAGGCTGTGGGAAGTCCTGAGGGCAGTCTTTGATATCTAAAGAGGGGTTGCAAGAAAGAAGGAGATAGTCTCTTTATCCTGAGCAATGGTGGCTATCCTGTCCCTGGAGACACTCCAAGTCAGGTTAGACAGGGCTCTGAGCAGCTGGCAGAGCTGTAGGTGTTCCTGTTCATTGAGTGGGACCAGATGACCTGTAAGGGTTTCTTCCAACTCAGATGATTCTACAACAAATCTATGGTCTTACAATGACCCAAACAGATTGGCTTTGAGTCATGGGAAGTGAGCCTGAAGCACTAGCCTTCCCTTGCTTGTAGAATCTCTGTTGCCTGTCCATACTGTGGACATTTCTCTAGCATTTCCAGATAACCAGAATCCAGAGTTTGATCATTAGTACAGTATGGTAACTGGTTGTCTCTGGGAATAGTGGAGCTGACAGGTTGAAATGAGGAACAAAATTGAGATCTGGTTAGTTGCATGTATAGGGATTTGGGAAAAGAATAGACACTCTTATTCCTGAACACATTTTTCATAACCTGATCTCTGTTTCTGGATTTCAGAAACAAGATTTTCCATATCTACCCTCTCATGCCATTTTTTTTCCCAAGATAGGTTAAGACAGTGGATTCTTGGAACAAGTCAGTTGGGGGTCCAAGGAGGTAAACAAGAAGAGTGTCCACTGTGGTGGACAAAATGTCCACTTTGGTGTGTGATGGGAACAAATCTCCTCATGAGCTGCCCAATAGGGACACATTCCTTGCACGATAGCAAATGCAGGAAGAAAACACTCACATTTGTTTAAAAACTTCACTATCTCCCCTTGCTCAGAGAATTCACAACTTCTGTGTCCTATTTCTTTTTGTTATCTATTTCTTCCTTTTTAGGAAGATTGTTTTATTTTGTAACGTACACTCCTGGTTATAATCCAAATAATAGTAGCTAAGCTTACTGACAGATGGTACATTCATTATTTAAAGATTCTCAGCCCCAGAGTCACCAGAAAAACCAAAGCTGAAGAACTAATATTTTTACTTACACCAGCAAACTGAAGGGCTAATGCATTCCCTACTGAGCAAGAAATTAAAATAAGCCTAAAGCAACAAGCAATTTCTGGCTTTTCCATGTGTGTTTTTACTTCCATATCTCTGGTGTCTACCTATGACAAGGAGTATGTCAAAAGCTTCCCTTAACTCTGAACTGAATTATTAACATCAGCAGAATTTCCATCAGGCTTTTTTTTTTTTTTAGCTGGTGCAGCATGGGTGTTGTGTGCCAGGTTGTAGTCTGCTTCCATGTGGACAGGAGAGCTACCTGACAGGGAATCCCATGGGATCTGTGGATGTCAGTAGGGAGGGGATCAGCATCAGCTCAGGGAGTTTTCCTGGAGTGAAGAGTAGTCACACTGATGTGAAGAGGCATAGACCATGCCATGATACTTCCTTGCTGCCACAAGCCTTGGCTCACTGATGGCAGCAGACATCCAGCCCTGCCATCCCAAACTTGTTTGGTGGTCTATAGCTGTAGAGCCATTATAGTAGTGGGTTTGTTCTTGCACACCTCACTGCTTGCTTCAGAGGAGAAACTATTCATATTACAGCTATCAGCCTGCTGCTACACAGACAGTCAAACCTGAACATCCATAGTGTTCAGCCAGCAGTAATCAAAGCCTCACATGGTTCTTTGCTACTTCACTCCTCCATCACAGAGCAAGCTGGGCTTTTTCCCCACTAACAAATCAAAACCAAAAAAAGGACAGAGAGCACAAGTTCAACTTGGGAAACGTTTCTCAGATAAGTTCTGCTTTGTAAGCATTCTGTTCTTGCTCGACTTTTTTTTACCACTATCTGAACTGCCTGAAAAAAAATCAAACAGTCTTTCCTAGCAACAAGGTGTTAGAAGAGGATGGAACTTACAACATCAGCAGTGTCTAAAAATGCAGTACTTTACTGACTGCAGGCAGTCAGTTTAACCTAAAATTCCTAAAATTAGAGTCTAAAATGGTAAGCCTCAAAAGGATGATTTTTCACTGAAAATGTTACAGACTGAACCTGTAAATCTTTAGCTCAGGTTGCTGAGGGCCAATTTCATCTTGCAAGGCAAGTTGGCCTGCTCCCCTGTCTTTTGTTCCAGGGGCTCCAGAGGGATTTGCACAACACCTTGCTATGTGCTGCCTTTCTCCACAAAAGGAATCCATTGTAAATGATGTATAACAAGTGATAACGATACATGCTTGCTCTCCATCAACTGCAAAAAAACAAAAAAAAACTTACAAAGGATGATAGCATTTAGGTTAGCAGTGGTTAAATTAACCTAAACTTTGTCACAAGTCTCCAGAACCAGCAGCGTGATGTTTTTTGGAGGCTTGAGGAAGTCCAACAGCTTCCTTTTTTTGTTATTATTTTTGAGCACTTCTCCTGTTCAGCCTTTAACAGAAGTGCTGAGACTACAAATGCTTCTTGGCATCTGTAGATAGCAATATTCCTTATCCTCTGATGGCAATGTTCTTTTCAAGCCTCGCATTCATAAATCTTTCAAATGCCCAAAAGATAACTAAGTACTATGGTGTACCATTATGGTAACCTAAGGCATTAGAAGGTTAAGCAGCTCTTCAGGCATTAGCAGCTGAATCAGGGCAGGGCACTCAACCTCCAGGTCCTGATGCCTTACTTTACTTCTTTTCACTCACAGTCATCCCTCTCCCCATAGCTCAGCTTTCTGTCTGGTGGCTGCTTTTTTGCTGCTGATTCTTTTTCTCCCCTTCAGCAAAATCATTAACTGTTAAGACTTAACCTTTTGCTTATGTAAATGGAAAGCATATCTAGAATTCTTAGCACAAAGGACTCAGAATTCCATTAAAGGAAACTCATTTCTCATTGAGGGGGAGATAGGGCCAGTTCCCTCACCGTTCAGATGCAGCCTTCTCTTCCAGGGTTTCACCTCAGAAGCAAGAGTGTGTTCCAGCAGCCACCCTGCTGACTTCCAGCCACTTTTGTATGCTCATCCTAAATAATGATTGCATGTTATGTCACCCGTAAGATAGTTAGAGGAGGTGAGATTTCACAGCAAGGTAAGGGGAAAGGAAGTGAGAAAGGAGCACCACCAAGAGGTGAAATATGCTCACTTAAACGTGGTTTGAATGTCTGTGGTTCAACACCTCTTTGCATGCCTCTTCCAAGCCATTCTGCTCAAATGAACAGGATAGGCAGTTTATATTCCTTTGGCTCCCTGCCTGCATTGGGCATGCAGTCAAGCTGGGTGCTACTGAATTCAGACAGAGGCCTCTAAATTGAATCGATGCCTTTTTCTATGCATTTTTTTATGAGGTGATGCCAGTAAGTGTATTTTTCATTTTAAAATAAGAGATTCTTTGATTGACTGTCTTAACAGGAATTAATCTTGGATTGGAAGATTGTTGGGTATGATTTGGCTCTCTCCTCAACTGAAGAACTCCTCCAGGGTCCAACCTAGGATTTACTGAGTTGGGTATCAGAGGACAAGCCTAATAAGGAACTGCTTTACCTTGCAAAGTAAGGTAAGTAACTGCAAAAACCATCCAGTAGGTAGGTCTCAATGAAGAGGATCCAGAACATCTTTAACTTCTACTCAAAGCCTCTATGATGAGTTCAATAGCTGCTCTCATAGGAGAGGCCCTCAGACTGCCATCTCTGACATGAGTGAAGGAAAGGTCACACCACTTTTGTAGTCACCCCAATGGCATGATCTCTCCCCGTTTTAGCAACTTTCTTACAGGCAAAGCTGTTAGAAGCAATGCCATTCTTCATAGCTCTTAGTGTGAGGGACTACCGAAGGAAACAAGGAACTACATGTTGAGGAGTCTACACTGAGAAACAAAATATAGGGCCGCTAAGAGGCTCAAGCTAGCCAAAATGGATCAAAACCACAGTCAAAGTCCTGAAGACACGAGCATCTGCCAAGATTCTTGGCTCTGAACAATGTCTTTTAGTTGATCGCTTCTTGCCCTGTACCACCCCAAGGAAGCTTTGGGGATTTCAGATACCCAAAGGAAAAACTGCTGACTACCTTAAATGCAGCTTCAAGCAAGCTTGTTAGAGACAGAAAGATTAGGAAAAAAAAGCCATAATTATTGGTATCTACGCTGAAACTCAAGGAATAGTTGAGACAGTTGTTGCCAATCTATTTGCAAATTTGAAAGCAAGGCAGATGTACCCCCTTGGCTCTGCCTGAAGCCTTCTGACAGGAGCTGCTGAAGGAGCAGGTGCTTTGTGCAGACCTTATTACCAAAGAGGCTGCAATATGACAGCTGTGAGAAAATGAAGCTGTTCTCTGCAGAGTGGTTGCAGGAGGAATGGGACAACATGTCTTGGAAAGAAGCCCTGTTAGAGTTTTATTATTCAGGTATGAAAGGAATATTGTATATCCACAGAACATATGCTGCAACACTGTTGAGTCTCACTCTTTTTATAAGGCATGTAGTAGGAGTGCTTTTTGCAGTGAACTAACGCAGACCTCATCCCCAGTGAGCGTGAGTGGACTTCAGCATCAGGGTGCTGAGGATAATGCAAGATCAAAACCCTATGCTGATGCTGAAATTAAAATCAGCTCCAAACAGATACATGAAGGCTCCCATTGCATCTGTGGTAAATTTTTGCAGAAGTTTTGGCTTACTGTAACCAATCTTCTAATTATTTCTGAAAAGAGTAGCTCCAGCAGGTGAATTGCTGGGATTTGCAGCAAAGGCCTGGCCCACCCCAGCTCCTGTTCAAGGGAGAGTAAGCAAAACAGCCTAAAAAAGGCAGATAATCCTGAGCAGGTAGCAGAACCACTATTAAATTACAGATGCATTGAGGAAGTCAGTCTCGGCAAAATTGAAGTCATTAAGACAATTACTTGATTGTCTTAGCAGAAAAACAACAGCAATGTTTATCAGAATCATTATTCAAACACAAACCAGGATATATCTGCCTTATGCCATCACAGGATACCACATTATGTTCTATTTTCATCATCCTGAATCGACCCTGAGCATAAAGCATTTGTCTGACTTGTTCAAATATCTGAACAGGTTGGTAAAGAAAGAGAGGGACTGATATTTGTCCTTGGTTCAGTAGCCATATGATACGAACCTCATACTTCAGAGCTGCTATTGCTTGCATGCAATGCACAGAAGGGGGATTGCCTCAGCCTCTTCCTTCCTCTTTTTGTCATACTCTTCTTCATTTGCTGAAAGTCATACACTGATCACAAGTGGGACATGTTTTATACTGCTTGCATGTGTGAACAGTGGTTGTTCTGTGGATTTCTCAACCAGCTTTCTACTGCTTGGCATCCTGCTCTTAAATGGTTTACATTCCATGCCCTGGGTGATCCCTTTTGTGTCAATGTTTTTACATTTAATTCATCCATAATTAAAGGGGAAAAAAAAAATACAAAACATCATCAGGCTACAGTGATTATATTATAGCTGATTATATTATATTATATACAAGAACCTTTCAATTCTATTATATCAAGTGGGTCTACTGAAATACTGAGCTCTGTGCATTACGAAAGTGCTGCATACCATATAAGTTTTTCTTGCATTCATTCTGTTCTGACAGAGCCATGAACCCAATTCTCAGAGGTCAGAGATAGGAGGAGGGCAAAACCTCAGCTAAAAATTTCCAGATCCCAGCTGCTTCAGGACATGTTAGCAACGTCACATTTCTCTTACTAGAAGAACAATTTCATGGTTAAAAAGCCACTTTTAGGAGCGACAGTCTTTTATGAGAACGTTATTTCCCACTCATCCTGATTGCCACCTCCTACCTTGCAGATTCTCTGGAGCAATGGCTAATGCCAGTTTACATAACATGCTTTACAGGCAATTCAGTTTTAGCCACTAAAAACAAGAACAACAATTGCATGGGAAAATCTATCACTTGTTTTGTGTGTAAAACACTGCAGTGAGATTACTGGCTTTCTAGCCTGATAGATCTTCCTTTGCTTGTCTGTCATGTATGAATACATGCATCTACAAGGTCAGTGTGTGGGTGCAGCAACACTTGTGTACATACACTGAGTAGTTCTTCACTGTGATAATCATCTTCTAAAAATCTTTTCTGCTATGCTTCCTCCAGCACCTAGGAGAATTATCCGTGGCCTATAACTGCAGTCTTCCTGAAGTTCTAATTAATAATAAAATGTCATGGGTAATAGAACAAACATTCTAGCATGTACACATAGTAGATAAAAACACACTTTCTTTTAAACAGTTTCTGAACTATCCCACTATATTTTATGTCAAGTATTTTTAAGAAAAAATTTTTGATGAGTTGAATATATTTGATATTGAAGCCATTCACAGTGCAGGTGATGGAGCACTGGCACAGGCTGCCCAGAGAGGTGGTGGAATCTCCTTCTCTGGAGACATTCAAGACTGCCTGAACACCTACCTGTGCAAGCTGGGCTGGGAACTGCTTTGGCAGGGGGTTGGACTCGATGATTTCTAGAGGTCCCTTCCAACCCCCACAATTCTGTGATGATTGATTCATTTTTCAATAGGCATTGGGAACACTGCTTAGGTGAAGAATTATACATAGTCCAGCAAGTATTTGAATCTTTCCAGTTTCTGAACTACGAAGCAAATAACATTGATGCTCCAAGTACATAAATATCACTGCAGAGTACTTAGTTATAATACCGGAATATTAGTAGTAGGATACATGTTGTCCAGTGAATATATGGCATGCTACGTACATAACATCAAGTATGTGACTTACATCCATCAGTCACAAAATATAGGTTTTGAATTGGGTGTATACACTTCTTGGTTTTCCAGTCAGAAGTATTTAATTCAAAAGAAATGTAGATCAAGGAGAGGAAAGTGCAGAAACAGCATTAAGAACCTGAGCATTCAGCTCTCACTGTTAGGAGGTGGTCAGGCATGGATGGCTCTTTACCAGCTAACACCAGACTAAACAGTGTGTTTTCAGAATGCAAGAGAGACAAGCAGGAGGACAAGAGAAGATCAGAGGCAGCAAGTCCATCACAGTGCTCCCCTGTTACTGCAGCAGAGGAGAACCTGAAGATCGATATATTTCATGTTTTTTTCAAGGAATTCTAGTCTTCAGCCAGAGTGAACAAAAAGTAAAAACATTTGGGCTCCAGTCTTTTAAAGTATCCTTCTGCTTCCATTAGATTTGGACTACCACTCTGATGGATTGAAGTGCTCATGCTCTGAGAAAATACATCGACAATGACATATCCAATAAGATCTTGGGGTCAACATTGACTGCATTGCCCCAGCCAAGTTCAGTAAGAGCAACATTTGTCTTGCTTATACCTGCCAGTGCTACAGTGCTGCAAATGAAGAACCACCTTGACAGTCTGTTAATCAAAGGCCAGGAGAGAAGAAATTAAGAAACTTCACTGTTCCTTACCTCGTTGCCTCCTATCCCCTGAGTAGGATGCCACAAGCTCACCCCAGCAGAATAACACTTGAAGTACCCTTCCACTTTGCCACAAGTAGAAAATCAGTGATAGCCTCAGCATGGTGTGCTTTATGCTAGCAAACCTCTACTTGTCCTCCATGTATCCCAACACTATGCTATGAGTTCCCAGGATCTAGAGATCTTAACGCTGAGAAACTTATACATCATGCTATACCTCCAGTTATTTGAGGCCCTATGTAGACCAGTACCAAAGGTTTCTTGATCCAGTTTCAAATAGGCACTTATTCATTTGGGTTGCAAAAATATGAAAAAACTCAATGTGTCTGAATGAACGCTCAATATACTTGCATCTCTATTTTGTACAATGCTAACTAATATTTAGATTCAGATTCCTCTGAAAGAAAACCAAAATTCTGCCAGGCAGAAAAGATCCCATTAGACAATGGTGTTCTGCTGGGCCATGTATTTGCTGAAGAAAATAAATGGAGATTGTAAATAATAGAAACAAAGATTCTCTTTTCCACCATTGTCCATCCCCCTGATTTTGAAGAAGTGATGAAGGACAACAGCATTTGATAGCTGCCCACAAAGATAGTCTGAGAGGAGCAGTCAACTGCGGCTACTTTCTTTTCATGAGGCTACGAACAAATGCATAGCTAACAATCAGCATTTGGGATAACAGCTCAGTGTTATGCGATTTCTTGTTCAGAAGATAGCACATACCAACTAGAATTATGTTGACTTCTAGTGCATTGCTAGAGATGCACCAAGAGTAGCATGCAGTTCAGAAAAAAAGTCTATATTTCAGACATTACAGACTCAGGTAAGGGTGCAGCATTCATGGACAGCTATCAATCTTGGTTGCATTAGAATAAATTTGAGAGAAATTTGTTCGTATGGTCCATTAATCCAGATTGGCACTAGAGCAAGTAAGAGCTCATGAGCAATTGAATTTCATCATAATACAGAATTAACAATAGTCAGAATTTTTGTCTTAAAATACTCATTGTGTAATATATAGTAAACCAACATGAAAATTGATTCTAGTATCATTTATTAGTATTTTTATTTCTATATCTCCCAAGATTCAAGTAGGAAAAGAAAGTACCAATTCCTAGTGGTTAGATGAACAGATAAAAGATCTGCTGTAGAACTCCAGGTTTGCTGTTGACCTGCTGAACATGAGCCATGTGTTTTTTTCCATCTGCCAGCTGCACATGGATAGCAAGTCCTACTCTATTCAGCACTGTGAAACCCAAATAACATTATCATGTATGGCATGCAACAAGAATAGTAACAGATTTAATTGAAGAAGAGTAAAAGACTGTGTGCAAGATGTAGACTGCTTCTACATGTCCGATGATATTCTTGTCCATTCTTCATTAGAATGGCTACCACACCTCCACCTATCAAGCTTTTTTCCAAAATTAGTACCCACAGACAACTAACATGTTTTCTTTTCATGTATTTGACCATTTCCTGAACTGTCTTTTCACTTTCAGCACTTGCCATTTCTGGTCACAACGTTTAACTCCAACAGTAAAGACACCATGTAATTTCATTACTCATTGCCACTCATTAACACAGATGGCACACGAAACCTTCTCACTAAACTCACTCCCCAGATTACTGTGGCATCTCTCAGAGAGACAGGAAGATGTCAGCATTTCCAATTTGGCACATTTAGGCGAACTCAATGACTACTTTGAGGAAGGAAAACAAACAAAATCCCTTGGCCCCAGTAGAGCTACACGCTATGCAGGCATTATCCAACAGAGTTTGTGCAGCAGTAAATGTTAGAAAAGCACTTCTTGACTGTGGTTTTCCCATTGCAATAACCCTATCCAGGTAGGTGGACCTGTGGGAGCATGACATCCCGAGCAAGTGACTCCCACTGGAGGATTGAGTGGCTACTTTTGAAAACATTGCTTTCTATTTCAGTTTGAGGACAGCTTTGCCAGATTTTATTGTTGTTGCTATACCTGACTGATCATACACGCTGGTGATACATTATTCTCCCTTGCCTGCCTTCACTGATCACTGTATCTCTGTCAAAAGTGTTAGAGTCAGTTGGCACAGTTGTGTTATGAGTGGGAATAAGCCAGGTCTTTTGGAAACCCTATGAATTTTCATAGTGCTAAAGAGTTAGCTACAGAAGCTGGCTGAAATGTTAGTGCTGGTGTTATGTCTTCAAGAAGCTGAAAAAATCAGTCAGCACTTAACAAGTCTGAATTATAGAGGCTGGACAAAAAAAAAGAAAACACCCAATAACAAAAAAGCAGTCAGTCACAGAGGACAATTGTGATTTCTGCAAAAGCAATTGGAACATTTAATAGACTTTTAAAAATCCCAGAATAAAGTCACAAAGTTCTCAGACACTGAATTAAAATATCCACAATAGCCAGTTCTGAAATGGAGCCTGGGAGGTTTTAAATGATGAATAAGTGGCAGACGTCACACTCGGTGCCAAGACTTCAATTCCAACTTCTAGTTGCTTCACTTCAATATTGTCTAAAGTTTTTTTCTTATGTTGAGATTTAGAAATGATATTGCTGTGCTGGCAAGAACTGTTATTAGGTGCTGAAAAATTCAATCATGCAGCAGGGAGTCGGGTGGAGGGGAAATGTATGCCAGGTTATTTATTATCTCCCTGTAGAAGCCCTGTATTTTGTCAAGGCAGCATCCTAAGAAAAATATCATTGTAGCCATAAAAATAAGAAGACAATGGAAAATCCAATGCAATTCTGAAAATTCTGATAGTAGCTCTGCATTCAGTCTCATTTAATTCAGCTGCATACCTTCAATATATGCTGATCTAATTTAGAACTAGTGAATAGCTATTAATAGAAACGAATCTGGGATGCTAATAATGTGGGCTTTATGCCCCTGCATAGCAAAGCTGCTATGTTAGAAGCAAATAGGACTATTAGTGTTATAGAGAACTGTCTGCAAAAGGTAGTGAATAACTCCATGTGGGCAGCATCTTCCCACCCAAGAGATCCTGTATCAGTTGTGCCCCTCTGCATATATGATGCAAAGGACTGTCAGAGTTCCCAAGCAATGACTAGCTTTTAAAAAGCACAGATAGGAAGGAGTTTATCCAGAAAGAGAAGCACTCGGTGAAATAGCATCTAATACCTGGCAGCTCCTGCACGCTCTGCCACAGGTCTTTGAGCTCAGCTCTAAAAAAGAAAGAAAATGAGGATCTAGAGAGAAAGTTGAGCAGAGACAAAGCATATTGCAGAGTAAGATTGGAGGCATCCTCTGCAGATGCAGATTCTGACACACTGTTAAATATTGCAGCAGACGTGGCTGATGTCCAGCAGGGGCTGAGGGAGGATGTCTCCTCAGGTCCTGTGCCACAGCACCATGCAAGAGAAGTCAGTGGGACTAAATTATGAGATCAACTGAACAGAAAGTCAGAGGCAACGCAGCCCAAAAAAGCCTGGTTCTTTTTCTCCATGTTAGTTACTTTAAGGCAAGACATCAAAATCTTACTTTTTGTTCTTTGGCTTCAATTTTTTTGCTGTTTTTGCACAAAATATCACAATTGACAATAAAGAGAAATAAAAACAAGTCCTAAAAGGCTGCTTGTTCAAGATTTACAATAATAAATATATATATATTTTTGACAAAATCAGGAAGTTTTTCATGAAAATATGAAATTCCAAGAGTGCTTTTACTGAGAAATTACATTTCACTGTGATACATTCCAATCATTTTGTTTCAATAGAATAATTTTAGCTATTATTATGGCAGCAGAAGTAAGAGCAAAATGTTCCAAATTACCATTATGAAGCATTTCAAGAAAGCCATTTCAATTTTTCAGGAACAAAACATTTCCAAAACTTGTTCTAGTGTTTAGTTTTGACTTATGCTGGGTTGAAAACTAAACTTGCAAGTTTTCTGAAGAGTGAAAATTACATTTTCTGGCCAGTCACCTTCAACAGGAGCATTTGAGATCTAATAGTGAAGGACAAAGGGTCTATCATCACACACCACTACGGGGGAAGTGTTCAGTTTTTCTCTTGGCCTTTTACCATACAATGGCCAGTATTCCCTCTCCCTCTCACACACAGCATATTTTTGTGAGCAGCCACAGTGAGCTGCACACAGCACATCAGCCTGCAATAATGCCCAGGAAGAGGTCTTGGTCACTTTTATAATGATGTTTCAGAGCCAGGTTCAGGCAAATCTAATAAACCAAAGGACAGGAAAGCTATTTCAGAGGGTGCTAGAAGGAAAGAAAGGGCTAGGAAATAGAGTTGTGGGAATCCATTTACCCACTGCAGGCTTCAGTGGGTTTCACACAAAATCTATAGAGATAGAATGGGTCACAAATGTCCCTGTGTTTGATAACTAATTTGACTAATTCAAAAAGAGAAAAAAAAATTGAAAAAGAAGAAAAAAAGTTATTTGTGTTTAAGCAGGAGAAGATACACTCCCTAGGAATTACAGTTTGTGTGGAAAGGCACTCCCTTTGCCCAGCTACTCAGTGCACACCTAAGCAGATCCTGCTTTTCTCAGAGAGTTAGCATTTATCTCCTGTACCCTACGGGAAGGCACTCTGAAGAGGATTTTTCTGCAAAGATCACACAGACCAGGTATTTTTGTGGTCCCTCCTGGCTTGCACAAGCTCTCCAACCCTACTGGGACAGTGGGAGCAATAGAAATGAGGCACCCTACAGATTTGAGGAATTACTTTCCTTCCAACGTGCTCAAGGGATTGTACAGTCTGAGAATGTATATAACATTGTCCTTTTTTTTCTTTCCCAATAAATCTTACATCTCAAAGGAGCGCTCTCTCAGCTGGGAGTTAACACAGAGTGTTCCAAGGCTGAGCAGCCTGTCCCTCTGGAGACCCTGGCACTGGGAGTAAAACCTATGGGCTATAGCATCACAGCTCCCCTGTGCTTCACATTCAAGATCAAACTTGGCTACACAGGGCTACAAAGGTGGGACAGGGTCTGGAAGGGTAGGTGTGTGAGGAGTGGCTGAGGTGCCTGAGTTTATTGGGCCCAGAGCAGAGGAGGATGAGGGGAGGCACTCAGCTCTGCTCTCTGTGACAGCAGCAGGGCCCAGGGGAACAGCATGGGAAAGGTTTTCCCCAAAGAATGGTGGGCAAGAAACAGGCTGCCCAGGGCCGTGGGCACAGCCCTGAGCTGCTGGAGCTCAGGGAGCATTGGGACATCACTCTCAGATATTGGTTGGGTTTGGGTGGTGCTGTGTGGAGCCAGGGCTTGGACTCAGTGGTGTTTGTGAGTCCCCTCCAAATTGGGATATTCTATGATTTTATAAAACAGGGTAGGAAATGGGAGAGGTGAAGATGGAGGGTCCAAAAGAGGCCTAAAGGGTGAACCTGGGGATGGAGGAATAGAACAAAAGGTTAAATGCATCTTTAGAAGGATCATGGTGATGGCTGCACTGCACCAAACACCACTGTCAGCAGAGGTGCACGTTGCCAGGATACAGCTGGACATACATCTGAGCAGAGCTGAACTCTGTCCGTGTCCTTCCTGGTGTGAAAGACATACCCTGTCTTCAGGCTGCACAACAGGGATGGATTTCATTTGTGCTTCATAGGCATCTGTCCTGAATATCAGCCAGAATGCAGAGACTCAAAGTTTGTAAGCCAGCCATTAGCAGGATTTTATTTCCTAGCCTCTCTTTAATTGCAGTGTTAACTTGTCAAATACCACAGTATTGCTTTCCCATGACCTTTGCTGTTAACCAGAGACTTCAGGGCAAGCTGGATTGCTCCATGTGCTCAGCAGCAGCTGTGGGAGCAGCCAACTGCATTAGGCAATCTGCAGCGGAGGGACTGACTCAGAAGCACCAACTGAAGTGTGAAATTTGCCTTCCCCTCACTTCTTAATCAGCCTTTCACATTTAAAACCTCTGCATCCACTTTGATGCCACCATACTGGGGCAGCTGAGTGAATGCAAATCATGGCATATTCATTAATTATGAATATGTATTAAGTGGGCAACTAGTGCCAATGTGCTCCTCACTGGGAAGCACGACAGAAGGCTCTTCAAGAAGCAGCGATATTTTTCAAGGAAAAGACATCTGGGGAAAATGGAAAGCCATATTAACACTCAGAACACGTTCTATAGAACCAGACCCTGTTGGGTGAATGCATGTATCCTCTGTGTGTGCTAGTCCTAACTCTGGTCTGTTTGTAACCCCACTTTCATGTCAAAAGTATAAAGCTAGTGCTATTCCAGACAACACAACAGCACCAACTTAATGAAAATGAGCTCTGTGGTCATATCACAGCTCTGAAGGGGCATATAGAATAAATTCATAAAATGGAAATATAATACCAAACAAATTTAAATTCTCCACCCTAGCCACAGCCAAAGATCTTAATGAAATTGTTGGAATTATTTTACCCAACATTACCAATCTGCCCTTTTATCTTATCATTAAAAAGATAAAAACTAAATCCACACATTTGGAATATTAAAGATGCCAGACAATAGAAAGTTCAGGAAAAAAAAACAAAGAAACCAAAGAAATTAATGGCTTCTAGGAGACAGAGGAGACAGCAGCTTCAAACCTTCAAGCAGGTTTTGTCCTGACAGATAAAAGTAGCTGCCCTCTTCACATGTTCCTTGAGGAGAGCCAGACATAGCCTGTATCTGCTACACCACCCTTGTTATCTCACTGCCTTGAGATGAACCTTGAGCTTCATCTGGTAGAGATGTGAGAAAACAATCACATTTTCCACAATTCTGATGAGATATGCTGATTTCAGAGTACTTCACAAGCAAACTGCTTTTTTAGAAGCATTGCATTAGGAGCACAATACGGACAGCAAGGTAGAGCTGCACACCAAAAGTAACATGATGTAAGATGGTGATGGAACCAGACAAGGACCCCCATTCATGACTCTCCGTGCCATCAGTCTCCCTGGGCCAGTGTCCCCAGACTGTTCCTGAAGTAGGGTGAGCAGTGTCTGGGTGCTTAGGGAACTGCTGACTTGGGTTGTCTGCTCTAGATTTCCTTCCTCAGCTATGGATCAGCATACAGAGGGAATACAGCCAAGCCAAGACAAACTTTCTTGGCAGAGGCACAGTGAATATTCATTTTTTCAATAACAAACTGCAAGATTTTCAAAATATTTCTCTTGGAAGCTTTGGATAGGGCTGCCTATTTGAGATTTGGGGTTAATTTGGGGACAGGATGGATTTTATTTAAAATAAACAAAAGGGACAGACCTACCAGCTTGGTGGAAACATGAAGTCTGTCTTCTAATTGCACAGGGTTAAATACAGCAAGGCACCTTATATTATTACAAAACTTTGCATTTTAAATTTATCAGTGCCTTTAAGCTGTTCAAGCCCTGTTAGAGTCTGCTGAGTCCTTCAGGTATTGCCAAACACAGAAAAGGAATACCAAGTGTTTAATCAACTTCTGTCCTCCAGATTCAGGACTTCACAGAACATCTCCACTCCGCACTGGTGAGATCCCACCTGAAGCACTGTGTCAAGATGAGGAGTCCTCAGTACAGGAGAGACATGGACCATTTGGAAAACATTCAGAGGAGGTCAACAGAAATGTTAAATGGGATGAAACACCTCTCCTACAAGCACAAGCTGAGAGAACTGGGGATGTTCAGCCTGGAGAAGAAAGGCTCGATGGGAGATCTGAGAGTGGTATTTCAGTATCTGAAGAGGAGCTATAACAAAGAAGTGGACTGACTCTTAAGCAGGATCTGCTGTGACAGGACAAGGGGAAATGGTTTCAAACCAAAAGAATGGAGATTTTGACTGGATATAACGAAAAAGTGTTTTACAATAAGGGTGGTGAGACACTGGCAAAGTTTGCCCAGAGGTGGTGAATACCCCATCCTTGGAGACACCAGAGCTCAGGCAGGATGGGGCTCTGAGCACCTGATGAAGCTATACAGGTATCCCTGTTCATTGCAGGGGGGTCGGACCAGATGGCCCTAAGAGGTTCATTACAACTCCAACGATTCTATAATCTTGTCAAAAGGACATGGTTTGGCCCAGAAATTGACTACTTACCCCCATACCCATAGCTACACAATACATGTTACTCCTGGCTCTGTTCATCTAAGAGAACATTTATGTAGTATCCTAAAAATGGTAACACCTCAGTGGTGGAGGGTACTTAATCACTTCAGAGATGCCTCTGGATCCTTCAGCTAAGAAAGGAGAAGAATGTGAGGCTTCTGTCTTCATTGTTATTTGAACCAGCTCATGCACTCTTAGCAAACACAGGGTAATCTTCAAACATCCCACACAAGCAGGATGAGTTTATGCAACAAGATCAGCAAAACACACCCCACTGGTCTGACAACTTTGGCCTGACAAGAGGGAAATGAATTCTCCCAGTTCAGTCCCTGATGAAAAGCAGGCCCTTCATAACCATCCCTGCAGGCTATGATAATCAACACCACAGCTCCACTGTTACTCCGAGATCAGGAGCTGTTGGGATGGGAACAGCTGAGAATGCTTCATGCCAAGGGATCAACACATCTATCTGGGGCAGTCTCAACACAGCCTACCAGCCCTACATCTGACTCACATCCATGCTACTCATCCCTCACTCTCATAAGAGTTCAGCTTCATCTGCAAGCTTAAAAAAGAAAAAAACAAGCAAACTTTTTTTCCCTCCATCAAATTCTGCCTAAGCAGCCAGTTTTTGGAAGGCTCAGCATTTTCTGAGTTTCAGGTTCCCTTCATATTTCTCACAAAGTGGTCACCCAAAGTCATCAGATCTGTTTGAAAATGTTTGCCTTCACCATGTAGGAAATCAGATGCACAGCTGCACTCCCCCAGGGTTTGAGTGACCTCCCTGGCTCACAAAATATAGCATGGAAGAGGCAGGTTTGTGTCTGAAATGCAGACAAATAATTGGTAACTCACATTGTGAGGATTTATTTAGCAGAGACTCAGAATGAAAGGTGACTTGAAAGGAAAAGATAATGTGAACCTTATTTTGTCCACTGCATGGAACTTCTTTTCCAAATCCTTCAGCCACTTAAATATGACAGCTTCTGGAGGATGCCAAGATCAGGGAAACAAAAGGGCAATTCTTCATGTAAGCACCAGCCCTCCACCTTAAGAGCTCCCCGTGCACTCTTTCAACTTCTGCCTCCAATTATATTTCCTTAGCATTCAAAAAAGCTTTAGGACAGCAGGTGCCTTCCTCACTCATGTGTTGTTCACACAATGTTGCCTGCCTTCTCTGTGGTTGTCCTCTCCTTTAAAACACCACATTTTCAGAAAGATTAGCATAACAGCTTTGTCTCAAAAAAGGTAGGATGACAGAGGATTTGCTGTCCTGCAGCTACATTCCAGCCTGACCTGTGACAAGTCTGTGCTCTGAGCAGCTTGGTCTGAATACAACATTCCTGCTATGGAAAGAGACAATCAGGTTGGGTGTATAATGGCATCAGGGCTGTGTTCTGCAAAGCACAGCCGGGCAGCTCCCAAAACACCCCTGGGTGGGAGTTTGTGGAGGAAACCAGAAGGTAATAAAGAAACACCATTTAAAAATTCATATCCACATAATGAGTCCTGCAACTTCTTACCCCGGAATGCAAAAGGCCCATTTAAAGCAATAAGAAGACACTGTTTCCTCCAAGTTGTTCACATAGGCATTAACACTGTGAAGAGATTTTGCAAATCATCCTGCTGCAGAGCAGCTTGCACAGCACAGTGTGTTGCACAGGCTGCCATCTTGGTCACCCTTATTAAAAAATAAATCATGTAGAGAAAGGGAGGAGCAGCTTTGTGCTGCTCTGCAAGGGCTCTTGATTAAGCATGCTACTGCTTTTAATGACCCTCAAATCTGGCATTTTAATGCCTGGCAGGGGTGCATTGGCTTGATTTTTAAGTATCAAGGGCACATGAAAAACAGACTCAGATGATTAAGTCTATCAATATAACCTTTTGTTTCTCATTTCCTTGTAGAATGGTGCAGGGTTTCAGGCACAGAAAAGAGGCAAAACTGTCCTTTGCATTTTTGGCATGTCTTCATTACCTCTAGCCTTGTTTCAGATCTTACACACATGTCCTAACCACAACCAGTAACAACCAATTACTAGTGTCTACCTCTGGATGAAAGCTGGGGAGGGCCAGTGATAGCATTTTGAAGAGGAAGGGAGAAAGTTTACTGTGTGCACCATTTCCTTGTACTTTGTGTCTTTATCTAGTGGGATCTGTGCTGTCACACACACACTACATGCAAAAAAAAACCCAAAGAAGTTGAAAGATTTAATCTTTACAGCCCCTAGAGGGCCTTCTCTAGGGGGATCTCATTAATGTTTATAAATACCTAAATGGAGATGGGAAGCAAATGGATGAGGCCAGGCTCTTCTCAGGGGTGCATAGTGATAGGAAAAGGAGCAATGGCATAAAACTTGAACATAGGGAGTTCCATACAAATGTGTGGAAGAACTTTACGGTAAGAGTGACGGACAACTGGAACAAGGTGACCAGAGAAGTTGTGGAGTCTCTTTCTATGGAGATATTCGTGACCCACCCGGACACCTTCCTGTGCAACCTATAGTAGGGAGCCTGCTTTGGCCAGGGCGCTTGGAATTGATCTCTTGAGGTCCCTTCCAACCCCTACAATTCTGTGATTCTGTGGCATTCATTCAGCAGTGCCCCTTGAGGGACATAGGAGGAGCAGGAGAAGTATGTTGGATGTTTGGGTAGCATGACAGCAGCAGTGACACTAGAAAGAATGCCCTCTCAATGCACAGCGATAGCTCCAAATATCTTAATTCCCACTGTCCCACGGGCTTTCTTCTCTGGAGGTGCAGATTTACCATCTGGTAAACAATACAGCTTGAGGCTGCAGGGTCAGAACGAAATGCTGCTGTTCTCTACTGTGACTTTCCCTGTAACACAGAACCAAGGACTTCCTGGGATTTCACCCCATTTAAACTGCAGTTCTGTTTTAAAGAAATGTCTAACTTCAAACATTTAAGAGATGCCAGCAACAGACAGCTGACAAGAACTCCTCACATTTGCTCCAGTGATTACTTGCCATCACTATGGAAAACACACAGACTGTTTCTAGTCTGGATTTGGCTTGGCTTGAATTTCTAATGCTTTCACAAGTTTATGAAAAGGAAGTGCAAGTTTAGCAAAGTTTAGCACGATCATCTTTAGGAACACTTACAGCATAAGAAAAGACTCATTCACAGCATTTGTAATCCATTTCTTTCAGAGACTGAATGTACCAGCCAGCTCTTCTCAAAGAATTCACCAATGTGGCACCCCTAGGTGGCATTTTCTACTGCTTGTTTGGGTTTATCAGTGTAGGAAAGATTCCCTTCACAAACCCGGACCTATCTACTCAAACTACAGCCTTATATATGATCATTAAGGACCGAAGCACTTTGAGTTTAATGAAGTACCCAAATTTTGTTGCATTTTTCAAAAATTAAGTCATATTCTTCTTTTTCTTCTTCTTCTTTTTTTTTTTTTCCTTCAAAGCCAACTTGTTTTAGAAATGAGTATTAAAAATGCAGCTTTGCAATTCTTTTCTCTCCCTTTCCAGCTCATGCTAGCAACTCAGGTAGCAATGAACCCAAATTGTCAGTTTCGGACAATCTTGGAAGACGGAGTAGAAGCATTTACTTGCATTCTTTAAAATATGATCGATCTAATGCTGTCACAGGAGAATTCATGTCTGATTCTGATGGCATAGATTCTGCTGAAATGAACCTACACTGTCACTCTGTGACTAAAATATATAACACAATGCAGAATAATATATTTTGATCTTAGTTTAAAGATCCCTTGATATCTCATGGAAAATTCTGAAACATGCTTGGAGATGATTTTGCTGATATATAATTTTCTATATATTTATATCTATTTCAGGTTCTTTGAAACCAATAACCCATGTACATATACCATATTCTGAGCTATGCACCCTGATACTTGGATGAATAGAGGATCAGTTTTTGAGCTGATCTGCTACTACTGCATATTTAACCAGATTTGTAATCTTTCATTGAACATATTATGAGCATACCTGCCTGGTACCTTCTTTTTGAATTTTATCTTTACTGAGGTGAGGGATGGTAAAAATAAAATAAAGATAAAAATACCTTAACTTTTCACCAAAAACTGCTCATTCAGTGAAACCCTTTCAGGGAAATACACAAATTTTTATGGCAACTTTGGCCATGTATAAAACAGAGCTAATGACTCAATACCAGAACAGAACTAACAACTCAAAAAGGATACAGCATTTCACCCAAATCAAACAGAAAAGGGGCTGTTAACAAGGTTATTATCCCCACATATGACTATGCTGATTACAGATGTATTGGATGTATATCTGAACCCAGATATCCCTCAATCTGGGAAAATATCCTTATAATCAAAGATTGGGATCACTGTTGCAGCCTGTTGCTTTCCTAAATTTCTCCTGTTGGAGCAGTTCTCTTCTGCATTATAAATAAAGAGTAGAGGGGGAGGGCAGCAATTCTATGGATCCATATGATTCATCCCCAAGAACAGGAAATAATTTTCTATAAACTAAAGTCTATATGTTACTGAAAGAGTAAGCACATAAAAGAAACTAATAGCCACACAGAAGTAGCCCTTTGTCATTTGGTAACTGGGTAAATTCATCTGAGGAATAAAATTGGAGAGAGAAATACACTTTGCAGCAGGAAACGCTCTTGGTTGGAATCTCATCTCATGCACACGGCTATATCCTGAGTATCCCATGTACTTTTCTGTCGGATTGGACACTCCACAGTTATCATTTGCAAAGCAAAACAAAAGGTTCTGATTTTCTGAAGAACAGTGCTTTTTGTTTTGTTTCCCATAAGGTACACATAAATTCTGTGTGGGATATAAACCAGCAGGAAACAAAGATAATAGCTCAAGTAGGGCAGAATATTCCTTGTTCTTAGGCCCTGTTCCTGAGTTACAAATATAATAAGAAAGGCAAACACTACTATCAACAGAAATGTCAAGATTTTTCCTAAAAAGATGCCCCAGTAATGCCTGTTTATAGGATGTAATATGACTGTGAAGTGTCTCATGGCAGCTCAGCAACCACAAGAACAGAGGAACACTTGACAAGAAGATCATGATGATGTGGCATGCATCTCAGTTTCCCAAAGCCTACATATAAGATATAAGATTGATAGAAGAACACTTCCATATTGAGCACTGAATAGGCTTCATCTTTCCTGGCATCCATACCTGGTAAGGTAGCTCATTTCCACCAGAGTCATTCCCTGCAGGTTTCCATCCACAGGAAATGCTTACCAGTAAGTTAGAAATACAATAAATGCTTTCCTGAACATTTTCAGTGGGGAGTCATTGTTGAAGCCGCCTAAGAAGGCACTAAAGCATACGAATTCTGGAGGAGAAATTATCTGGGACGAAGTTCTAAGCTGCTTCACGAAGAACAAACAGACTGACCTCTATGGATATATGCCAGAATCAATGATTAGCTACATGTCAAGTGATAAGGGTGAGAAACACTTGTAAATATATGAAAGGTAAAGAAAACATTGATGGCTAAATTTTGTAAAAGAGCTGTTTACAAAGATTTTTTTTCCCAAGTAGACTGTATTAACAACTAAAGTTGTAAGGTATGGACAACAGTAAGACCACTAAACTATGTTTATTAAAAAATAAATTAACATAACATTTGACAGAATAAGTGGCAGAAAGACTCAAAGCAGTGCAACATGGCAAGGCTAACAGGTACAGCTATATGCAGCGATGACATGACGAGAGAGTAAACATCTTCCTTAGCAACTTGTTTGTGCAATTGACCAAATGAACAGGGAGAAGTACTGAAAAGGAAAGTGGTACAAAAAAATTTAAGCAAGAATAAAGAAGTATAAAGATAAAATCTCCTTGTAGAAAAATGTTAAGGTACAGCTTGAACCAGAGATTGAGCACCTGGTAGGAAGGCAAGGCCAATCCAGGGGAGCTCAGCTGTATGCAATGTACGTGAGTGACCAGAAGGGGTGGAGCCAGGACTCATCCGTTTGCAGACCTCATTTAAGTTTGACAGTGGAGGTAAGGGTATCTTTTGTTGGAGGTTCTTGCATATCTGGGGGTCTTCTGAAGGTAAGCAGCTTCTTTTCCTCATTTTTGTGTCTGCTCTGTTTGGGCCCATTCTTATTTGTTGTAGCCAAAGACTTTGCTTCCTTGCTGTTATTGCAGTACTTTCCATCCCATTATGGCATTACACTCCTAAAACATCCTTGAATATATTCATAANCACTGTTGCAGCCTGTTGCTTTCCTAAATTTCTCCTGTTGGAGCAGTTCTCTTCTGCATTATAAATAAAGAGTAGAGGGGGAGGGCAGCAATTCTATGGATCCATATGATTCATCCCCAAGAACAGGAAATAATTTTCTATAAACTAAAGTCTATATGTTACTGAAAGAGTAAGCACATAAAAGAAACTAATAGCCACACAGAAGTAGCCCTTTGTCATTTGGTAACTGGGTAAATTCATCTGAGGAATAAAATTGGAGAGAGAAATACACTTTGCAGCAGGAAATGCTCTTGGTTGGAATCTCATCTCATGCACATGGCTATATCCTGAGTATCCCATGTACTTTTCTGTCGGATTGGACACTCCACAGTTATCATTTGCAAAGCAAAACAAAAGGTTCTGATTTTCTGAAGAACAGTGCTTTTTGTTTTGTTTCCCATAAGGTACACATAAATTCTGTGTGGGATATAAACCAGCAGGAAACAAAGATAATAGCTCAAGTAGGGCAGAATATTCCTTGTTCTTAGGCCCTGTTCCTGAGTTACAAATATAATAAGAAAGGCAAACACTACTATCAACAGAAATGTCAAGATTTTTCCTAAAAAGATGCCCCAGTAATGCCTGTTTATAGGATGTAATATGACTGTGAAGTGTCTCATGGCAGCTCAGCAACCACAAGAACAGAGGAACACTTGACAAGAAGATCATGATGATGTGGCATGCATCTCAGTTTCCCAAAGCCTACATATAAGATATAAGATTGATAGAAGAACACTTCCATATTGAGCACTGAATAGGCTTCATCTTTCCTGGCATCCATACCTGGTAAGGTAGCTCATTTCCACCAGAATCATTCCCTGCAGGTTTCCATCCACAGGAAATGCTTACCAGTAAGTTAGAAATACAATAAATGCTTTCCTGAACATTTTCAGTGGGGAGTCATTGTTGAAGCCGCCTAAGAAGGCACTAAAGCATACGAATTCTGGAGGAGAAATTATCTGGGACGAAGTTCTAAGCTGCTTCACGAAGAACAAACAGACTGACCTCTATGGATATATGCCAGAATCAATGATTAGCTACATGTCAAGTGATAAGGGTGAGAAACACTTGTAAATATATGAAAGGTAAAGAAAACATTGATGGCTAAATTTTGTAAAAGAGCTGTTTACAAAGATTTTTTTTCCCAAGTAGACTGTATTAACAACTAAAGTTGTAAGGTATGGACAACAGTAAGACCACTAAACTATGTTTATTAAAAAATAAATTAACATAACATTTGACAGAATAAGTGGCAGAAAGACTCAAAGCAGTGCAACATGGCAAGGCTAACAGGTACAGCTATATGCAGCGATGACATGACGAGAGAGTAAACATCTTCCTTAGCAACTTGTTTGTGCAATTGACCAAATGAACAGGGAGAAGTACTGAAAAGGAAAGTGGTACAAAAAAATTTAAGCAAGAATAAAGAAGTATAAAGATAAAATCTCCTTGTAGCAAAAATGTTAAGGTACAGCTTGAACCAGAGATTGAGCACCTGGTAGGAAGGCAAGGCCAATCCAGGGGAGCTCAGCGGTATGCAATGTACGTGAGTGACCAGAAGGGGTGGAGCCAGGACTCATCCGTTTGCAGACCTCATTTAAGTTTGACAGTGGAGGTAAGGGTATCTTTTGTTGGAGGTTCTTGCATATCTGGGGGTCTTCTGAAGGTAAGCAGCTTCTTTTCCTCATTTTTGTGTCTGCTCTGTTTGGGCCCATTCTTATTTGTTGTAGCCAAAGACTTTGCTTCCTTGCTGTTATTGCAGTACTTTCCATCCCATTATGGCATTACACTCCTAAAACATCCTTGAATATATTCATAAAGGGATTGTATATCTTAAAGACTTCTCTTGAAATGAAGGAGAAGAAAAATGAGAGTACATAGTATTTTTTTTCAGCAGCATTATCTAACGTCTGAAGTTATCTTTTATTATAGAAAATTTTTGACACACTGTTGTCATTTTTAATAGATTTTTTTTCTCTAAAAAACCATGGGTTTGAGTCATATGTGAACATTACGGTTTGCTGTTACTCTATCAGCTTATTAGCACTTCACAATACCATTTAATCAAGGATATTTTCTGCCCCGATTAAATAAATGTCACAATCTATTATCTTTTATGGAACAGAAATTCTGATCTTCCCTTTATGCTCTTTCCTTTATTTGAGAGAAAGTTAAAATGTGATTTAAATGAAGGCAAGAGACAGGAATAGTGAAAATGCTCTGTGCAGAAGAATCTTTAAACCATCAAAGATAATTTCCAGTGTTTGGATGCTGAAGTTTGCAAAGCCTGAATATTAAATAAAATGTTATGAATGGTGAGAGTAAGTAAAGATTGGAGCAGAATGTGAAGAAGAGGGCAATACATTGCTTTGTTATCTATCCAACCTTGGTAAACAAAGATCCTATGCTTTATTAAAATGCGTACTCTATTGCAATTGAGCAACCACACAGCAGACCTTACATCCGAGCATTAGTCATGTGATTGAAACAGTGATGTCTGCACTACACAGGGCTTAATGATCTCTCCAAAAGAACAATTGCCCTGCTTTCTCTGGCTCTGAGCAATGTGTTGGTGGAGAAACTTTGACTTCTGTTTGCTTACACTGCTGAAGTTTTGTTCCTGACTCAAAGCTGCTTTGTGCCATGGTTCTGCATAGCTCAGATCTTTGGCTTTCAAATAGGAAGAGAAAGGTGACAAAGCTCAATGAGTGTATAAGTCTCAGCAGCACCTTGAGTCCAGGAGAGGTTCAGGTTGGGTATTTGGAAAATCATCTCAAAAAGCCTTGTTGTGCACTGGAACGCACTGCCTGGGGAAGTGGTGGAGTTACCATACCTGGAGATGTTCAAGAACCATGGATATAAGGCACTGAGGGACATGGTTAGTGGGCAGTACTGGTGGTAGGTGGACAGTTGGACTAGATGATCTTAAAGGTCTTTTCCAACCTTAATGATTCTGGGATTAACAACAAATTTACAGGATGGTAAAGGATCTGTAATTTGGACAGGACTCACAAAACTTTTCCATCAGGGATGATCCTGTCCACTCAGCTCAACAGCTTCTCAGGAAACTCATTCACCTGGTTAATCTTAATTGGGGAATCAGTGTATTACTGCATGGGTGTCCAATCTTTTGGCTTACCTGGGTAAAATTTCACAAATGTACATACTGAGGAAAAGCAATGCCATGAATAAGTCATGACTACGAAGTGAGAGAAATTTCTCTCTTGTAAGATGTGATCATATTTTAAATTGCAGCTCAGTGCATTCAATTTGAGAATGCCCTGGTTTCAGCCCAGAAGGGATTCATAGTGCACCGATGTTCACTTGGTGCTGAGTGATGGATGCTGCTGTGGGGGCTGTACATACTGTGCTGGGCCAGTGTGGCTCATGGGTGCAGATTGGACTTGCCTGCATTACTACTTCCCTTGAAGGCAGGAATTTCAGCATGTTATCCCCAAGGTTCAGAGCTTACTAAGGTTACCTTGGTACCCAACAGCATGTTGTACTGCAGCTTCTCATTTACAGATTTGTAATACCTGCCCAGATCTTGCTCTCGGGGAAGCGAGAAATTAAATTCTTGGCCTTGAAATGAGAACTGACTTCTGTGTCTGGGTCAAGCATGTTCATACCTGATGCAGCCCTAGAGAATGCTCCGTAGCCAGGCAGACAGGACTGAGAAGATATTATTAGCTTTTCGGCTTACTTACATTCTTCTCCCTAAGTTCAGGGCAGTTATTACCTTGGCCTAGACAGCCAAGGCTTCATCAGCTCACCAGCTGTGTTTGGAAGCAGTGTCAAAATTGCCTTTTACAATTTCTTGATGAGAAAGAACAAGAGTCCCAAGCCACTGGTCAGCGATGCAGAAAAAGCATTGGGTTTATCAGCAAATGTGTTCATGATGACTGCTGCAAGACAGCCATCCATCTTCAATCTGTCTTTTAGGGCTAGAGGTTTCATTACCTAACTGGCACCTGTTTAAGGAGCTGGACTCTACACTCCTGAATGAGATTAAAATAATAAATGACTAATTAACAGCATCAACACCAATTACATATTCACATTATTGGAGGAGCTAATGCATGAATAACCTCAGTACAGTGGATTAATAAGTAATAGTATTTCTTAGGTATCCAGAGGAAAAGGTGAGATGAACTGGACTGTTATGTCTGCATCTGAAGTAAAAAAAAAAAAAAAAAAAAAATNAAAAAAAAAAAAAAAAAAATTCCAGATGAAGAACTGTAAGATTAAGTTTCCAATAGTTTGAAAATCTGTTTCAAAATTTTTTTTTCAGGGGACTTGATGGAAGGGTCTATAGTTCCAGTTCATTAGCTAGCAGTCTGAGGCCTACTCTCCTAGCTTGGGGGTTTGGTTAGACTGAAAAGATTACCAAGAGTAGTAGAACATTCTGCATCTCAAACTGGTGTGGAAACAAGATTTGATGCCTATTTCTCAGAGATCTGCCCTAACTCAAACAGAAGTTGGGATGCAACACACAAAGAAGGAATTATTGGGAGGAATTCTCTGTCCTATCTTAGGAAGAAGCTAAAATTGAGTATTATAAACAGCCCTGTTGGAACTTAAATTATGGCTTTCTCATCCTTGTCTTCTGCTGTAGGGTACCTGAACATGTGAGTACCCAAGGGAGAGCATACAGGATATGACCCTTTACCAGCTTTTGGGTGTCTGGTGAGACCCAAAGTTCCAGTCTTCAGCCAGGAAAGCATTAAACTTCCTCAACAGGATTGCATTCACAACCAGTCCTGGCCATTACTCCCATTTGTGGCTGCATGCAATAGCACAATGCACTGGAGGAAGGAGAAAAATATTGATACTTTTTCCCTTTGCAAGCATCCTGGAGGGCTTTTGCCTCAAAGCTTAATGTCTCAAATGCTCACATAACCAGCACAAAGGGTGGTCACTGAACTCCAGGCCTACACTGGAAGGGATGACGGAAGCACACCTTCAGTACTAGAAGTACAAGGTCAAACCAAGAAGCTACATAGGAGAGAATAAATGGAAATTAGCTTGTCACACCAAGAAAAAGGAGAAGGTGTTCTGTTTGATACCATGGCATCCTAAGAAAGCACCTCTGGCCTTCTCTGGGAAGAACCCTTGTGCCAAGTAATCATTTCCAGTCTGGTACATCATTAGCATAAACTACCCCCAACTCTTACCCGTGCCTTTAACATCTGCTTTGGAGCTTCACAGAACCTCAAGCTGGCCACAAGACAGTAGTTTGTACTTGTGACCAGAAAGGTCTGTGGTGTCCTGGGCTGCATTAGGCAGAGCATTGCCAGCAGGTTGAGAGAGTTATCCTTTCACTCTGATCTGCTGAGGCCACATTTGGAGTTCTCGGTCCTGTTCTGAGAGACCTGGAGATGCTGGAGCGATTTCCAAGTAATTCAGAATTCCTCCTGGGGCTTACAAAAGAATAAGCTTCAAAAGTATCACTGGTTTCCAGGAGCTTCCTAATGTGTACTTAGTTTGGAAAAAATTATGTTGCCACGTAACTTTTGATTTCAAGATGGGCAAGGAGAAGGATCATTTAAAAAAGAAAACTTCAAATAGATGGAGAAGAGGTCTCATGCATTTGCAAGGATAAGTCAAGAAAATGTTCTAAGCTAAAAATTTGGAGCAATGGAGATGGGAAACCAAAGCAATACTTCCATTTCTCTATTAGGCACATTCCTCCTAAGAAATAGGTAGGAGTACAGAGTGTACAGTTACCGTTCAGTTTATATGTTACCTTGAACAAATTTTTATGAAGCTTGACTTTGACTTAGATGTGTTTAAATCAGATGCCAGACAGAAATGCTTGAGAATAGTCACAAAGCACATGTCCACAAGATCTGATTCAAGGTGGAGAATCTGTTTTGTACATGTCTGTCCATGGGCTTGGTCTGCAATAGAGAAAGGGTGATAAAACCAGGGTGTCAAGTGGAATGCAGCATATTTGGAGCCACAATCTATGAACATGCTGAGCAATTATTTGGATCCTGGCAGATTTAAGTGGGTTTGACTTAAAACAGGAATTTATGAGTATATACCTGAAGTGAACTTGAGAATCTGACAGCTGTGTTTCCAGCAGGTATCTTCAGTATCTACTCTATCCATGTGGTGTGGAGGAATCTAGGTCCACACTGAGGCTTTTCCGTCAGATAAATCCCATGGTGCTTGACTGATGCCTACACAGGGATCTTGGATGGCCACCAGCTTGATCCAAAGAGAGAGCTTGAGCTGGCACTGCAACTTGGACATTATCTTCTTAGTGGTACTTTCTGTTCAAAATACCCATATAAGTGAGGTAAGACCTGGAAACACAACTGTGAAGAGGAATCTAATAGAAGTGTGATAAGTAATGTAGCCTGTACAAGAATCTTACCCCACTCGAGTCAGTTTTACAGTTAGTGGAGTTGTGCCTTAGCATTAAATGCTTGGCATGAGCAATGTTTTCACACTGACTGGAGAAAGGCATCTTTCCTAACCTATCCAAACAGCACACTGTAGTTAAGCTTTCATAACACAAAATAGAGGAATATTTTTAAACTATAGAAATGACAATCTCACACAGAAACATTCTTTCTTAATACCAGTATTCCTTCTTCAAAAGCAGCTCTGTTAACACTTCCTTGCTTCGTGTAACCTTGACAAAATTCTTGAGACAATACCTCAGGGGAAATCTGAGTTAAATAAGGAAGTCACATACCAGTTTATTTCAACTTTAATGAGACTTCCACAGGCAACTCTTCTTACAGAGGAAACTTTTCAGTTCAGTTATCCTAAGTGGAGGTTTTCCTGTTAGGAGTTTGAGCTAAATACAAGGTGGCTGTATGAGAAAGTTTAGATTCAACATTTTTTCCTGTGACAAAGAAGGGAGATTACAACCGCACAAAGAAGGCTCACGAGAGCTCAGTGGAGGCTGAATGACAGGCACTGCACTGTCAGCTCAAACTGAAAAAATAACTCTGGTTCTTTTGTTGTTTCATTTATTTGAGGATCTAGGTGCCAGTCTGGTCCCCTCTTGAAGACATTCCACTTTCTGACCAAACTTTGGGCAGAAGAGGCAAAGGGACTGATCCTCTGAGCTGGGCAGAGCATCTACCTGCAAAACAATACATCTGTGCTCCTGGCCCTGCTGGGTATTCTGTGGCAAGTTAAAAAGCAGAGGGGCTCTATAACACCACTATCTGTAGGGTGAGTTCATGGTGCAGCTGGATGCAGCACTGGATCTTGCTGAGGATACTGAGACAAGGTTATGCATTCTGGTTGCAACTGTCCAAGGGAGATGTTGGTAGCCACAGCAAGACCTATTGCTTATACAGGTAGAGGATGTTCCTTAAAAGGGGTATGCTCTGCACAGTCCCCTGATATGGGTCAAGTTATTTTATTCACATTATATCCTTTGACAAAAAAAAAAAAAAAGTGTGCTATATATTGGGACCAATACTGTTGCTGCTTCTTGTTTCCAGTGCAGCTAAGAATGATCTAAAAATAGAAAACAGACAAAGATCCAAAACTCAGCAGCAGCCTGCGTCATTGCTATATATCTTCAAACTACAGTAATATGAGATGATAAATAAAAAATAGAGAAAAGACCTCCAGGCCATAAGAAGAGAGAAAGGGAAGAAGTTTCCAAGGAGAAAAAAGCCACCTCTCAAATGTTACAATTTTAGATGAAAAGCAACCTAACATTAAGATTAGCATTTTATTTATTCCAAGTCATGGAGAAATACCCCAGGTATGTAAAGAAAAAGTACTGTGGCCAACAAAATCTACTGTCTAAAGAAGCTTATGTAATTGCTCAGAGCCTCGTACCACCATAAGCCTTTGGACCAGAGATCCCACAACCCAATGCCAACAGCAAACCCAAATTTAGAAGGCAGTTAAGTCCAGGGCAGTGAAAGTCTCATAAGAGGTTTCAGTAGGGAATTACCCTCACTAGAAAATCACACATTGGTTCAGTGATGCTTGGACTCTGGGTGTGGTGCAAAAGTGTGTCTCCACAGCAGTCCTTGCTGTTTATCACAGCTGGGCAGTCAAAAGGCTTGCTTTTTTATCAAGAACAAATTGATTTCTAATCTCCCTTTTTATGCTAACCTAACTGCTTGAAAAAATGAGCACTTTTTAATTGGCCAAATATTTATTTAATGACAGGGGGCAGGCAGGGAGTTGTATTCCCCACCAGTCACAACTGTCTTTCTGAACACAATCTATGGTGCCATGAGCACAATTCTTATTGCCTTCATCCTTGTGTGGAACTGAGAAACCTTGCTGCATGGGGGCAAATCTCTCTTTGTTCTGCAATATGAGTGCTAAATTTAAACATCATTAAAATTACATCACAGAGCCCAGAGCTCACTAAATAAAACTGATTAGATTGCATCCCATTTCAGCTGCTGCAGCTGAAAGATAGTTTTTACTTATTCACCTGCTTTTTAATAGCATCTTGCACTTAAACTCTTCAGAAAAGAGGTTTAGGAAATATAAAGACTCTGATGAGAGGTAATTTATTCTTTTCTTTCCCCAGCATTTTACACTTAATGTTAAGAATGTAATTCTTTTTTGTGTGTGTTAAAGCTATGGATGGCAGATTTGTGCTGTTTCAGGCAATTGAAATATGAGCGGTTTTGTTTGCTCAGATTTATCAAATCCTGTAAATTAAAATTTCTTCTCAATCCTCACTGGTGTTGCCAGGCTGCGACTAGATAGCCAGAAATCTTTTGTTGCTGGAAACAGATCAGTGAAATTCTGTTGTCCAGGCTGAAATAAATGCAAAACCAGAATTAGTGGCAACCACCACTGGAAGACAGAAACATCTTATAAAATATTTTTGGGGGAATTAGACAAAAGCAAACAAATCAAGGCATTTCACGCAGTTATTTCCTCAATACCTTCAGTGGTTATAGTGAAGGTTCTAGTGAAGCACCTAGTTGATTGTTGTTGCAGTTTTGTGCAAAAGGCAACACACTGTGTCTTCTTGAATCACTTTGCACACGCATGATCTTGCTTATCATCAAATGAAACACAGGCAAGAGAGCAGTTTTCCTAAATGACCTAAGAGCAAAAGACTCACTAATTTTCCACATAACGACTGTCATCCAGGATACTGAACGTCTTTTGAAAGTCATACAGCCTATGTCTCTATTTTTACACAATGGGACTTTCAGCCATACGGACTCTTTGATATCAGCGTGAAGTCTCAGAAGAAAGCAGCCCGCTCTGTTTGTCAGTGACCAGTTCTAAGGCTTCTGTTAAGCTTTTAAATGGAATTACTGAGGTTTTCAAAAGTTACCACAGATTTGTCACCAAAAGTTAAGCTCATACTTCTCACTGATAGCACTTTGTGTATGATATAAAAGCAGAGCAAAATGAAAACTCAAAGGGCAACTATCCCCACAGACACCATAGCACTGAGAAGCACAGCATGAATAAAGCAGTAAGGTGCAGCTACAATTAAGTAGTGAAGAGATGTAGTTTTCCCCCTTGCTTTGTTTTGTAATCCATAACTGAGATGCATGCGCAGAGGTAGATAGCTTTCTGTTGCTCTCCACATCAACAGCCAACACACAACAATGTTAAACCAAGCAGAGTGCCACCTTTCAGACTGCATCACCTTGACTTGGCTGAGTGCAGCAGTAGTTTCTTGTTTTAGTACCTTTTTTAGGCCTTGTCTCTCTGAAACATACCAAAATGAGAAAGGAAAACAAAGATGCCTGAAATAACTTAATTGGTTTGTCTTACACAAAAGAAAATAAAACCGATGAGTACTTGGGTGTCTTCCATGAGGCACAGAATCTGGTTTTTATGAATCCTCAGATAACCTCAGGCACAGCATGATGCACAGGTACAAGCATTGTTTGTTTTGCTCATGCTCCAATTTGCCAGGTACAAGCCAGAGGCAGCAACAAGCTCATAGTGGCTGCAGTAGTATGCCTAAACTCTTCAGATCTGGATTTAGAAGTCAGCACTCCCATGGAGACATGCCTTACATATGCATTTACCAGAATGCTTTCAAGATTCAGATGTTTATTCTCATGATAACATATAGCTGCCCATATGAAATGGTAGCATGTTAGAGTATCCTTTCTACTGATTTCTTATGTTCCCTTATCTGTCTCTCTGTCTTTTTATCTATATGACAACTAAGTTCAGAGAAATGTCTGAGTTTCTACAAGTTCTTCTTTATCAGTACTAGCACTACTTTACTGAGAGAGGATCCATGTGAAATGTAAAGATAAAACTAAAATCAGAAGTTTTTATTAAATATGTCACCTCCAGCATCACTTACTCAAACAGAACCTAGGAATAGCATTACTGTAAGACCAGGAAGTGGAATATATACAAAACAAACAAGGCATCAACAGTGAGAGAGGACAAGGTGTTGCCTAACAGATCACTGAAAGCCCAGTATCAATACATTTGAATGCTTGGCAGGGGAACAGGGGGAGGTTCTGCATTAACTAGATGTGGTCCCATTTTGATCTCCACATAAGAAAGTCACGTGTCTAACTTGAAAGGTGAAATCTTACATGAAGATGCTTTACTGAAGACGTGTTATGATTCTGATTATAAATTCTCCAGACTCTCCTGGGGCCAGTTTACAAAGGTTTTATGTGCAAATCTAATGCTGAGCAATGAAAACATGATGTTCTTTAATATACAAGAAAACCTGGTCCAGAATACTGTGATCAGATGACTTCAGCAGCACCAAAGACAAAAAAATATTTTGAGTTTGGAGTGAGCAGCTCTTAGAGACATCTTAAGAAAAATCACATTCTGTGGCTACACTGCAGCACACAGCTTGTTTCTGAAGTGCATCAAAACCTTTTCCAGCAGACACTGAAGAAGAGAAAATGTCTTTCTTATTTTTAAAGAGGGAAGAAAAGCAAAGGTGTGTGCTTTCCTTGAAACATTTCAAATTTTAAGAGAAAATGGAAAATGGAAACACTTGTTCTGAGTTCTTAGATTTCAGCCCCCCCTCCCACCCCAAAAAAAAAAAATGACATGGTAGTGATATTGCACTGAGTTCCCACGTGCTCTCTTCATCTCTTTGGTTTGGGTTTCATGTGGGAAGCAAAGAAAAAGGATTTAGGAGGCTCAAGGAATTGGGAAGAGAGGGGTGAATCTGTAAACGTGGGAGGAGAATGGATGCACAAGGCATCGATCTGGAGTTCACAAATTTCATCAGCAATTTTAACCAAACCAGGGAAGAAATGGAGAAAGAATGAAGGGTATAGTTGTTGGGTTTTTTTGGACAGGAAGAAGAAAATTACTTAAAGTTGACAGTTTCTAGTTTTATTGGCAGAAAAGTAAAAAACCTCCTGTGGGGAACCCTTCCACCCCCTCTCTGATCTCTGACCACAGTTGTTTGACCAGATTTGCTGGGTACTGGCATGCCGGCACAGTATTTCTTTTTAGGGAAACGGAGGAAAATGTAGTCTGTCATATCTTAGGGATCTGGGTTAGAGATAAGAGACAGATGACAAGGGTGATTGGGCACGGTGTTGGCAGGGTGTCAAGGGGAGCTGAGAGGGGGTGGGAACCATCTGTCTGGTGAAGGTTGCTGAGATGGAGGTAAAGAAGGTAGCAGAAAGAGAACAAGTTTATATGGCATTTCAGAAAGACTTTCGGTTTAGTATGAGAGTAGGACAAATATGGATCCTTTTCTAATCCACACAGAAGGTAGTTATTAATGATGCTCAGTATGAATTTACTTTTACTGAACAAAAAATTGGGTGAACTCACCCTCAGAAAGTTGGTATTGGTTTGCTGTATAAGACTCTGGCAATACTGAATAAAACTGAAGTGAACTGAATTTTAGCTCTGAAAAGAAAAAATAACCTTAAAGTAGATATCTCTAGGTATACCTACCAGATGGTCTATTTGTAGGAATCATGGAATCACAGAAATATTAAGGTCAGAAAAGACCTCTGAGATCATCAAGTCAATGCACCCCCACCATGCTCACTGATGATGTCATTCAGTGCCACATCTCAATAGTTCTTCAACATCCCCAGGAACAGTGACTCCCCCCCCTCCCTGGGCAGCCTGTGCAAACACATTACCACTCTTCCTGATAAGAAATCTTACCTAATATTCAACTTGAACCTTCCCATGATAATCAAAGACTAATTCCCAGGTTTAAGTTGTTCCTTACCTGAATGAAGTTGTCCCTTACCTGAATGCATCATTCAACCCAGTATAAGCAGTATCAGAGATAAAAGTACTAAATGTGTAGGTATCTATAGCCCTAGATGGGACGGTTAGTAGGAATCAGTTCTTTGCAAGTTTCTGGCTTTATAGTGTAGTAGGTATGCTCATGAAAAGGGTAGAAGTTTGTAATTTCCTGCTGTTCTCAGACTTTGCTGCAATGCTCATGCTGTCTTTCTCCTCTTATGACCTAAGTCCTGGAAATGTCCTTCATTTCCACTGGGCATGAAACAATCTCCCTCCCTCTAGATCTGGTACCCAAAACAGATTCCCTGTTCAGAGGGACATAGCATACAGACCAAACCACTCCCCAGAATTCTGCCCTTCGCGTGCTCAGAAATACATCAGTCTGGACATAGCAATTCTGTTTCATGTTGACCTCAGGCTCTATCCATACACAAACTCCCAGGCAGAAATATGCATTCATAAGCCAAGCAATAGTTATGGACATATCTACTGTCCTGACATTTCACTAAGCCACTGAGAGGGCATCTGGACTTGTGCAGGGAGCTACTGGTAAAGACAGCCTCATTGGGGAAATTTTCTGAATGGAAGAGTAGTTACAGAAATACAGGCTTGCTTATTCATTCTCTCCAGACAAGGATGGGAGAGGGTTGAGGTTCAACACTGAGTTCACCTGGTTCACAGCCAGCCTCCTGCCTTCAGAGATCTCTGACTTGAGCAGGGCACAGATCTGGTCTCCTGCAAGCCCAGTCATAGTCCTAACAACCGTTCGTGGAGTCTTGGTCCTTTCTTTCCTTTCTGATTCTCAACAGAGCATTTCATTATAAATAATACATCTTTGTAGTGTGTTGCAATTTTGAAGGCAATACCATTTAACTAAGAACATTCAAAATTAACTCTATTTGTGAACTTAAAATCAGCATAACACTCCAGATGATGCTGAAATCTTACTGAGGCCAGACTAATGAGTACAGCCTAAGCTGTAATTACCTTATGTGTTTGCATTAAAAAAATAGACTAAGGGTGATCTTACATACCTGGTATCTCATTTCTCCTATTTCTGAAATCTGTAAAAGGTTTCCCCATTTGGCATTCAGGCTCCCTTGTTCAATGGAGAATGTTCCCATTACAGGACCCAGGGGATGTAAGAGTGCAGGTACATCTGCAAGTGACAGGAGTGCTGCAAAATAGTTCAGAAAAATCACTCCATCAATGCTTACAGAAATGAACATTTCTGCTAGCATAAGGGCAACCAATTAAAAAGGAAAGATTAAATTTGTCAGGTAATTTGCTCTCAATGACTAATTCAACAAAGTCCAAACAATTCCATTATTTAGTCTTCCAGTATTGTACTAAACTGCACCTCTTTCCCCCATCTCCCAAGAAACTGTGAAAAAAAAAAAAAAGAAGCTGAAATATTAATTTTTTAGCATTAGACAGCCTGACCTTGCTCTCCATTAAGCAGTGTTTCCATAGCTTCCATGTAATTTGTCATGGACGAGTTCACCTTCATACTGAGCAAACTCATATTACCAGGCTTGCATGGGAAATAAAATCTGAATTGCCGCAATTTAATGAAAATATAAAACCCAAAGAGAAGCTGTAAAATAAAACCAAACCAACAAACATTCATATTTTCTGCAGAGCATCAAATGTCCACTACATTTTTAGGCCTGCCTCTGTGAACTTGCAGAGTTTTCCAGAGAAAAGAAAATGAGGAGAGGAATGGAGAGGAAGAGAGGAGAAGAGAGAGAGGAGAAAGGGAGAAAAGGGAAGAGAAGGAAAGGGAAGGGGACTCTACAATATCCTTAGCATTTCTAAGGATGCAAGTAGCAGAAAGACCCTAAGACCAAAGCCCAGATCTGCTGCAATTAACAGGATTTGGGCTATTGATTTCAAAGGATCATAAAGCTTCATAGCAACTTGTTAGAATTTCATTTCAGACCTTTAATTAAAGGCTTAGTTCCAGAGGTCCCATTGCTCAAGGCGGACGTTCAAAGCTGCTGCTCACATAAGGATTTATGTTTTAGTTCTCTTTTCTACTGCAGTAAAGGCAAAAGCTCTCCTGAAGAACACACACAGGCAGATCAGAAGGATCTGACATCCCCATGCACTGAAGTGCAGCAGATAGTTGGAGAAAACTGACACAGAAACTCAGTGAATGAAAAAGCCACAGCACCATGGATTTGCTCAGGTGAGGCACTGTGTGCTGAGCATTTGCTGCAGTTCAGTTTATGCTGGGAAAGTAAATAGATCTGATAAGCTCTGGTATGCTGCACATGCCAGCATCAGCTGGCAGCAAACTAGAGGTGACACAGGAGGATTAGAGAGTGGCTTTGGGGTATTTTTTTTTCCCCCTCAGCTAAGTGCACATGAAAGATGCTGGCAAGCAAGATAAAATGTTAACTCCCAAAACTTTCCACTCTCTTGGTAGCCAGAAAGAATTAATAGAGCTTTCAGAAGAGGTTTTCTAAATTGGCCAAAGGATTTTGCTGTGGAAAAGTAACCAAGAAAAGCTTTTTATACAAAATGAAACAGCTCTTCCTGGATGCCACAGTCCACAGTTAAAGAGAGCACTTGGGGCTTTCCCCCTTATATTTACTGAAGGAGAACAATTCATGGTGGAACAGAAAAGCACGAGCAGAAAAGTTGCTATGCAATCCCTTTCACATATATGTATGTGTTCTTCCCTTATCTCCATGTATGAAACATGAATGGTCTTGCTTGAGCAACCTGGCTGAAGGTCCCCAGAAGCAGTTAGCACATCTGAATCCCAAAATTAGGAGTTTCAAAAAAAAGATTGATTCCTATTTGTAAAGATAGTAGGAGAATACACTCTGCCTCCTTTTCTTGATGTAGAATCATAGAATATTCTGAGTCAAAAAGGATCCATAAAGATTATTGAGTCCAACACCTACTGGTAGTGGGTTTAAAGGATAAAAGTTTACTACAATTTTCAAGCTAACCTTCAAGCTAGATAAAAACAGCAGTAAATTTCATTAAGCTAGTGGGAAAGAAAGAATTTCAGCATTTGGATTGTTCATCCAACAATGTGAATGCCTTCATACCATGGACTTCAAAAGAGCACTGTCACTTTAATCAAAGACTGGCACAGAGCAAAATGCTGCAAGTCCCCAAGGTGGGTGCTCAGTTGGAACTGCCCTGCTGGGGACTCAACACCATTTAGAAAAGTAATAATCAAGAAATTGCTATTGCAGTGTTTGGGAAAGAATAGGCACAACTGTTTTCTTCTCTCAATCCTGTTCACCTGTAGGGGCAAGCAGTAACTAATTTTCTGCTGTCCTTGAAAAATCAATGCTTCATATGCTAATCAACAGGCAAAAGCCATCACAACAACAGGATTATCAGCACACTTGGAAGCCATCATTAAAAAAAAGAGCTTTGAAGAGCTAAGTTTATACAAATAGAATTAAGACAATAGCCCCACCTTTATCACCAGTTTTGATATCATAAAGTTAGATTGGTGAAATAAATCTGCTGTATGAGTGTGTGCATGTGCATGCCTCTCTGACTTCACTGTTGTTATAGGTACAGCATGCTGTGGAGGGGAAATGATTGATATCAGTGATGGTAACTCAATTCTAAATCAGCACTGAGTCATCAGTCTTCTGGCACTCTTAAAAAAAGCCTGAATTATGTTCTATTGATGTTCTGTGGAGTTTCTCCTTTCTGATGTTATGTATTATTGCTGCAGCTTCTCCTGAAATTGCAAAGATTTTCGTTATTTACAAAGTGAATTATGGCCTCATATCTTTTGCCTTACTGCTTCCCCAATTGCTTAGCAACAAGTCTCCAGAAAGAAATACAAATAATCAAACAAAACGAAACAACCCCAACAGAGTATTCCTTCTTTCATGTCATGCATCATCTGCATCTGGGGTGCAACATCAGCATCAGCCAGCTTAATACTAAGGGTACATTTGGTCTGTTCTGTCAATCCCAATGTAGGGATTATTTATCCATCTGTAGGGTCTATTTATGTCAATATTTAAATACTGCCTCTCTGCTTCGATGACTGTTCTAGTCCTAGGACTACAGCTTTATAAACACCACCATCCACATTCAACACGTTTGAAGACTGCTACTGGCTTCCATCTTTTCCTTTTCAATTGTTATCAGCTCAGTTCAGAACTTGAGGTAGGTCAGGCTTGTGTAGGATGGAAAAAAACAGTTACAGATCCAGCTAGTGAGTATGTGCAACACTGGAAGCAGAATCCTATGGTTTTCAAAACCATATCTTCAAAGCAAGCATTAATACTGTTATTTTAGAGTTTTTTAAAGCAGCCACAGTGACAACAGCCCACCTTGAAATAACTACCTGTTTGTACCTTGACAGCCACCTCTCCCTTCTTTGGCTTAGAAAGTAGAGTTAAATGATTGACTCCAATACCCTGAACTGACAATCTTTATGTGTTAGAATGAACATTAACAGGTATAAAACTCTTCTGTGTAGGTATTCCATGCTCCCAAAGGTAACTGAATGAGGCAAGATCTACTGAGTGATGACCATGAACAAGAAGTACTGGGAGCAATCAGATTTAAAAAATAAAAAAAAAATCCCAATAGCATGAGAAAATAAATTACTGCTACTCATAATAACACAAAAGGTCACACTGGAACACAAGGAGGTGCAAGACCTAAGACAACAAGGGGTAAGCACTGCATTACCTAACACAATTTTCTGTCTTTAATTTTAATGAACATCAAGCTGTTATGTCCAATGGAATGCATTCCCAAACGGGAAGGTTAAATAGGTTTACAGAGTTATATTGGTTTTAGAGTGCACTGAGTCAGATGACTCCCAGCATAAGCTAGTGCAGCTCAGTCAGCCTTTAGTATAATTCAGGAGATGCACAATAAAAGTACAATAAACATGCAGTGTGTGCTCCCATGCCAGAACACCTGTACATTATTTTAATATTGTAGGTTGCAAGTAAGGTGAATCTTTGGAATCCTACCAAATAGGGCACTCCCTTCTCTCCAGGGAGTCAGACCATGAGAATTTATTGACTTTTCTAACAACTAATTCACTACTTTGGGGCAAAATTAGTCAACTTTCTAATAACAGTGGGTAAGCATCACAGATAAGTGTACTTGACATAAGTGTTATTTTGTTATCAACTATTTTAAGGCTATTTTAGGCAACTGGCTACTGCAGAAAAGTGACTAAAAGAAGACTGAGAAGAAAGGGAAGAAAAAGAGGTAGAAAGAGAGACAGAGAGATTTAGAGGTAGATGTATTTCACCACTCCTGGATCCAGTGCTATCTTGAGTCTGGAGTCTTGATCTATGGCTGGTGGGTAGACAAATGTGAATGTGTGTGCTCATCTATACGTAGCCCATTTGGTTCAAGACTGCCCCACTTGTGTCCAGAAGATATGGAAGTTTTTCAACAGGGTCTCTTGTAGTCATGCATCCTCTTTTTCTGAAGTTTATCAGCCATGAGGCGACATGAGAGAAAGTGAAGATAAACAGCCCACACAATCTGGTTCCAGAGTGAGGGTCCATAGATCTTACAGCTTCCAACTAGAGTCATTTCAACTTCATTCTTTCACTCTCAGCCAGTCATTAAGCTAGGTGTCTGAGTCAAGAAGTTCCCTGTACAGTCCTTAAGGCTCCATTTTGTAAGGCTCTATTCTGAATGGCCCCATTTTATCCAGCTGGTTGAGTCAAGATCCTTGTAAGATTCAAACAGTTCGCTAGTGACTGAGAGTTATAACAGCAGCGTATTTCATTTTGATGAAGAGTTTCTGCTATTCAAGTGACAAAAAGCAGTCAGTTTTCATGCTGGAGTCCCCTGCCTCTACAGCTCTGACTCTTCTCTGTCTATGTTCACTGCTTCATTACACATGCAAACATTATTCAAACCCTAAAAACGGATTTTTCTATTGCGGAGAAATAAAGACATTTCATTGAAAACTTGTAATTATTTCCAAACCAAGAGAGGTCCTAGAAGTATGTGTACATTACTAAGGAGCCCATGTCTCAAGTTTTTAAAGTTCTTTGACTCAGCATTTCGTATGCAGCTATCCCATTCCAGCTAAATGGCATGGTGCTGCCTTTCCAGGATCTGACAGGCAGCATTTAAATAGCTTTTAGGAGTACTGTAAGCCTTCTCCAAATGAGTTGTTACTCTTCTCTCATTTCTACAGCTCACAATTCCTATGTTCAAGTGTGTTTAATATGTCCCCTCCGAATGGTACCTGACAAGAAAGAAGGAATACCCGAATATACCATCTGAATTTGGGCATCCATACAGGGAAGAATGAATAACTTACTTATGTACCAATGGAATAATGAAGATATAGGAAGATAAAGCACTTTAAACAAAGGAAGATGTTCATATACATTGGGACTTACCCTAAAAAGTAGAGTCCATATTTATTTACCTTAAAATTTCTGCCAGTTTCCTCTGAATTCATTCAAAGTGCTCAGTGCATTGAGTGCAACATTCATTGATTGCTACAGTGTAAAAAAAATGAACAATAATTCGTAGGGGTTACGATGTACAACAAAACACCAGGACATAATTAATTGCCATCTGTCAATTCTACTATCAGGTCTTTGATGCAGGGACTGATATTTACCTCTCGTGCCTTTTTTTAGGTATTATTAGTCATATTCACAGGTTAACTCATGCTTCAGCTTTTCAAAGTGAAATAGTTATCACATCACACATACAGAATGTTCAATAAAAAGCAGAGTAAAAGCTCGAAGCTATGCTGCTATTTGGTCACAAACCCTGTGTATAAGACTCTTCAGCTTCTGTCCCTTCAGAATCAAGACAGAAAACACATAGTACTTTTGAGTCATTACTTGGTTCCATTTTTTCCCCATGTTCACACACAGAGCAACACTAATTGTCAGACTGAGCAAGAACAGCCAACAGTTCACCTGTCACTGCAAGGAGATCAAGCAAGCAGCCCTCATGAGGCCATGACTCAGTGGGATAATGAGCACATAAAACAGGAAAGGAGGGGAGCCATACAGAGCACACCTGGGAGCATGAAACACGTCAACTCATGATTATGCAGTGATATTATGCCACTCGCCACTGGTAAAAGTTGTACTTCATCTGAACATGTATAGGTCCACAGAACAGAGGTGGCAGGTATCTGAATCTGACTGGGATCTCAGCTTACCTGACTGTAAGCAGAGACAATCACTGCACTTCTATTCCTTGCAGCTCTGCAGGTCTGATGTCTGGTGCAGACTACAATATGATACCAGCCAAATAAGAACCAAGGAAGCCCCTAGACAGATGGGCCACTCAAAACCTGTACAAAGCTAGCAGAAACACAGATGAGGGATGCATTTTGCCTCTGTCCATTCTTGCACCTGGAAAGGGCTCTGCATATTTACACAGAAGTATGTGACAACCAAGGATGTCTTCCAGAATGCATTAGAGCAAGTCTGGGCACAAACAGCTCTTCCCAGTAGCAAACGGGTTTCTGCACTGAGACATCCCTGCACATCTCACATACAAGGCAAAGCAAAACGGCATCCTACCCAAGGTTGTGTTCTCTAACATTTTTCCACATTATCCAGTGCAAGTAATGGACAGAATTTATTCCAATAGCTTTCTTCAGTGACACAACATTCTTTCAGATCCAAACATGGAAGAATTCCCACTCCAGCTACATACACACAGCAGCATTTACGTAGTATTGCGAAAGCCTTACCCAGTAATCACATCTCTGGAAAGTATACCTGTTGGGTATGGGCAAGACAATATGGGAATCACAATTATTTCCCAAGAAAACATTGCAATATATGCATATCACTTCTACATGGAGTTGATTCTTTTCAGTACCATGCAGGCAGGCTGGCAAAGAGTACCCTGGTGGACTAATACATGTAATGACTCTGTACAGATGCCTTACGGACAAAGTGATCCAGCCACTAACTGTACACATGGTTAGGGGCAGAGATGGATCCTTCTTTCTCAACACAAGCCCTCATTGTTATCTACCATGTTTCTTGAGCACCATAAACAAATCTTGGCTTACTGCAGAATGGGGCTTCTTATCCTGACAGAACAGCAGAACAAGAAGCACTGAACAAAAATACCCAATATATATTTCCTGGTACCCAAGTATTGCTCACTCATGTTGAAACACATACTCCTTTAGGACATGCCAGGCTCCCCACACAGCACTGCAGAACTTAAACAGAGGCATAGGGGAGTTTTACATCAAACTGAAGGCTCAGAGGAAATTTACAGAGGAAACTCGGAGGGTACACTGAGGTAGCCAGGCAGTCTGTCATAGGCAAGATCTCCTCACTCTTTGAGCCACTGAGCTACTATCTTACTTGAAGATAGGCCACTGGAGATTGAAAATTGGATGGACAAATGCAGAAGAGATTAAAATATACCTCTTAAGTCTCATGCTAGTTTGCATCTTAGCTCAGTGTGACAGAAGGAGGGGGGAACCCACAGCTATTTTCCTTATTCTTGCTTCAGAATGTACTCCACTGTAAGTATTAAAGCTGGATGAGTCATTCAGAAGAAATCTGTAATCATCCATTTATTTCGACCCATTTCTACTTCGCAACACACTTCAACTATGATTTTTATATATTTTTTTAACTTTCTTACAGTTTTGCTTCTGCAACAGTCTTTCTCAGCTTCTGTCAGGGTGAAGGATGCTCATGAATTATTTACTGTGCAGTACATAAAGTGTGCTGATTTGTCATCAAGTCTCAGAGGTGATGTGGAGGTTCATGGGTCAATTACAAAATGAAAGTCAAAATTATTTTGCTAAGTTTTACCTTAGCACTTTCACATGAGACTTTAAGATACTTCCTTCACGTTCTCAACAAAAATGTCTGGTTCATTGGTAAATGTAGAAAATTAATTACAAGAACTGTAGAAACCATACAAACAATCTCCAAGATGCATTTACTGAAATATTCCTTTAAGTGTCCTTCTCTTCTAGGTGTGATTGGTGGTGCTTGCCAATCAGCAATTTTATACATTCTTTGAAATAAAAATGGGCAATAATTCTACATCTGATTTTGTCATATTTGTATCCACAATATGAAAGTAATTTCCCAACAATACTGGAAGTACATGCACCTGACAAACCTTTATTTTTTACAAGCTATAAAGTGTAAAGCCATCAATTTCAACACCTATTTGGTACATTACTTTTTTGCTGTGCTGATATCATAATCATAAAAAAGTGACTGATGTACCTCCATTTACTGTTTAATACAGGCAGATTTGTTTGCTAAGCTACCAGTGCTCAAACTTAGACTGCTCTTTTTATATGGGGATATTTTATTAGCACATGATTCAACATAAAAAATCTATTGCAATTCCCATTCTAATATGAACGTGGCTTAAAAATAGCCTCAGACATCAGCAGCGTGTATGTTAAGAGTTGCACCTCAAACTTGTACCATGCTTAGGCCTTCTAAAAACCCATCATACACATAGTAACTTTCTTCTTGTTTATTTATTTTTATGGCTGTGCCAAAATTCAGGAATAACCTTTCATAAATTACTTATTTTTCTCTTAACTAGATATTAGACCATGTACCCAGTTTTTATTGCATATGTAAATATAACTGTGAGAGAGAATTTGCAGATTCAAAGAAGGGCAGCCAATAGTTATGATGATAAAATAAACTTGGCAAAGTAATTTATCAAAGCCAGTTTACTACTCAAGCTATCAGCAAGTGATTAGAGTTTAGGCTAAAGCAATACAGGTCTAGCAAATTATATTAATAATTATGCCCAGATTTCATGGCCATTCATGTAAATGGCCAAATTTCCACAGACAGCACCTGGGAGCAGAACAAATAGTGGGTCTTGCCATGCACAGCAGAACGCCATCTGGAAACTGCAAAGACAAAGAATGGGTTGATTTTAATCGATCTCACTGCACACAAAAGGAGAAAAAAGGATTTCCCCAGTGTCTTTGTGTTCGGTGTTGATAAAGTCAAGGGCAATTCAATATTGTGCAAGGTACAGGTTATGTTCCTGCTCATTGCTGGGGAGTTGACTAGATGACCTTTAAGGGTCTCTTCCAACTCAAATGATTTGATGCTTTCATGATTCTAGAAGTGACCTTGTTTTTCACTTTAAGAATATCCAGTGTGAAGTTTAGCATGTGATCCAGAGGAGCTAGGAGATCAGCTGGAGCAGCTGAGCCCATCGTGGTGGACAGAGGAGTCCATGATATCACATTAGCACTCTATTTAAACCCCTGGAAACTCCCCAGAAAGCACGAGCCAGACTGTGCGTTATAATGCAGAGTGACTGAATCAGCCCTACCTCTGAACACAGGGGAAAGGGACCGTAAAGATCATCTTCTGCTCCAGGCATCACAGGAGCCTTCTCCTATTCATTCACTGAAGCTAGGAGTCTGAACTCCAAAGCCTGTCAGTTTATGCCAAATAAACCCATTTATGCCAAATAAACCCATCTATTCTGCTGATCAAAGCTTCTAAACTCTGAGCTTAATTTAAGTCTCACCTTTGTTTTTTCAGAGGCTGATGAGCACTACCAGGGGAAGCCAGAGGAGAATTAACCACTGTTTTATTAAATAAGAGAGAATACTTAGTACATTTGGGTCTCTCCAGTTAATGCTGTGTAGAAGCATGTGGGGAAAGGTTTGACTTTCATTAAAAGCACTGCACCAAAGTGGTGCTTGATCTATTATTCAATCAGTGCTCTTTTGAAGCAAATGGTCATTTTACATCAAACCCTTTTTCTTCTTTTCTTTTTAATGCCAGTTCCACTGGGGAGCAGGGCACTAACCATCCCTGGGCAGTATTCATTCACCCGCAACGAGAAAGCAGGGGAAGGAAAGGAACTGTGTATTTATAGAGCTACAGAAGTTAGTGCAGCAGAGCCTTACACACTTTCTGTGAGTACTTAGATAAAAGGGCTTTGTTTTAATAGACGTATGAGACTGCAAGGAAGGTATTTATGCTTTTGGCCACGCTGGATGTCCACTTCATTTTACCCTGGGATGTCCATTTCCTCCTAAAGCTCCAAAGCTCTACTTCTGGTCTCTGCCCACCATTTTTGCTGACAATAGAGGGCTCACAGGTGTACCTGCCTGCACCTTTCCACAAGAAGAGAAAAGCCGCAGGAAGGTAACAGCTGGAGCCCTGACAGTGTAGGTAGCATGCAGGGAGAGCACAGGTAGAAATCAATGAGGAGTTTGCAGGTGTCTGCAAGACAAAGGCTGCTGCCAAACAAGCCTCTGTTGGAAAGGAGAGGCAAGAGGCAAATGGCTACCTATTAAAGAAATAAGCTGGTGACAGCACAAGCCGTCCTTTGAAATGGAAAGGACAAGAGCTGCATGTGATGTGGAGGTTGGTGGGGTGGAAAAGAAAACAAAGCAGCTTTAGGTGGTGGGAGAGCTTGCCTGTGAAAGGGAGAGATGACATCGATGAGATGCAAGTGAGCAAAGACAGAAAAAGCAGGAGATAAAAGAAGAGACAGCTTTTCAGAAATAGCTGCCAGCCAGAGACAAAGGACAGGCAGGGAGGTGTGAGTGTGCATGCACATGCAGGAAAGGGGGGAGGCTTTCTGTGACAGCACAGCAGTAGTTTTTTCAGACAAATCAATCCAGAGGATGATTAATGTGTAACCCAAACAGTAACACCAGCTGTTTCAAAATGGGGAAGTTCCAGACCAAGAACAGCAGTGTACATCAGTCCTGTCCTAGAAGAGCCCAAGTGGCAGCATCACTCTCCACCATTAGCCAGGAAAAGCCTGTCTCTACCGTCTGCATTTGCTACCAGCAGAAAACAAAGCAAGACTGAGAATTGAAGCCTTGTCTACAAAAGTCAGTTGGAAACAACACATTAACTTCTGCTGGCTTTGGATAAGGTCTTTGTAACAAACTAAATTGAACATATTGTGATGTTGGCTAGGAAGGACACGAGGCTCAAATGTTCTAGTTAATGAACAGACACAGAAGTCTTGGACAGAAAGCTGCTTAATATCATAATTTTTCAAGTTATCTCTGCAGGCTGTGACCCATGGCACTCCTCATATCCTCATTCACATGGATTCCTCATTTGGAAAGGCATTTAACCCAGCTGAGGCAGGAAGGCATACCTGAAGATAGTCCAGCCCAAACTCCTACCCAAAGTAACAGCAGCAAGAGCTGGTGGATCAGTGATGCATCCCATCAGGTTTTCAGTAGCTAGCTTCAAGTATGGAGCTACTTCATGTTTAAATGGAATTTCCTTCCCATTTGTGCTGACTGTCTCATGTCCTTTCACGTGCCACCTCTGAATGCAGAGCTGTTTTCTTTACAACACCACATCAAGTATTTCTATACATTGATAAGTACCTCTGGAGCCTTATCATCTCCAGATTAAACAGTTCCACGTCTCAAATTCTCCTTGTACAAGAGATGATGACTCCTCTACTTCAATTTTGGATATGTGATTTATGTATTCAGACATACTTAAATGTGCTTTGGATTTCCACTCCTCAAAAAGTAGAATTTTCTTAAGAAAATTCTCCAAAACACCACAGAAATTAACACCAACATTTCCTGGCCATCTACATGAACTTTGTTTCCATGCACATTTTGGTATGGGTTCTTGTCATCACAGGACAATTTTTTTTTCTTCATATTCTTGGGGGGTTGGAAGGTTGGAGGTTGCATTTGCAGAGAGCTGTTGTTTAAAGCATTCAGACTCAGGTCCAGCAGAACAGAACCTCCAATCATTTTTATGCAAACATCCCCCATTTTGCTTTTGTATTTGGGTCAACAAGACACAGAAGAAGAAAGATTTGCAAAACTCTACTGAAACAACGGCATGCAGGACAACTGGCCCAAAGAAATAGCTGTAGCATTTTTTCATATTCCGTGACGACCTCTTACCAAACTGCTCCAACTTGTTCCAGTTAAAAAAGCAAACTGATAAACAGCTCCTGCCGATTGTATTCCCCTAACTTTAATAATCCTTTAATAAAGCATTGACAAGCTTGTGGTGGTAAATTATTTAGAAGCTGCCTTATGGTCAGTTTTTGTAGCTTATTGTTGCTGCATGTTTTCCAGTTGTCAACAACTGAAAAAGGGCCAGTATTAAAATACCTCATCTAGAATCTCTCCTCTTATCATGCATTGTGATATAAAAAGAACAGGAAAAAAATAAAGATTTCATTGCATATTTATGCTTTTCAAATTCTCAGATTATTGAAGAACAAGAATAGATGAGCAAAATGGCATCCTCATTGTGCCATTCCTTTTATCATCAGGATGTTCAAATCAGACAGTGGGATGCATACATACATCTCTTTTTAATAAGTGGCTGCTCCTTCTATTTTACCACATTACGTAGTGTCTGCTTTACAAGACTGGCACTTCCTACCTGTCACAACATAACCAGGAATAAGATTTCAGATATGGGCTACTTCAGAACTGGAACAAAGCAGCATAACAAGATCCAGAGGCTAGGAGCTAGAATATATTTGGGGGAAAAGAAAAGACCATAATGAGAGGTTTGTTAAACCCACAGCCCATGATGATGAAGCGTGCCTGGTGTTATCCTCCATCATTTGAAGTCTTTCAGACTTTTCTAAAAGATATGTTTGTCTTTAGAACTCTAGCAGAAAATGCAGATTATTTCAGAGAAAATTCCAGTAACATTTTGTAAAGTCTTTGAAACATCCTAGCTGAACCCAAACATTGCACCAGTTTTAGTGTTTTGAGGTCAGAACCCAAAAGGGCACAGGCGTGATATCAAGGTCTGCAGCATGTGAAAGTGTGATATTTTGTTCAAAGAATAAAATTCACATGACTTCGTTGCACATTGCACAAAAATTCTCACCTCAGTATGCTGAATAAATGACACTTAAAAGTCAACCGTTGCTGAAGTCAAGAGGACATGTCACAAACTGCCACCTCCTTGGACATAGCTCTGTATGGACAGATTGCAGAAAAGAACATCGAGGAAGTCTAAATTACAGCTGAAGCCTTCTGCACTTTGTGTCTCAAACAGCTATCCTTATTTCTCCCTTTTGCACAACTCCGTTCTGTGGATATATTTCTAATGGAAATGTACCAAACACTGCAAAAGTTGGTACCAAACACTGTTGCAAGTCAGTCCTTCCAATGTGGGGATCCAAATCATCACTGCTCTCTGATTCCTCCTCCTGTTACAACTTCCAAATTTAACACTACATTTCCCCATTGCTAAGCAGAATCGAGAGTGACTTTATCACTTGGAATGTCATAACTTTCACTCTGCATATCCAAAGATGTAATACTTCAGTTTTCCTTCTGAAACAGTTTTTGTCAGCAGTAAGCCATTACCATCCTCTTTCTCCAAGGATTTCAAAATTGCAATCAGTATATTTAGCACCTGCACAGCTGTGGTTGCTGCAGCAACCCTTCTTCTCTCCCTCCCTACCCTGCCTTATTTTCATCACAAGTTTAACTAATTATCACAGGTTTCTCTTGCAGTTATTTCTTGGATAAGGAAGGCTTTCTCCATAACTTACCAATGCCGTCCATCTCCAGCCCAGTTGGGTACCAGCACAAAGAAGACTTGTCAAGTTCACCAAGAATCAAATCTGGAGAACCAAGCAAATGCAGTGCGTGACAGGAAAAAAGGAAGAAAAACATTAATTTTCTAATGTTTGAGGTTCCCATGAACATTCATGGAGGTTTTAATAGCTATGCAGAAGGCTTTCTGTTTACGATCAGGAACTAGAGACACATTCTCACTTTGTCATCCTAATCTGCACTCACTGCTATGTATAGAGTACATTTCATTGTGTTGGAACCTATGGGCTGGGTCACAGATAAGCATTAGAGGTCAAAGCTGATGACGGAGACTCCAAGCTGATGAAAGAGGTAGAGTCTGTGACTGAGAATGTTTTAGAATTTTCCCACTCAGAACCACAGCTCTTGTGGTTCTTGTATTATATAAACCTCCCTGAAGTAGGATCTGTCTATCTGAGAGACCACTTTTTTTTCCCCAAACAAAGCAGAGATTGTAGGATTGGCCCTGACAAAACAGCATGTTGCTGGCAAGAATCTCCAAAAATCCCACAGCTTGGTGAACCTTCCTTCCTCATTGTAAGAAACAGGTCCTGCACCTGGTTGAAACATCTGCAGCAAGCAAAGCTGATTTTTATGGGACATTCACTCAAGAAGGACCCCTGACACTTCTTTGGGGAAGGAAAATAGTTTGAGAAGTTTTTGCAGTAACACAAATGTGTCAACTAGCAATCTAACACACAAAAGCAGACATTGCTATTTCTATCTTAGTCTTAGAGAGTAGCCAAGATTTTTCCAAGGTAGAGCAGGGGTTTGGGTTGCCATTGTTTTGGAAGACCTCTCATAGTAATGCAATCTTAAAAGGATGTGGTAGTTACTCCTTTGCAGAAAGGCAACAGCAGTTATCTCAAAGCAATGGGAAGGGCTCCCTGAAACAGAGGCTCCTTGATTTGTATTTTAAACAGTAGTTAGAGAATCACAGAATGACTTGGGTTGAAAGGGACCGTAAAGATCATCTATTTCCAACTCCCTGCCATGGACTGGCTGCCTCCCACCCGCTCAGGCTTCCCAGAGCCCCATCCATGGCTTTGAGCACCTCCAGGAATGAGGCACCCACAGCCCTGGGGAGCAGTGCCTAGGAATCACCGCCCTCTGAGTAAAGAATTTCTTCCTAACATCTAACCTAAATCCCCCCTCTTTTACCACTATTGGACAGTGTAAGAAGTCACTCCCCTTCCTGCTTATAAGCTCCCTTCAAGTACTGAAAGGTTGCAATGAAGTCTCCCCAGAGTCTTCTCTTCTCCAGGCTGAACAAGCCCAGCTACCTCAACCTTTAATACATGGCAAAACTCAAACACATAGGTCAATACCCTGAATTAAAATATGCTGAGAACATTCAATCCTTCCATAACTTTAAATTATTAGTTCTTCAAGAAATAAACTGATACATTCAATAAAAAGAGACAACTGCTTCACAATAATTACTTGTGTTTTATGTAGAGTATCACTTCAGTTAGCCAAACTATTCCAGATACAAACATAACTGCAAGGAAAATTTACCCAAACGTTAACTGAATATTTCATATAGCACATTATCGTGTTAAACATCCCTTGTGTTTTCTAAACATATTTTCAGAGTTGTGAAGTCTAACAGAGTACAATTAACTTAATGAGATTTAAATTACACTAATGTAACTCATTAGGTGAAACAGCTTATAATGTCTTCAGCAGTTATTCAAAGGCTCATGTAAACATAGGGAGAGAAGGCTCTCATGCTTCCAGCACAGTCCGTGAAGAAATAGATCCTCATAGAGAGCTACATTCAGTCTAAAAACTTAGAACAGATGTTCTTATTCAGCCTCAGAGGATCCTGTCTCCCCTCATCAACTCTTAATGAAGTTTAGAGAGGACACCTACCCAGAAAGAGAGCGGCCTTTACAGCTGACCACATTGCTTTGAAGCTACTGTCGTATTTTAGGATCTTCTCCATTATTTGAAAGCCTGACATGAAAAAAGGAATTATAATGAGCTGATAGATCCACTCGTACTTCATCTTCCATAGAGCAGTAGTGATCAAAACAAACAGAAATTTACCTTACAAGTAGACTGCAAGCCTTAAGAGATCCAGTAATGGAGATCCTTGTAAAACAAAAGACTCAGTCTAGAGCCAAACTGATTCTTGAATCTATACAGATAAAACAAACTGAGTTCATTATACCCAGTCAATAACAGGATTAGGACAATTCAGGCAGAGAGCAGGAATCACACTACTGAACTCAAATGCTTCTAAAGATTTAAGAAAAGTAAAGATTTTTTTTTCTCCTTTTTTCTCTTCTTTACAGCCATCATAGAACATTTCAGATGTGAGTAGGGAATTGATTGAATGTTCTGATATGCTGCTCTATAATGAGGAATTTACTGTACAGAGAACAAAGGATGCCTATAAGAATGTAAATGGGCATAGTTCAGTATGTAAATATTTAACATCATATCATTGTCCATCTATCAGCACTTGAAGTCTCATGAACTCGCATAGAATATAGTTTCTTATGGTTTAATGGCATTTGTGGAGGATTAAACATTCTTATGGTTTTCTTTTTTTTCTAATTGAGTGCTTTCCTCTCCACTCTTCTCCTCTGAATCTCACCTAATAGCCAAGATCAGTCTGGGAATTAGGTAACTACATATCACTATCCTACCCACCACCTTGACATGTGGTGTTTTTGGACTCTTGTTCAGCATCTTCAGAGGGGGAAGTGGTGGTGTGTTTGTCTGTGCCCCTTCTCCACCTCTCCATCTGGTTTATAGTCTGCTACCTTTATCAAGACAATGACAGCAATTCTAAGCACCAAGTCACCTGTCATTCAACAGACAGACAAAAAGAAATAGTGCCTCATTCTTCCATTGGTGAGTATTTCTTCCACACTAATTCTTCTTCTGGCCATTGCACTGCTGGCAAGAATTGCAAGCTGGATACAATCAAATGTCCAACTTCCCATGTCAAAAGCCAATATAGTGCCCCCATTTACCAAGGCAAAAAAAAACCCATTACTTATTTGGTACCATTTAGAACTTTTCCACCCCGTTGGCACTTAAATCTCTCATTACATCAAAAAGACCAAAAATCTTCCTACTGTGTACCCTGCTGGTGGCGCTGCCTCTAAACTTTGCTATGGTACCCTCCCAGTATTCTTATGACATTGGTGTACCTACATCCAGTACAGATGCAAATGCCTTTCTGCTGCTATCCTAGCAATTCATGTGTTTGCACAACCACACTACATTCTCTTCCTTGACATCCAATGCCAGACTTAAATGGCTTAGCTTTAAAGGATGCGATCGTGAGAAAAATACTACTACTAATAATAATAATAATAATAGTAATATTCATGCCTTTTCTGGTGTTTTTTTGTTTTCGTTTGTGAATTTTGTTGTTGTTATTGTAGTTTTTAGTAACTCATTTTTCTGTTGGGTTTGATGTTTAAGATCCCACTAGTACCTTTGTCAGGCATTATCTCATGGTACAAGTGTTGCTATAGCAAGACTGACTCTAGATAAAAGAGTAATATTCATAGCATTTTATTTTTGTTTTTGTTTAATTACTACAAGACTAAATCTAACCAGAAATAGCAGACAAGCTCTTTAGCATTCATACTATCAAATGACATGATCGTGACATCTTTCTGGTTAGTAACTTCTAATTATTTCTTCATTTTATTAGCTTATTTATCAGATTGAAAACCCTCTGACCACAGTTGTTATAGAAAAATGTGCTTACATAAAACCAAATAGACTGAGTTAACATCAAAATAATTTTGTTTTAACTAACTCCAAACTCCAGTGTCCTAGAAACAAGGCTAGCAGCAAGCAAGATGTCACATCATCTTTAGATACAGCTCTATAAACACTTCTCATATTGTATATACTTATTAACCATGAATTAGGTATGTAATCTGACAAATGCAGAGTAGTTAACTGGTAAAGATAAGTGAACTAGTTGTGTCACAGTGATACGTTACTGTATTTAAAGAACTGTGGAAATAATCTGTAATTAAAACATACTTTGCAATATGTACATCACTATATCCCTTTATCTAGATTTTTTAAAAAAAGCAAAACAAAAACAAAAAACAAATGCAATTTAAAAACAATTGACAGTTGTGAAAGTTATCTGCATTCCAGATGTATCACTTGATAGCTCTTTTTTCTATTCCCTAATAACTCAGACTTCTTACTTAACAAACATTGTCCATGCCAAACGTAATTTACTTTTCCCATGTATTCTGTATCATAACAATATTATGCTTCTGCTTTTCTTTACACTGTAAAGATTTTTTGGTTAATGTCATTTCCTATTTCTTGGCTGCCTGAGAGAAACACTAACTTGTTAAATCCTTTGCTGGTTTTAAATAACATTTCTCACCTCCAGCATTTGAGATTAGCCCTTGGAAATTTTCAAAAACAAACCCTTCTTCATGCATTTCCCAGCATCAACCCAAAGCTGCAGCTATCAGCTCAACTTTTGATTTCATTTTGATAAGAGAAAAAGCTAGTTGCTCCCAAATTTAAATTCTATTCTGCCTAAAATTCTGCTGTGCTATTTTCTCCAGTTGTTATCATTCTTACTAGTACAAATAAAAAGAATAAGCAGAATGAAAACCAACCAACCAAAAGAAACAAACTAGTAGAAAAAAAACAAAATTATTATACATATGAGGATGATACCACAGAGTCATCTCCAGAATGTTAAAATAGTCTGAACCAATGTGTTGTGTCTGTTTTGGATGTTGGAGTAAAAAGTCTATCTTCAGTTGAAGTCATTTCTAGCTTCATTTATTGGTCATGTCTGCATGTTCTGTAGATAAACTTCAATAGAAAGCGAGAACCCTTTGAAACAGTTGTATAATATATTTGATAAAACTGAAGATGGCAATTCACTGGGGTATTGCTATACATTACAGAAAACACAGATGTAAGAAAATGAGAGCTAAAGTGGAAGACCCATTCAAGACTCATACAGCATCATCTGAAAGACTGAGGCCTACAATTTTTCTATGTTTAAAAATAGAAGTTTTATAGACTAGAATACCATTTGCAGCAGATATAGCAATATCTTTTCATCTGAAGAAATGCAGATTTCCAAAATGCTATTACAGACTCAAATCACCATATCATTGGCAACATTCTACAGTTGTACAATGGAGAGGATTTCCCCTATGTCGGAAGTTTCACAAGTGCAGAGAATAAAAACATTCAGTCCTCTTAAAGCCTGTGATGTCACATATGTTTAGTCAAGAGATTCCCCACAAGCAGAAAATAAAACAGCTTTGACTACCAAAATGCACTGTATCATGTGGAAATATATCAAGATGTTGATACACAGCTGAGAAAAACAGAAGAAAGATGCAAAATGTCCCAGGAAATTATCCATCGTATTTCAAATAGATTGGGAAGGAAATGTGAGAACTGGGTACCTGAGAGCACAAGTAAGAGAGATTTTGTTGAGAACAGTGACAGTGCTGACCCAGTTAAGCTCTGAAGAGCACCATGTCAATAGAGCACCCATGCACAGGCAAAACCTTCCTCTGTAGATTTGTCTGAACAGGTTACACAGCCATCTACAGAGGATGGTTTGACCAGAGTTACTTGTCCAGTGGGTCTTTCCAACTCTGGAGTTACGATTTATCAAGTCAGAAGTCAGTGCTATACTGTCACTGCCATTCTTTCCAAAAGGTCATGCTACTAATTCCCCTATCTGTACTTGTTCCCTTTTAATGGATTAGAGACCAGGAGACCAATCTCTAAAGCAGAGCCAAACCTTGAGAGCACTGGAAGGCAAAAGAAGTCTCAGAGGTGGCTCTGTGCACAAAGGATATGGGGGGAAAGTTAGGGCAGCAGAGGCAAGGTTGTGTGTGAGAAGGGACCCGAGAGAGACACTGAACTGCCCAGCTTGAGAAAACTCTTCATCTTTTAGCAGTAAGATGATTCCACATGCATTTCAGGAACATGAAGAGTCTGGGACTAGCCAAGATAGCAATCAAATGGAAACATTCACACTGGAGAACATAAGTGACAGAGCTGCTAACTGGCAGCTCCCCATGGCTTGTTACACTAACAGGAGTTCAGCTATTGCTATAACAAGGATAACACAGCTGACAGATCCTCCACACACAGGATACCGAAATCTTGACCCCTGTGAAGTAAGTAGGTGTCTGTCATTAAGTTAAATGAGGACATCTCCATCAGAACGTGCAAATGTTTCTTTTTTTAATTCCCTTCGCACATGAATATGGACCCCTTCCCTCAGAAATATTCGAGTCTCAACAAAACCATCCTTCTGTGGATAAACCACATAGAAACTGGGTTGCTGAAGCACTTTTCTTGCTAGCAGTACTCTATGTGAAGCTTACAGAAATAGGGCAGCCCAGTCTTCCCTGACAACAACACATATCTGCAAGGTTTGCAGGACTTTCCAAGTGGCTGAAGAAGACTCCTGAAAGGACACACTGCAGTGAATGGAGCTGCAGACACTCCTGACAGTTTGGGCAAGTAATGAGCACAGAGAGAAAACAGGTCTCCAGCACACTGAGAGAATGGCAGGACTGGGTCACCTTGCAGGAGAAATCTCTCTGTTGTCTCCATTCATACAAAGATTGACTTTCTCACTAGACCTCTGAGAAAGACCACAACACAGGCAACAAAGCTCACTGCATTTAATGAAATTTTGGAGAGATTCAGACTGGATATAGGAGAAGTTTAGACTGGACATAAGGAAAAAGATTTTTTACATCAAGGGTAGTAGACTGGACTAGGTCAGGCTGCCCAAAGAGGCGTTGGATGCACCATCTCTGCAGACACCCAAGGTCTAGCTGGACAGGGCTCTAAGCACCTGATGGAGCTGTAGGTATTCCTTTTCATGGCAAGGGGGTTGGACCAGATGGCCTTTTATGTTTTTTTCCATCACAAGCAATTCCATGACTCTATGAAATATATGCATTTTCCATTGTTTGTTCTACCAGGACAGCTATCAGGAACTTGTTAAAGACACAAAACTGCCTTCCATCCTAGCAGAACAGCATGGGTAAGCTTCTGGTCATTGTACCTGTGTGAGCTACACTCTTTGTGTGTTTAATCTAAACTTCACATAAAAACAACAAGCAGAAGAAATGCCTGCTGCTCAGGCTTTGCTGCAGTCAGCATTTCTAAAGTGTTTGACATTCGGAGCAGGGGGCAGAGGGACTGAAGGATGTTTAATTTCTGTTATTTCCATGTACAGTGATCCCAGAAAGGCCATTCCAGGAGTGTGGTCATGTCAAAGTGGGCTATAAATTTTAAAAACAAGTCTGATCCCAGCACCCCAAAGCTGAACTGGAGACAGCAGCTCTTTAGAACTACTTTTCAAATATACAAACCATCATTTATACCACAGGAAGTCACTACAAAAAAGCACAGCATTTTTGGTTGGCAGATTCCAGAAGGAAGCTTAATGTGTATGCTGGCTGTGTTATTACATGAACCATACAGAGAAGTGAAGCATTACACAACTCCAACATGAAGGCAATGAATGATCTGACGAGCCCGTCATAAGCTCATGTCTGATGCTGAGCAGATTTTTCTGAAATCTTTGGTTTTGAAAACTGACTAAGTTCAGATTCTCCCACACTCAGGCAAAGTTAACAAGTGAATTAATGCCTCTCTATGTGTAGGATCTACGTGTAGTGTACTGTACTAGTCATCGAATACAATTCTTTGCCTTTTGAAGCATTTGAGAAGCTTTCCAAAACATACAGACTGTATCACATTGGTTCTAATAGAGAATTACCAGACAACTGAATAGGTTATTTTCTGTCATCCTGCACTTTTCCAATAGCATGATACAGAAAGCGTATCACTGAAGGTGACTGCCAAATAAGTCAGATAACATGAATGGGGGGAACACAGTAACACCTACACTGTCTGCCTGTGAACAGGTCGGGGTTCTGTGGCTATTCCTGTGTTTCCTTCACCAATCTCAAGGAATTTTTATCATCCTCAAAACACATCCTGTAAAGAAGCTCAGTTCATCTGTGATAGACTGGCTTCGTTAACGCAAGCCAGTGATTCACAAAAAGTGCCAATTTTTCTCTAGTTGTGGTCCCAAAGCATCTGTCTTTGACAGCAATGTCTCCACCAGCAGTGATTTAATTTTCATATTTCAAACCTTATCATTCAGTCGTTTTCCAAAGACAAGCATTTCCCAGTCACCACTGCCATTTTTGCCTTCATTTCCAATCAGAATTCACCTTACACAGCAGATGCCACCTGGTAGCATGAGTACATATATAACTCCCCAGAAACTGTTTAAACCTTTTAGCCAACTTGTCACAGGAATAAGAGGTCTCAAAAGATATTACAGTTCCTACAGTTTCAATCATGACATGACTGAACAGAGAATAGAGAACCCAAAATAGTATTGCCTTCTTAGGAGATGGCAGAGAATGACATACTTTGCTTTATACCACATGCAAGCAGCACAGAGGCAAGTGCAGCTTACCAACACTCTCAATTCAAGAGCCAAAGGGCATAAAATGGACCTTATCAGCATCAGACTCTGAAGTAAGCAAACAATCAGTACTCTACACATCTTAAAATTAATCTGCTTCATGAGTAGGTGAGGTCTCATACTCTAGGGGTGGAATTTAGTGCTGGGTTTTAAAGTTGGTTCCTTGCAAGCAACCAGGAGAAGTGAAGTGCCCAAATACCTCTCTAGACATTGGTCCTAACCACTGATTTTTCTGCTTGCTGGTTAACTCCGCAGACCACAGTGAGCTCTTCCAATAGAAGCAAACAGTTGAGTGGTGTATTCTGACAAAGAAAGGTATTTTGGGTCCATCTCTGGCTTCCACCTCTTATAGATGCCCATTTCTCCCCAGATCAGAAGGAAAGATATAGAGAGCAATGAGAAAGAAGATATCATCTCATGGATTTATGTATTCAAACCCATGTTTTTGTAATGCAGCTTAACAGAAGAACCCAGACTAAACACCACCAGCACTGAGCTTTGTCTGACGCCAGTCCATATTCACTGGTTTTAGATCTGTTTTATTTTTCCAGAAAGCTACACATCTAAAACAGGGCTTCTTTTCTGTTCTGTTTGATCTTGCTCAAATATTTATAACATTCTCAAGCAAAACTGCATACCAGTAGTGTATGTTCTCTAAATTTTGACAGTAACATGAGAATGTCAGAAGCAGAGATTCCTGTTCTGCTTAGGGCCTTTTCTTCTCTCATTTAATACAAACAGTGTCTTCAAGCCCGTTCACTTAAAGTAACGTATTACTACATACCTCATTTCAGGCTGAACATGAAATAAATCATTTCACTGGACTCTTTCTTAAATGTTGTATCTGGGTGTCCTAAATCTGAACTAGTTAATAATGCTTTTGGCAGATAATTTTTTATGCTTTAATGAAATAAAAGTAAATTGATATAGCATTAAGGTACTAGCCTACATTTCTCTTGAAGTCATAATTAAGATTTCATTGATTTTTCTATAGTGATGCAGAATTATACAATAAAATGATTCCACAAGCAATATATTACAAGTATTTGCAGTCCCAATGAGAAATGCAACTGTTATGCTGCTCCATTATGCTAAGTGGAAATTAATATATGAAGTATTTTGGCATAAAATGTTTAAAACAAATGTAGGTGAGATGGTCAGAAAGAAGAAGAAGGAAAAAAAAGGCACCTTGTCCGTTTCATGAGCAAAATCCTAAAGCAAAAATTTTAGGGGAGGAGGTTCAGGTTGGATCTCAAAAGATATTTATTCTCAGGAAAAGTGGTAATGCAGTGACACAGCTGCCCACAGAGTGGGGGGGTCACCGTCTCCGGAGGATTTTCAAGAACTATGGAGATATGGCACTGAGGGACATGGTCAGTGGGTATGGCGGGGGTGAGCTGGGGTTGGGCTTGGGGATCTTAGTGGACTTTTCCAACCTGAATGATTCCATGACTGCATGATTCTTCCTTCTATATTTCACCGAGCCTAAGTCATCTTCAGTCATTTTCAAGCATCCAAGTTATTGCAGTGCTAATTATCTCTAATTGAATCAAAACCCCTGAATTTCCTCCAGGAACCTGTAGGAAAATAGGACAATAGGGCCTTATGCCAAAGTTGTTGGTCACGTACAAGATGATTTAGTAGCCAGACACTGCTTTAGTTTCACGGGAGGATGACCAAATTAATAATCACTGTTGTGTATAACTAAGATGAGCTAAGCATATCCCTTGATCTGTGTTCCTTAGCACATGTATCTCATATCCTTTTGATCTCTGTAGTATCATACACCCCCGGAGCTCTAGACATGATTGATTAACTTGTTAGTATCGTTCTAGTTAAAATTAAACTACTGCATAACATATATAAACCTGTAAGTTGACTAAATAAAGTTGAAGCTTCGCTCACAGTGAGTGGTTGTGCTTCCCTACACTTATTAGCAGGTACTCTGGCCAAGTGTGTCGCAACATTTGGCAC